>JAQPPZ010003570.1:4200000-4751777 GCA_028583015.1 Wollemia nobilis | reverse complement strand
GTAATTTGGGTTGTTTCAACGTCTACTTGCTCTGAAAAAACTATCTCCTCTGCAATACAGAAAAAACAAAAAATGTCTCTTGCTTCGAATCTCCTTCGCCCACGATCACAATAACGTGGTAAGGGTATGTTATGTAGTCACTATCACACAAGATGTAACGTTTTTCAAATGTCTATTACAAGTTGCCTATTTGAATGTTTCATTCATTTACCATGTGCGATAACTTTGACTAGACTATTTATGTCCTTGCTGCTACGTGATATGGTTGAGTGTGGGCCCACACTGGTGGCCTCATTGTGGTTAAGAATGGAGCTTAATTATGAGGAGGTTAAACGAGAGAAAGTTTTTGGATTTACTGTTAGACGGGTAGGGAAAGTTTCAGTTTACGATCTGTTAGTCTACCGAGAGAAAATTTCCGGATTTACAACGGAGACGACCGGGGAAAGTTTTTTTGTTTTTATCCCAAAATTAAATGTGGGAACTCAGTGTTAATCTTGGAATGTATTAAGAAAAACAATTTTTTTTTTTTTTTTTCCTGTTTTTTCTTATATATAGTTGTGAGGAAAAACAGGGTATACAATGAAAATTTGTGTTGATTCCTTGTAAATATAGAGAGGAAATTACAACGAGATGTTTGTTGTAGGTTGTAACCAACGAGATGTTTGCTTGTAGGTTGTAACCCTCTATTGTTTGGATTGAGAAAGAAATGATTGAAAATTCTTGGTGGATGTAACCCTGGGTGAACCACGTTAAAATCGTTGTCTCTTCTACTACTGTGTTTGTCTTATTTTGTTAATTCTACTATTAAAGTTTGAAACACTACAATTGCTTTTTTATATTTTATATAGTGATATACTCTAACAACAAGCGACAAGTGAAATGGCATCCTAATTAATCTGCCTTACTCTAACAACTGGCAACTGCAATGGCATCCTAATCAATCTGCCTGCTCACAACGGTTACTTCACTCTTCGTGTCTAGCTTGCTATCGTCTGCTGATTTTTAATCTACGAGCGCTACTTCAGCATGAACACTTATTTCCACTTTGGAAAGAAAACACTACGAATGTGCCTCTTGCTTGCTCACAGCCTTACATCGGTGTCGCTTTCGTTAGAAAAATTAAAGCAGATTTAACACGAATTATCTTCTGCGGTATTCTGCGTCATTCGTCGGATCCTGATATATTCAATTTAAATTGCAGTTGTGCGGTAAAATTCGATCTCCGTATTTTATGGTGTGTGCAATTAATACCGATAGTTGCAAATGGAAATAGGAAGCAAACCCTAGTTTGTCAGAAGAGAAAACTTATCCCTTTGTTCGCCTGGCTATATAAGTCGATGTTATGTCGCAAGCAAGAGTACGGGTTGTAGAAGAAACACAACAGAAGCGAAGAAAAAGGAGAAGCGAGAATCAGAAGCAGCAACCTTCTATTCTCCTAGTCAAACCTGCAACTAAGGAGATAGTTGCAGATGAGTTTGGAGCGTTTTTTTGTGAGAAGCGCTTGTTATCTGCTGTAAAATGTCTTCGTGTAAATTGCCATGACAGTCATTTTGTTTTAATTAATATATTATATATATTCTATGTATTTTGTGTGCATTGCATGCGTAATAGAGCAGGGATAAATTTTGATTTATTTTCCTCCTCCATCATTTTCTCCTCCGCCCTCTTGAGTTCTCCTCTCCTTCAGAAAAATAGACCTGAAAGGACATTTTCGCCCAAACTGCACCGAAAAGCCATTTTTGTGCAAGTCTGCTCCAAAAAAGCCATTTTTGTGCAAGTCTGCTCCAAAAAAGCACTTTCGCCCAAAGTTGCTCCGAAAAAGCATTTTCGAGCAAGCTGTTTCGAAAAGCTATTTTCACCCCGAAAGCATTGTCACGCAAAATACATACCAGAAGTTTTCGAAAATCCTTTTCACGGTGACTTTCATTTTCGCCTCCCGAAATTCATTTTTCATTCCGAACTTGTCTTGGCGAGCGAAACTCCCAAGAGACAATTTCGTTTTCAATCCAAAATTGACCACTGTCCCCCGAAATTCATTTTCGCTCCGAAATTAATTTAGTTTTCACCACCATTATTCTTTCAGCTTCCCTTGGCTGTTGCTTCACTATAGTGGTTGAATCGCTGTCATAGACCAACCACCCAATGTTCCCTCTAAGCTGCTTTACCTATTCACATTTTGAAGTTCAAGATAAAAAGCTATGATGTTTTAAATGCTTTTGGATTGGCGTACTATCTATGTTGTCTGCCTGGTTTCGATGTCCTCCGACTGGCCTTTTAGTTGCTCACTCTTCCAATGTTCATAGACTGTGTTTGTGCTCTTTAGAATGAAGCTAATGGTGGTTATTGGATGCTTTCCCCCCGTGCTATGGCTGTAACTCTGCAACTCTACCGTGATAATCTTATGTTGGTCTACTTCAATGATGGCGCTTCAGTACTCCACACTATTGCCTTCACTTCACTTTTACACGGTGGTTTCTTAGCATCTTTGGACACTTAAAAATATGCTCTTCTTGGTTTTCCATTTGCTTAGAAAATTGCCTTTATTCAGATTCTCCTTAGAATAATAAATCTGCACTTTCAAGAGCTTATAAAACCAACATTATATTCTCCTTATTTCTCCTTTTTTAAATAGACTTTAACTTAGACGTTTGCTATTTTATTTTGCATATTTTAGAATGTAAAATGTTACTACCTCCTTTTCTTTTTCTTGAAGACTCTCTATATCAACCTTGTTCTTTAGATTTAACAAAAGTAATATAGTGCTTTTAAATACTTAATGGAGACTTGTTTTAATACTCCAATAATAAATTTATGTAGCTCCCAAAAGCATACCTTTTTGATCTTCTTTTTCAGCTGATTTCTTTGATTATTTGAATCACCCTTTTGTTGTATTGATCTTGTAGGTTTTGCACCTTCACTTCCCTTCACTTTTCTGCTTCAAAGCTTTACCAATTTCATAGCTCTAATTGCTGCTCAAATATCAACTTGCTTGCTGTCCAAATTTTTTCTCAAATATGCCACAATCTCCTTCAATTGGTTGTCTAAAAAAAAAACTTTATCCTCTCCCTCAATTTTCTCTCCAAAACTATTTTTCTTCCTTCTAAAATGTTGTCCAAACTCTAAAATTTCAGCTTCTGATGCTGCTTTCTTTTGTTGTCAAGCCTTCCTTCAATTTGTTGTTATGTGACCCTTCAAATTCTGCCTCGAAAATCAACAACTTCCTCCTTCAAAATTCAACCTTCAAAAACCAACCTTTAAAAATTTCGTGGTTGTCCTCAATATTCTCAAAACTATGGCCTCTTCAATCTCATTTCTCCTCATTATCTCTCACTGAATTCTATCTTCAAATTATGACCTCCTTTACTATCTTCTTCCTCAAGAATATGAATGTCTTGAGTTCTTCAAATCCTTTCTCCAAAACATGGAAAACTTCTTGCTAAAATCTCCTTCCTCTTGGGCTTGTTGTCGAATGACGACAATTATCCCAAATTCTTTTTTTTAGGAGCTTCTCCTCCTTGTAATATTCTATTACGAACTTTCTTCAAATCTCCTCTAATGACCACTCTTTCAATTTTGCAACAAGACTTTCTCTAGCCTTCTCCCTATTCTCCAAATTCTCTTGAGACCACTCCTTGGTCTTCTTCAATTTTTAACCTGTTGCTGCAAGTACTAGATCAATTCTAAAGAAGATATTCTTCCTATCTATTGTAGTAAGCTTCTTAAATTTATTTGAATCAACAACAAAGTATTAGAATATGATAATGCAAATCTCTTCAAATCCAAAAATAACAATATTCACTAGTTAATATTCTAAACTAGTGGAATCTATATTGAGTCCTAGTCTTCACAAGTTTTTTTGCAACTATGTGGAAAGAATCTAGCCAAATCAATTTTCAAAATTCTCGTAAAAGCAATCTCTCTATCTCCTATCAAACTCCCTTGTGGCTCTGATAGCACTGTTAGCTTTTGAAACTTAATACTTAAGATAAATATAATACAAGTAATAAAATAAGTAAGCAATGTTAAAACTATGATAAAGCCAATATAAGAAACATGTAAATAGCATAAGAACCTTATGGAATAACTCATGAAATAGCCATTAATAGAATCTCACAAACATGATATAATGCTTAGTAAGTAACAAGTAAGCATCACATAACTCAAGGCTATAACAAGTATAAATAGCCTTTCTACAATGACTCTTGGATGACTATGAATCATAACCTATGACTCTTGGCTCTCCTTTGTACACACATGGAGATCTATTTGATGTACACTTTTAATGACTCTTCACTATATTTTTCTAATCTATTAACACATGTGCATATGGACTAATGTGCACATTTACATTATTAAATATTATGCACACTTGTGCATTTATTAAATTGCATAAAGTAAAGACAACCTAATCTAAGACAAGTACCAAATAATGTAATATATTCCAACATGAAGTGGACCCTAACAAGGTCAATGCCATTTTCAAAAGCCTCCCCTACAAATCTTAAATAATTACGTAGCTTGTAAGGGAAGATCCAAGTGATTTGTCACTTCATCGTACAAGTCTTCGATAAATGCAAGTCGTTTAATCACCTTTTAAAAAAGGGAGTAGCTTTTACATGGACCCAATAATATCAGTAAGCATTTGATGCTATTAAGTGCTATTTAGCATCATCACCTATTTTGTCACTGCCTCATCGAGGCATTCATTTTCACTTGTAAAATTTTGCCACTAATTTTCCCTAGGGACTATTCTAGCCCAAAATAAAAAAAAAATAACTAAGAGCAAGCCATATATTATATTAGTTGCACCTTGGTGATTTATGAAGTAAAATACACATATGTGGAGAAGCTTTGTCTTATTGTGGTCTTTGCAACAAAAAATCTTCACCACTGCATGCTCAACCATACAACTTATGTCATCGCTCAAGAAAATTATCTACACTATATGATGAGTTGCACATACACTAATAGTAGAATTTCCAAATGTATAATGCTCTCAATAGAGTTTGATATTGAATTTGATAGTCAAAAATACTTAAAGGCTCAAGTAATTGCTAACCAGCTTGTTGAAGTTCCTCTTCCAAATGATAAACCTCTTATAATCGAGCTACTTAATGACTTCATCTTCAGTATTATTGAGCAAGAAGAGCATGTTGAACTTGAGAATGAAGTCAACCTCATCCTTTTCTTTGATGGTTCTAAGTGTGAACAAAGGGTAGGTATTAGAGTTTTCTTCTTTTCATTACAAGGGATTTCTATCTCATTTTCTTTCAAACTTGACTTTCCCTGTACAAACAACAATGCAAAGTATAAGACCCTAATTCTAGGACTTTAGACTATTGTGGCTATGCACATTAAATGAATTTGAATCATCAATGACTCCCAACTTGTGGTTAATCAAGCTAGAGTGATTTACCAATGCAAATACCTGATTTTAACATCTTATAAATAAATAGTCAACAAGCTCCTCACTAACTTTGAATGATACAACATCGATGCTTTACCAAGATCAACTAATCATTTTATAGATACTATGGCATCTCCTGGATCTCTTATTTCATAGAATCCCTTTGATAGCATAACTCACATCTGTATCACTAAGCTTTCTTAATTGGCTATTTCAGATGAATAGATGCCCATTTTGTCCAAGCAAAGCCATATCAGAATTGGTTCTATAAGGTGAAGGACTTTCTCAAATTTGGATCCCTTCCTAAAGAGTTGTTGTTAGCTGCTAAACAAAATTTTAAATAAAACATAGCTCAATATAATCTCCCAAGGGATGTGCTTTATCATCATGGCTATAATGGCATTCTCCTTCACTATATTAAACCACAGGAAGGAAATAGGATGATTAATTTGGCCCATGATGGTACATGTGTTGGTAATTTTAGTGGGATGGCCATTGCAAATCACATCTTATGTATGGGGTATTATTGGCCCACAATGGAGTGTGATTGTTGTGCATATATCAAGAAGTGTCCCAAATACCAATATCATACCAATTTAACCCATATACCTTCACAAGCATTGCAACCAATTTAGGCTCTTTGGCCCTTTTCCTAATAGGGCCTTGATCTTATTGGAAAAATTTCACCTCCTTCTTAGGGGTGTCATACATTCATCAACATTACTACTTAATACTTTACTAAATGTATTGAGGCAATCCCTCTCATTAACACAATGGGACCTCAAATGGCATAGTTCATACTCTATCAAATTATTTATCATTTTGGTATCCTATCAAAGATCATTTCAGACAATGGTCCCTCCAAAAATAAGGATTTTTGAGCACTCTGCAACAAATATCATATCTAGCATAGTTTCTCAACACCTTACTACCCCTAGAGAAATGAACAAGTTGAGGCCATAAACAAGACTATTGTTTCCATTCTAAAGAAAATTGTTCAAGAAAATCATAAATATTGGCACCTTCAAATACCAATATTTATACAATATTGATACACTTGTAGATTCCATTGCTAGCCATGAAATACTCTTCTTTATGGATGGTTTCTTAGGATATAATCAAATCCATGTCAATATTGTAGACCAACACAAAACATAATTTACAACACCTTAGGGGATGTTTTGCTACAAAGTCATGTCATTCAGCCTCAAAAATTTGGGAGCTGCTTAATAATGTGCCATGACATACATTTTCCATGGCATAAGATTATCAAAGACTAGATGGATGATTTTTTGGTCAAATCTAAAACTCATCTTGGGCACCTTAATGTGCTACACAAAGTTTTTTTATTAGCTTCTTGAACACATTGTGAGACTTACTCCTAAGAAGTGTGTTTTCGGTGTCATTTTTGGTAAACTCTTAGGGTTTATAGTCTCTAAGCAAGGTATTGAATTGTTAGCTTTTGAAGCTTAATACACATGATAAGAAATGAAATAAGTAAGCAATATTATAACTATGATAAAGCCAATCTAAGAAACATGTAAATAGCATTAGAACCTTTTGGAATAACTCATAAAATAGCTATTAATAGAATATCATGAAAATTATACAATGCTTAGTAAGTAACAAGTAAACATCACATAACTCAAGGCTATAGCAAGTATAAATAGCCTTTATACAATGACTCTTGGATGAGTATGACTCTTCCATAATTTGTGACTCTTGGCTCTCCTTTGGAAACATATTGAGCTCTAATTGATGTACACTTGTAATATGACTATTCACTATCTTTTCCTAATCTATGGACACATGTAAACATGACCTAATGTACACATTTACATTATTAAATATTATGCACACTTGTAAATTTATTACATTGCATAAAGTAAAGACTAAACTTAATCTAATACAAGTACCAAATAATGTAATATATTCCAACACCCCCTTGTATTACATTATTTGGTTATTGAAGACTTTAATCTTCAATATGGATCTTCGTATTGGTCTTCATTATTCAAGTGACCTTGCATATAATCTTCTGCTTGGGCTTCATATTTTTTCTTAACTTTGTATTTTGATTTTGACACTATTACTGATTTCTTTCTAAATCTATTGTTGAAGAAATTCATACATTTCTTGTTCCCATATCTATACCTTGATAAATATACCTGAGAGAATCCATTGATGAAGTTTCTTGTCATTGTATATATCTAATAAAAGAAATGATCTTATTTGTACCAACAATATCTTTGTAAATGATTGGTTTCTCCACAAATTTTACAACTATGAAGATTCCAACATCTCTCTATATTATGCCTATATTTGCTATAATAACTGGACTTGTTTTTCTATTACTGAATCCCTTTGATCATTATGTCCTTCATAGCAACTATTCCTATTAATCTCTATTAAAAACTCAGTCCCTTGCTTATTACAACTAGTTTGACCTGTATATTCATGTCTCATCAACTTTGAACTAAAGTTGTTAGTATGCATCTCAAAATGATTAATACAATCATTAGAATGATCTTGAACATCTCCATCAATACTAGTAGCATAAACATTTTTTGAGCAATCATGAACAATATTCAAGTCACTTGTATCGCATATAGCATCAATGTTTATCATGGATTCTAAATCACTAGTGTCACAAGAAGTATAAATCATCATTGGTTTTTATTCCATAGTATTGCAACATGAATCTACCATCATAGGCTTTAAATCATTTGTATTATTAGAAGCATCTTTCATCACTGTTTCATTTATTCCTTCAACCTTTTCTTGTTCTCTCATCTTGTAAATATTAAGTGTGACGATTCCTTTGTATATTATTCTCCATATATTGATAGGTATAGTAACAAAGTCTTCATAGCAATCATTAGCATTTTTAAGAACACTTTGCATATATTTTTGAAGTATAGAATAATCTCCTTTTTTTGCTTCACTAGTAATATCATCAAGCTTACTGTTCAAATCATTTGTTTCATCAATGAAATTTTTATTCAAATCTTTAATCATTACCTCTAGTCTTTTATTCTTATCCTTAAGTATTTCATGAGAAAGAAATACCATATACATCAAGTGTCCTATATCACTAGGTAATGTAAAATTACTTTTAGAATCTTCATATGCCTCTTGAAGCTTTCCATACATATAATTACCAAGTGGTAAGAAATTCTCATTTTTGATTTCTCTTCATATCGATTGTAAGACACTCATTGATGTATCCTTTTCAATTTCTTCTATTGTATGGTGTGTATGGGATTTTAAACCTTCCAACCTTTCTAAAATTTCCTAAATATCTAATTTTTCTTGGACATATAGGTTTTTAGATATTTTTGACAACTCATTAGTATTTATCTTCCTTTGCTTTTTCTTTATCATGTTCCTTTGAAGTAGACTACTTTATGACTCCCTAAATTAAATAAATTCTAAATTTCAAAAATCTAAATCTCTCCCTAATTAGAAATCTAGAAATTTAAAAATTTAGTAAAAAGATATTTGCAAATTTAATAAATTCCTAAGTTTAAAGTTGAAACCCTTTTATCTCCCAAAATTAATTTGCAAAAACCAATAAACTTCTATTTCAATAAATCAAACCCATTTAAAACTTTATAACTACATTATTTTTCTTATTAACCTTATCTCTTTTTATATAAAATTAATTCAAAAAACAAAAAAAAAAAATATTCAAAACTTAAACTACTTATAACTCCAATATAATTCTACTTATCACTCCATTATTAAGAACTTAATAAATACTTTAACTTCAATATTTAATAACCTTTAAGGTTAAACTTTATAATTTGGAATATAAAACTGTAATAGCACCTTAATTAATATTCCACATAACACTTAAAAAACCTTTATCTCCATAGGGAATCGTTGTGAAAATTTTCTTCGATCACGAGCGGTTCGATCGTATGTCGTATTTGTGCAAGTGGCTAGCTTCAACTCAATTGAATAGGTAAGGGCCTGATTTTCCAGAACACTCTCCTTTTAAATTATGATTTGTCTACTTCCAATGCTAGACACTCTCCATGTGACCATTACACCAAGACCCTGCTACTACAGATGACTGTTACTCTGTTGTATATAACGCTCGCCAACTGGTGCTTCTAAGATGACCCCAGAGCCACTATTTTATGTACCCTCTCTAGTCAAGGCCAATGATAAGGTTGTTTCTATTTTGTATCGGGAACGTATACTTTGTAATTTGGGTTGTTTCAACGTCTACTTGCTCTGAAAAAACTATCTCCTCTGCAATACAGAAAAAACAAAAAATGTCTCTTGCTTCGAATCTCCTTCGCCCACGATCACAATAACGTGGTAAGGGTATGTTATGTAGTCACTATCACACAAGATGTAACGTTTTTCAAATGTCTATTACAAGTTGCCTATTTGAATGTTTCATTCATTTACCATGTGCGATAACTTTGACTAGACTATTTATGTCCTTGCTGCTACGTGATATGGTTGAGTGTGGGCCCACACTGGTGGCCTCATTGTGGTTAAGAATGGAGCTTAATTATGAGGAGGTTAAACAGAGAAAGTTTTTGGATTTACTGTTAGACGGGTAGGGAAAGTTTCCAGATTTACGATCTGTTAGTCTACCGAGAGAAAATTTCCGGATTTACAACGGAGACGACCCGGGGAAAGTTTTTTTGTTTTTATCCCAAAATTAAATGCTGGGAACTCAGTGTTAATCTTGGAATGTATTAAGAAAAACAATTTTTTTTTTTTTTTTTTCCTGTTTTTTCTTATATATAGTTGTGAGGAAAAACAGGGTATACAATGAAAATTTGTGTTGATTCCTTGTAAATATAGAGAGGAAATTACAACGAGATGTTTGTTGTAGGTTGTAACCAACGAGATGTTTGCTTGTAGGTTGTAACCCTCTATTGTTTGGATTGAGAAAGAAATGGCTGAAAATTCTTGGTGGATGTAGACCACTGGGTGAACCACGTTAAAATCGTTGTCTCTTCTACTACTTGTGTTTGTCTTATTTTGTTAATTCTACTATTAAAGTTTGAAACACTACAATTGCTTTTTTATATTTTATATAGTGATATACTCTAACAACAAGCGACAAGCTGAAATGGCATCCTAATTAATCTGCCTTACTCTAACAACTGGCAACTGCAATGGCATCCTAATCAATCTGCCTGCTCACAACGGTTACTTCACTCTTCGTGTCTAGCTTGCTATCGTCTGCTGATTTTTAATCTACGAGCGCTACTTCAGCATGAACACTTATTTCCACTTTGGAAAGAAAACACTACGAATGTGCCTCTTGCTTGCTCACAGCCTTACATCGGTGTCGCTTTCGTTAGAAAAATTAAAGCAGATTTAACACGAATTATCTTCTGCGGTATTACGCGTCATTCGTCGGATCTCGATATATTCAATTTAAATTGCAGTTGTGCGGTAAAATTCGATCTCCGTATTTTATGGTGTGTGCAATTAATACCGGCAGTTGCAAATGGAAATAGGAAGCAAACCCTAGTTTGTCAGAAGAGAAAACTTATCCCTTTGTTCGCCTGGCTATATAAGTCGATGTTATGTTGCAAGCAAGAGTACGGGTTGTAGAAGAAACACAACTGAAACGAAGACAAAGGAGAAGCGAGAATCAGAAGCAGCAACCTTCTATTCTCCTAGTCAAACCTGCAACTAAGGAGATTTAGTTGCAGATGAGTTTGGAGCGTTTTTTTGTGAGAAGCGCTTGTTATCTGCTGTAAAATGTCTTCGTGTAAATTGCCATGACAGTCATTTTGTTTTAATTAATATATTATATATATTCTATGTATTTTGTGTGCATTGCATGCGTAATAGAGCAGGGATAAATTTTGATTTATTTTCCTCCTCCATCATTTTCTCCTCCGCCCTCTTGAGTTCTCCTCTCCTTCAGAAAAATAGACCTGAAAGGACATTTTCGCCCAAACTGCACCGAAAAGCCATTTTTGTGCAAGTCTGCTCCAAAAAAGCCATTTTTGTGCAAGTCTGCTCCAAAAAAGCACTTTCGCCCAAAGTTGCTCCGAAAAAGCATTTTCGAGCAAGCTGTTTCGAAAAGCTATTTTCACCCCGAAAGCATTGTCACGCAAAATACATACCAGAAGTTTTCGAAAATCCTTTTCACGGTGACTTTCATTTTCGCCTCCCGAAATTCATTTTTCATTCCGAACTTGTCTTGGCGAGCGAAACTCCCAAGAGACAATTTCGTTTTCAATCCAAAATTGACCACTGTCTCCCGAAATTCATTTTCGCTCTGAAATTAATTTAGTTTTCACCACCATTATTCTTTCAGCTTCCGTTGGCTGTTGCTTCACTATAGTGGTTGAATCGCTGTCATAGACCAACCACCCAATGTTCCCTCTAAGTTGCTTTACCTATTCACATTTTGAAGTTCAAGATAAAAAGCTATGATGTTTTAAATGCTTTTGGATTGGCGTACTATCTATGTTGTCTGCCTGGTTTCGATGTCCTCCGACTGGCCTTTTAGTTGCTCACTCTTCCAATGTTCATAGACTGTGTTTGTGCTCTTTAGAATGAAGCTAATGGTGGTTATTGGATGCTTTCCCCCCGTGCTATGGCTGTAACTCTGCAACTCTACCGTGATAATCTTATGTTGGTCTACTTCAATGATGGCGCTTCAGTACTCCACACTATTGCCTTCACTTCACTTTTACACGGTGGTTTCTTAGCATCTTTGGACACTTAAAAATATGCTCTTCTTGGTTTTCCATTTGCTTAGAAAATTGCCTTTATTCAGATTCTCCTTAGAATAATAAATCTGCACTTTCAAGAGCTTATAAAACCAACATTATATTCTCCTTATTTCTCCTTTTTTAAATAGACTTTAACTTAGACGTTTGCTATTTTATTTTGCATATTTTAGAATGTAAAATGTTACTACCTCCTTTTCTTTTTCTTGAAGACTCTCTATATCAACCTTGTTCTTTAGATTTAACAAAAGTAATATAGTGCTTTTAAATACTTAATGGAGACTTGTTTTAATACTCCAATAATAAATTTATGTAGCTCCCAAAAGCATACCTTTTTGATCTTCTTTTTCAGCTGATTTCTTTGATTATTTGAATCACCCTTTTGTTGTATTGATCTTGTAGGTTTTGCACCTTCACTTCCCTTCACTTTTCTGCTTCAAAGCTTTACCAATTTCATAGCTCTAATTGCTGCTCAAATATCAACTTGCTTGCTGTCCAAATTTTTTCTCAAATATGCCACAATCTCCTTCAATTGGTTGTCTAAAAAAAAAACTTTATCCTCTCCCTCAATTTTCTCTCCAAAACTATTTTTCTTCCTTCTAAAATGTTGTCCAAACTCTAAAATTTCAGCTTACGATCTTGCTTTCTTTTGTTGTCAAGCCTTCCTTCAATTTGTTGTTATGTGACCCTTCAAATTCTGCCTCGAAAATCAACAACTTCCTCCTTCAAAATTCAACCTTCAAAAACCAACCTTTAAAAATTTCGTGGTTGTCCTCAATATTCTCAAAACTATGGCCTCTTCAATCTCATTTCTCCTCATTATCTCTCACTGAATTCTATCTTCAAATTATGACCTCCTTTACTATCTTCTTCCTCAAGAATATGAATGTCTTGAGTTCTTCAAATCCTTTCTCCAAAACATGGAAAACTTCTTGCTAAAATCTCCTTCCTCTTGGGCTTGTTGTCGAATGACGACAATTATCCCAAATTCTTTTTTTTAGGAGCTTCTCCTCCTTGTAATATTCTATTACGAACTTTCTTCAAATCTCCTCTAATGACCACTCTTTCAATTTTGCAACAAGACTTTCTCTAGCCTTCTCCCTATTCTCCAAATTCTCTTGAGACCACTCCTTGGTCTTCTTCAATTTTTAACCTGTTGCTGCAAGTACTAGATCAATTCTAAAGAAGATATTCTTCCTATCTATTGTAGTAAGCTTCTTAAATTTATTTGAATCAACAACAAAGTATTAGAATATGATAATGCAAATCTCTTCAAATCCAAAAATAACAATATTCACTAGTTAATATTCTAAACTAGTGGAATCTATATTGAGTCCTAGTCTTCACAAGTTTTTTTGCAACTCTGTGGAAAGAATCTAGCCAAATCAATTTTCAAAATTCTCGTAAAAGCAATCTCTCTATCTCCTATCAAACTCCCTTGTGGCTCTGATAGCACTGTTAGCTTTTGAAACTTAATACTTAAGATAAATATAATACAAGTAATAAAATAAGTAAGCAATGTTAAAACTATGATAAAGCCAATATAAGAAACATGTAAATAGCATAAGAACCTTATGGAATAACTCATGAAATAGCCATTAATAGAATCTCACAAACATGATATAATGCTTAGTAAGTAACAAGTAAGCATCACATAACTCAAGGCTATAACAAGTATAAATAGCCTTTCTACAATGACTCTTGGATGACTATGAATCATAACCTATGACTCTTGGCTCTCCTTTGTACACACATGGAGATCTATTTGATGTACACTTTTAATGACTCTTCACTATATTTTTCTAATCTATTAACACATGTGCATATGGACTAATGTGCACATTTACATTATTAAATATTATGCACACTTGTGCATTTATTAAATTGCATAAAGTAAAGACAACCTAATCTAAGACAAGTACCAAATAATGTAATATATTCCAACATGAAGTGGACCCTAACAAGGTCAATGCCATTTTCAAAAGCCTCCCCTACAAATCTTAAATAATTACGTAGCTTGTAAGGGAAGATCCAAGTGATTTGTCACTTCATCGTACAAGTCTTCGATAAATGCAAGTCGTTTAATCACCTTTTAAAAAAGGGAGTAGCTTTTACATGGACCCAATAATATCAGTAAGCATTTGATGCTATTAAGTGCTATTTAGCATCATCACCTATTTTGTCACTGCCTCATCGAGGCATTCATTTTCACTTGTAAAATTTTGCCACTAATTTTCCCTAGGGACTATTCTAGCCCAAAATAAAAAAAAAATAACTAAGAGCAAGCCATATATTATATTAGTTGCACCTTGGTGATTTATGAAGTAAAATACACATATGTGGAGAAGCTTTGTCTTATTGTGGTCTTTGCAACAAAAAAGCTTCACCACTGCATGCTCAACCATACAACTTATGTCATCGCTCAAGAAAATTATCTACACTATATGATGAGTTGCACATACACTAATAGTAGAATTTCCAAATGTATAATGCTCTCAATAGAGTTTGATATTGAATTTGATAGTCAAAAATACTTAAAGGCTCAAGTAATTGCTAACCAGCTTGTTGAAGTTCCTCTTCCAAATGATAAACCTCTTATAATCGAGCTACTTAATGACTTCATCTTCAGTATTATTGAGCAAGAAGAGCATGTTGAACTTGAGAATGAAGTCAACCTCATCCTTTTCTTTGATGGTTCTAAGTGTGAACAAAGGGTAGGTATTAGAGTTTTCTTCTTTTCATTACAAGGGATTTCTATCTCATTTTCTTTCAAACTTGACTTTCCCTGTACAAACAACAATGCAAAGTATAAGACCCTAATTCTAGGACTTTAGACTATTGTGGCTATGCACATTAAATGAATTTGAATCATCAATGACTCCCAACTTGTGGTTAATCAAGCTAGAGTGATTTACCAATGCAAATACCTGATTTTAACATCTTATAAATAAATAGTCAACAAGCTCCTCACTAACTTTGAATGATACAACATCGATGCTTTACCAAGATCAACTAATCATTTTATAGATACTATGGCATCTCCTGGATCTCTTATTTCATAGAATCCCTTTGATAGCATAACTCACATCTGTATCACTAAGCTTTCTTAATTGGCTATTTCAGATGAATAGATGCCCATTTTGTCCAAGCAAAGCCATATCAGAATTGGTTCTATAAGGTGAAGGACTTTCTCAAATTTGGATCCCTTCCTAAAGAGTTGTTGTTAGCTGCTAAACAAAATTTTAAATAAAACATAGCTCAATATAATCTCCCAAGGGATGTGCTTTATCATCATGGCTATAATGGCATTCTCCTTCACTATATTAAACCACAGGAAGGAAATAGGATGATTAATTTGGCCCATGATGGTACATGTGTTGGTAATTTTAGTGGGATGGCCATTGCAAATCACATCTTATGTATGGGGTATTATTGGCCCACAATGGAGTGTGATTGTTGTGCATATATCAAGAAGTGTCCCAAATACCAATATCATACCAATTTAACCCATATACCTTCACAAGCATTGCAACCAATTTAGGCTCTTTGGCCCTTTTCCTAATAGGGCCTTGATCTTATTGGAAAAATTTCACCTCCTTCTTAGGGGTGTCATACATTCATCAACATTACTACTTAATACTTTACTAAATGTATTGAGGCAATCCCTCTCATTAACACAATGGGACCTCAAATGGCATAGTTCATACTCTATCAAATTATTTATCATTTTGGTATCCTATCAAAGATCATTTCAGACAATGGTCCCTCCAAAAATAAGGATTTTTGAGCACTCTGCAACAAATATCATATCTAGCATAGTTTCTCAACACCTTACTACCCCTAGAGAAATGAACAAGTTGAGGCCATAAACAAGACTATTGTTTCCATTCTAAAGAAAATTGTTCAAGAAAATCATAAATATTGGCACCTTCAAATACCAATATTTATACAATATTGATACACTTGTAGATTCCATTGCTAGCCATGAAATACTCTTCTTTATGGATGGTTTCTTAGGATATAATCAAATCCATGTCAATATTGTAGACCAACACAAAACATAATTTACAACACCTTAGGGGATGTTTTGCTACAAAGTCATGTCATTCAGCCTCAAAAATTTGGGAGCTGCTTAATAATGTGCCATGACATACATTTTCCATGGCATAAGATTATCAAAGACTAGATGGATGATTTTTTGGTCAAATCTAAAACTCATCTTGGGCACCTTAATGTGCTACACAAAGTTTTTTTATTAGCTTCTTGAACACATTGTGAGACTTACTCCTAAGAAGTGTGTTTTCGGTGTCATTTTTGGTAAACTCTTAGGGTTTATAGTCTCTAAGCAAGGTATTGAATTGTTAGCTTTTGAAGCTTAATACACATGATAAGAAATGAAATAAGTAAGCAATATTATAACTATGATAAAGCCAATCTAAGAAACATGTAAATAGCATTAGAACCTTTTGGAATAACTCATAAAATAGCTATTAATAGAATATCATGAAAATTATACAATGCTTAGTAAGTAACAAGTAAACATCACATAACTCAAGGCTATAGCAAGTATAAATAGCCTTTATACAATGACTCTTGGATGAGTATGACTCTTCCATAATTTGTGACTCTTGGCTCTCCTTTGGAAACATATTGAGCTCTAATTGATGTACACTTGTAATATGACTATTCACTATCTTTTCCTAATCTATGGACACATGTAAACATGACCTAATGTACACATTTACATTATTAAATATTATGCACACTTGTAAATTTATTACATTGCATAAAGTAAAGACTAAACTTAATCTAATACAAGTACCAAATAATGTAATATATTCCAACACCCCCTTGTATTACATTATTTGGTTATTGAAGACTTTAATCTTCAATATGGATCTTCGTATTGGTCTTCATTATTCAAGTGACCTTGCATATAATCTTCTGCTTGGGCTTCATATTTTTTCTTAACTTTGTATTTTGATTTTGACACTATTACTGATTTCTTTCTAAATCTATTGTTGAAGAAATTCATACATTTCTTGTTCCCATATCTATACCTTGATAAATATACCTGAGAGAATCCATTGATGAAGTTTCTTGTCATTGTATATATCTAATAAAAGAAATGATCTTATTTGTACCAACAATATCTTTGTAAATGATTGGTTTCTCCACAAATTTTACAACTATGAAGATTCCAACATCTCTCTATATTATGCCTATATTTGCTATAATAAGCTGGACTTGTTTTTCTATTCTTGAATCCCTTTGATCATTATGTCCTTCATAGCAACTATTCCTGTCAATCTCTATTAAAAACTCGGTCCCTTGCTTATTACAACTAGTTTGACCTGTATATTCATGTCTCATCAACTTTGAACTAAAGTTGTTAGTATGCATCTCAAAATGATTAATACAATCATTAGAATGATCTTGAACATCTCCATCAATACTAGTAGCATAAACATTTTTTGAGCAATCATGAACAATATTCAAGTCACTTGTATCGCATATAGCATCAATGTTTATCATGGATTCTAAATCACTAGTGTCACAAGAAGTATAAATCATCATTGGTTTTTATTCCATAGTATTGCAACATGAATCTACCATCATAGGCTTTAAATCATTTGTATTATTAGAAGCATCTTTCATCACTGTTTCATTTATTCCTTCAACCTTTTCTTGTTCTCTCATCTTGTAAATATTAAGTGTGACGATTCCTTTGTATATTATTCTCCATATATTGATAGGTATTGTAACAAAGTCTTCATAGCAATCATTAGCATTTTTAAGAACACTTTGCATATATTTTTGAAGTATAGAATAATCTCCTTTTTTTGCTTCACTAGTAATATCATCAAGCTTACTGTTCAAATCATTTGTTTCATCAATGAAATTTTTATTCAAATCTTTAATCATTACCTCTAGTCTTTTATTCTTATCCTTAAGTATTTCATGAGAAAGAAATACCATATACATCAAGTGTCCTATATCACTAGGTAATGTAAAATTACTTTTAGAATCTTCATATGCCTCTTGAAGCTTTCCATACATATAATTACCAAGTGGTAAGAAATTCTCATTTTTGATTTCTCTTCATATCGATTGTAAGACACTCATTGATGTATCCTTTTCAATTTCTTCTATTGTATGGTGTGTATGGGATTTTAAACCTTCCAACCTTTCTAAAATTTCCTAAATATCTAATTTTTCTTGGACATATAGGTTTTTAGATATTTTTGACAACTCATTAGTATTTATCTTCCTTTGCTTTTTCTTTATCATGTTCCTTTGAAGTAGACTACTTTATGACTCCCTAAATTAAATAAATTCTAAATTTCAAAAATCTAAATCTCTCCCTAATTAGAAATCTAGAAATTTAAAAATTTAGTAAAAAGATATTTGCAAATTTAATAAATTCCTAAGTTTAAAGTTGAAACCCTTTTATCTCCCAAAATTAATTTGCAAAAACCAATAAACTTCTATTTCAATAAATCAAACCCATTTAAAACTTTATAACTACATTATTTTTCTTATTAACCTTATCTCTTTTTATATAAAATTAATTCAAAAAACAAAAAAAAAAAATATTCAAAACTTAAACTACTTATAACTCCAATATAATTCTACTTATCACTCCATTATTAAGAACTTAATAAATACTTTAACTTCAATATTTAATAACCTTTAAGGTTAAACTTTATAATTTGGAATATAAAACTGTAATAGCACCTTAATTAATATTCCACATAACACTTAAAAAACCTTTATCTCCATAGGGAATCGTTGTGAAAATTTTCTTCGATCACGAGCGGTTCGATCGTATGTCGTATTTGTGCAAGTGGCTAGCTTCAACTCAATTGAATAGGTAAGGGCCTGATTTTCCAGAACACTCTCCTTTTAAATTATGATTTGTCTACTTCCAATGCTAGACACTCTCCATGTGACCATTACACCAAGACCCTGCTACTACAGATGACTGTTACTCTGTTGTATATAACGCTCGCCAACTGGTGCTTCTAAGATGACCCCAGAGCCACTATTTTATGTACCCTCTCTAGTCAAGGCCAATGATAAGGTTGTTTCTATTTTGTATCGGGAACGTATACTTTGTAATTTGGGTTGTTTCAACGTCTACTTGCTCTGAAAAAACTATCTCCTCTGCAATACAGAAAAAACAAAAAATGTCTCTTGCTTCGAATCTCCTTCGCCCACGATCACAATAACGTGGTAAGGGTATGTTATGTAGTCACTATCACACAAGATGTAACGTTTTTCAAATGTCTATTACAAGTTGCCTATTTGAATGTTTCATTCATTTACCATGTGCGATAACTTTGACTAGACTATTTATGTCCTTGCTGCTACGTGATATGGTTGAGTGTGGGCCCACACTGGTGGCCTCATTGTGGTTAAGAATGGAGCTTAATTATGAGGAGGTTAAACAGAGAAAGTTTTTGGATTTACTGTTAGACGGGTAGGGAAAGTTTCCAGATTTACGGTCTGTTAGTCTACCGAGAGAAAATTTCCGGATTTACAACGGGACGACCGGGGAAAGTTTTTTTGTTTTTATCCCAAAATTAAATGCTTGGGAACTCGGTGTTAATCTTGGAATGTATTAAGAAAAACAATTTTTTTTTTTTTTTTTTCTGTTTTTTCTTATATATAGTTGTGAGGAAAAACAGGGTATACAATGAAAATTTGTGTTGATTCCTTGTAAATATAGAGAGGAAATTACAACGAGATGTTTGTTGTAGGTTGTAACCAACGAGATGTTTGCTTGTAGGTTGTAACCCTCTATTGTTTGGATTGAGAAAGAAATGACTGAAAATTCTTGGTGGATGTAACCCTGGGTGAACCATGTTAAAATCGTTGTCTCTTCTACTACTGTGTTTGTCTTATTTTGTTAATTCTACTATTAAAGTTTGAAACACTACAATTGCTTTTTTATATTTTATATAGTGATATACTCTAACAACAACTGACAACTGAAATGGCATCCTAATTAATCTGCCTTACTCTAACAACTGGCAACTGCAATGGCATCCTAATCAATCTGCCTGCTCACAACGGTTACTTCACTCTTCGTGTCTAGCTTGCTATCGTCTGCTGATTTTTAATCTACGAGCGCTACTTCAGCATGAACACTTATTTCCACTGGAAAGAAAACACTACGAATGTGCCTCTTGCTTGCTCACAGCCTTACATCGGTGTCGCTTTCGTTAGAAAAATTAAAGCAGATTTAACACGAATTATCTTCTGCGGTATTCCGCGTCATTCGTCGGATCTCGATATATTCAATTTAAATTGCAGTTGTGCGGTAAAATTCGATCTCCGTATTTTATGGTGTGTGCAATTAATACCGGCAGTTGCAAATGGAAATAGGAAGCAAACCCTAGTTTGTCAGAAGAGAAAACTTATCCCTTTGTTCGCCTGGCTATATAAGTCGATGTTATGTTGCAAGCAAGAGTACGGGTTGTAGAAGAAAAGCAACTGAAACGAAGACAAAGGAGAAGCGAGAATCAGAAGCAGCAACCTTCTATTCTCCTAGTCAAACCTGCAACTAAGGAGATAGTTGCAGATGAGTTTGGAGCATTTTTTTGTGAGAAGCGCTTGTTATCTGCTGTAAAATGTCTTCGTGTAAATTGCCATGACAGTCATTTTGTTTTAATTAATATATTATATATATTCTATGTATTTTGTGTGCATTGCATGCGTAATAGAGCAGGGATAAATTTTGATTTATTTTCCTCCTCCATCATTTTCTCCTCCGCCCTCTTGAGTTCTCCTCTCCTTCAGAAAAATAGACCTGAAAGGACATTTTCGCCCAAACTGCACCGAAAAGCCATTTTTGTGCAAGTCTGCTCCAAAAAAGCCATTTTTGTGCAAGTCTGCTCCAAAAAAGCACTTTCGCCCAAAGTTGCTCCGAAAAAGCATTTTCGAGCAAGCTGTTTCGAAAAGCTATTTTCACCCCGAAAGCATTGTCACGCAAAATACATACCAGAAGTTTTCGAAAATCCTTTTCACGGTGACTTTCATTTTCGCCTCCCGAAATTCATTTTTCATTCCGAACTTGTCTTGGCGAGCGAAACTCCCAAGAGACAATTTCGTTTTCAATCCAAAATTGACCACTGTCCCCCGAAATTCATTTTCGCTCCGAAATTAATTTAGTTTTCACCACCATTATTCTTTCAGCTTCCCTTGGCTGTTGCTTCACTATAGTGGTTGAATCGCTGTCATAGACCAACCACCCAATGTTCCCTCTAAGCTGCTTTACCTATTCACATTTTGAAGTTCAAGATAAAAAGCTATGATGTTTTAAATGCTTTTGGATTGGCGTACTATCTATGTTGTCTGCCTGGTTTCGATGTCCTCCGACTGGCCTTTTAGTTGCTCACTCTTCCAATGTTCGTAGGTTGTGCTTGTGGTCCTTAGAATGGAGCTAATGGTGGTTTTTGGATGCTTTCCCCCGTGCTATGGGTCGTAACTCTGCAACTCTACCGTGATAATCTTATGTTGGTCTACTTCAATGATGGCGCTTCAGTACTCCACACTATTGCCTTCACTTCACTTTTACACGGTGGTTTCTTAGCATCTTTGGACACTTAAAAATATGCTCTTCTTGGTTTTCCATTTGCTTAGAAAATTGCCTTTATTCAGATTCTCCTTAGAATAATAAATCTGCACTTTCAAGAGCTTATAAAACCAACATTATATTCTCCTTATTTCTCCTTTTTTAAATAGACTTTAACTTAGACGTTTGCTATTTTATTTTGCATATTTTAGAATGTAAAATGTTACTACCTCCTTTTCTTTTTCTTGAAGACTCTCTATATCAACCTTGTTCTTTAGATTTAACAAAAGTAATATAGTGCTTTTAAATACTTAATGGAGACTTGTTTTAATACTCCAATAATAAATTTATGTAGCTCCCAAAAGCATACCTTTTTGATCTTCTTTTTCAGCTGATTTCTTTGATTATTTGAATCACCCTTTTGTTGTATTGATCTTGTAGGTTTTGCACCTTCACTTCCCTTCACTTTTCTGCTTCAAAGCTTTACCAATTTCATAGCTCTAATTGCTGCTCAAATATCAACTTGCTTGCTGTCCAAATTTTTTCTCAAATATGCCACAATCTCCTTCAATTGGTTGTCTAAAAAAAAAACTTTATCCTCTCCCTCAATTTTCTCTCCAAAACTATTTTTCTTCCTTCTAAAATGTTGTCCAAACTCTAAAATTTCAGCTTCGATCTTGCTTTCTTTTGTTGTCAAGCCTTCCTTCAATTTGTTGTTATGTGACCCTTCAAATTCTGCCTCGAAAATCAACAACTTCCTCCTTCAAAATTCAACCTTCAAAAACCAACCTTTAAAAATTTCGTGGTTGTCCTCAATATTCTCAAAACTATGGCCTCTTCAATCTCATTTCTCCTCATTATCTCTCACTGAATTCTATCTTCAAATTATGACCTCCTTTACTATCTTCTTCCTCAAGAATATGAATGTCTTGAGTTCTTCAAATCCTTTCTCCAAAACATGGAAAACTTCTTGCTAAAATCTCCTTCCTCTTGGGCTTGTTGTCGAATGACGACAATTATCCCAAATTCTTTTTTTTAGGAGCTTCTCCTCCTTGTAATATTCTATTACGAACTTTCTTCAAATCTCCTCTAATGACCACTCTTTCAATTTTGCAACAAGACTTTCTCTAGCCTTCTCCCTATTCTCCAAATTCTCTTGAGACCACTCCTTGGTCTTCTTCAATTTTTAACCTGTTGCTGCAAGTACTAGATCAATTCTAAAGAAGATATTCTTCCTATCTATTGTAGTAAGCTTCTTAAATTTATTTGAATCAACAACAAAGTATTAGAATATGATAATGCAAATCTCTTCAAATCCAAAAATAACAATATTCACTAGTTAATATTCTAAACTAGTGGAATCTATATTGAGTCCTAGTCTTCACAAGTTTTTTTGCAACTCCGTGGAAAGAATCTAGCCAAATCAATTTTCAAAATTCTTGTAAATGCAATCTCTCTATCTCCTATCAAACTCCCTTGTGGCTTTGATAGCACTTGTTAGCTTTTGAAACTTAATACTTAAGATAAATATAATACAAGTAATAAAATAAGTAAGCAATGTTAAAACTATGATAAAGCCAATATAAGAAACATGTAAATAGCATAAGAACCTTATGGAATAACTCATGAAATAGCCATTAATAGAATCTCACAAACATGATATAATGCTTAGTAAGTAACAAGTAAGCATCACATAACTCAAGGCTATAACAAGTATAAATAGCCTTTCTACAATGACTCTTGGATGACTATGAATCATAACCTATGACTCTTGGCTCTCCTTTGTACACACATGGAGATCTATTTGATGTACACTTTTAATGACTCTTCACTATATTTTTCTAATCTATTAACACATGTGCATATGGACTAATGTGCACATTTACATTATTAAATATTATGCACACTTGTGCATTTATTAAATTGCATAAAGTAAAGACAACCTAATCTAAGACAAGTACCAAATAATGTAATATATTCCAACATGAAGTGGACCCTAACAAGGTCAATGCCATTTTCAAAAGCCTCCCCTACAAATCTTAAATAATTACGTAGCTTGTAAGGGAAGATCCAAGTGATTTGTCACTTCATCGTACAAGTCTTCGATAAATGCAAGTCGTTTAATCACCTTTTAAAAAAGGGAGTAGCTTTTACATGGACCCAATAATATCAGTAAGCATTTGATGCTATTAAGTGCTATTTAGCATCATCACCTATTTTGTCACTGCCTCATCGAGGCATTCATTTTCACTTGTAAAATTTTGCCACTAATTTTCCCTAGGGACTATTCTAGCCCAAAATAAAAAAAAAATAACTAAGAGCAAGCCATATATTATATTAGTTGCACCTTGGTGATTTATGAAGTAAAATACACATATGTGGAGAAGCTTTGTCTTATTGTGGTCTTTGCAACAAAAAAGCTTCACCACTGCATGCTCAACCATACAACTTATGTCATCGCTCAAGAAAATTATCTACACTATATGATGAGTTGCACATACACTAATAGTAGAATTTCCAAATGTATAATGCTCTCAATAGAGTTTGATATTGAATTTGATAGTCAAAAATACTTAAAGGCTCAAGTAATTGCTAACCAGCTTGTTGAAGTTCCTCTTCCAAATGATAAACCTCTTATAATCGAGCTACTTAATGACTTCATCTTCAGTATTATTGAGCAAGAAGAGCATGTTGAACTTGAGAATGAAGTCAACCTCATCCTTTTCTTTGATGGTTCTAAGTGTGAACAAAGGGTAGGTATTAGAGTTTTCTTCTTTTCATTACAAGGGATTTCTATCTCATTTTCTTTCAAACTTGACTTTCCCTGTACAAACAACAATGCAAAGTATAAGACCCTAATTCTAGGACTTTAGACTATTGTGGCTATGCACATTAAATGAATTTGAATCATCAATGACTCCCAACTTGTGGTTAATCAAGCTAGAGTGATTTACCAATGCAAATACCTGATTTTAACATCTTATAAATAAATAGTCAACAAGCTCCTCACTAACTTTGAATGATACAACATCGATGCTTTACCAAGATCAACTAATCATTTTATAGATACTATGGCATCTCCTGGATCTCTTATTTCATAGAATCCCTTTGATAGCATAACTCACATCTGTATCACTAAGCTTTCTTAATTGGCTATTTCAGATGAATAGATGCCCATTTTGTCCAAGCAAAGCCATATCAGAATTGGTTCTATAAGGTGAAGGACTTTCTCAAATTTGGATCCCTTCCTAAAGAGTTGTTGTTAGCTGCTAAACAAAATTTTAAATAAAACATAGCTCAATATAATCTCCCAAGGGATGTGCTTTATCATCATGGCTATAATGGCATTCTCCTTCACTATATTAAACCACAGGAAGGAAATAGGATGATTAATTTGGCCCATGATGGTACATGTGTTGGTAATTTTAGTGGGATGGCCATTGCAAATCACATCTTATGTATGGGGTATTATTGGCCCACAATGGAGTGTGATTGTTGTGCATATATCAAGAAGTGTCCCAAATACCAATATCATACCAATTTAACCCATATACCTTCACAAGCATTGCAACCAATTTAGGCTCTTTGGCCCTTTTCCTAATAGGGCCTTGATCTTATTGGAAAAATTTCACCTCCTTCTTAGGGGTGTCATACATTCATCAACATTACTACTTAATACTTTACTAAATGTATTGAGGCAATCCCTCTCATTAACACAATGGGACCTCAAATGGCATAGTTCATACTCTATCAAATTATTTATCATTTTGGTATCCTATCAAAGATCATTTCAGACAATGGTCCCTCCAAAAATAAGGATTTTTGAGCACTCTGCAACAAATATCATATCTAGCATAGTTTCTCAACACCTTACTACCCCTAGAGAAATGAACAAGTTGAGGCCATAAACAAGACTATTGTTTCCATTCTAAAGAAAATTGTTCAAGAAAATCATAAATATTGGCACCTTCAAATACCAATATTTATACAATATTGATACACTTGTAGATTCCATTGCTAGCCATGAAATACTCTTCTTTATGGATGGTTTCTTAGGATATAATCAAATCCATGTCAATATTGTAGACCAACACAAAACATAATTTACAACACCTTAGGGGATGTTTTGCTACAAAGTCATGTCATTCAGCCTCAAAAATTTGGGAGCTGCTTAATAATGTGCCATGACATACATTTTCCATGGCATAAGATTATCAAAGACTAGATGGATGATTTTTTGGTCAAATCTAAAACTCATCTTGGGCACCTTAATGTGCTACACAAAGTTTTTTTATTAGCTTCTTGAACACATTGTGAGACTTACTCCTAAGAAGTGTGTTTTCGGTGTCATTTTTGGTAAACTCTTAGGGTTTATAGTCTCTAAGCAAGGTATTGAATTGTTAGCTTTTGAAGCTTAATACACATGATAAGAAATGAAATAAGTAAGCAATATTATAACTATGATAAAGCCAATCTAAGAAACATGTAAATAGCATTAGAACCTTTTGGAATAACTCATAAAATAGCTATTAATAGAATATCATGAAAATTATACAATGCTTAGTAAGTAACAAGTAAACATCACATAACTCAAGGCTATAGCAAGTATAAATAGCCTTTATACAATGACTCTTGGATGAGTATGACTCTTCCATAATTTGTGACTCTTGGCTCTCCTTTGGAAACATATTGAGCTCTAATTGATGTACACTTGTAATATGACTATTCACTATCTTTTCCTAATCTATGGACACATGTAAACATGACCTAATGTACACATTTACATTATTAAATATTATGCACACTTGTAAATTTATTACATTGCATAAAGTAAAGACTAAACTTAATCTAATACAAGTACCAAATAATGTAATATATTCCAACACCCCCTTGTATTACATTATTTGGTTATTGAAGACTTTAATCTTCAATATGGATCTTCGTATTGGTCTTCATTATTCAAGTGACCTTGCATATAATCTTCTGCTTGGGCTTCATATTTTTTCTTAACTTTGTATTTTGATTTTGACACTATTACTGATTTCTTTCTAAATCTATTGTTGAAGAAATTCATACATTTCTTGTTCCCATATCTATACCTTGATAAATATACCTGAGAGAATCCATTGATGAAGTTTCTTGTCATTGTATATATCTAATAAAAGAAATGATCTTATTTGTACCAACAATATCTTTGTAAATGATTGGTTTCTCCACAAATTTTACAACTATGAAGATTCCAACATCTCTCTATATTATGCCTATATTTGCTATAATAACTGGACTTGTTTTTCTATTACTGAATCCCTTTGATCATTATGTCCTTCATAGCAACTATTCCTATTAATCTCTATTAAAAACTCAGTCCCTTGCTTATTACAACTAGTTTGACCTGTATATTCATGTCTCATCAACTTTGAACTAAAGTTGTTAGTATGCATCTCAAAATGATTAATACAATCATTAGAATGATCTTGAACATCTCCATCAATACTAGTAGCATAAACATTTTTTGAGCAATCATGAACAATATTCAAGTCACTTGTATCGCATATAGCATCAATGTTTATCATGGATTCTAAATCACTAGTGTCACAAGAAGTATAAATCATCATTGGTTTTTATTCCATAGTATTGCAACATGAATCTACCATCATAGGCTTTAAATCATTTGTATTATTAGAAGCATCTTTCATCACTGTTTCATTTATTCCTTCAACCTTTTCTTGTTCTCTCATCTTGTAAATATTAAGTGTGACGATTCCTTTGTATATTATTCTCCATATATTGATAGGTATAGTAACAAAGTCTTCATAGCAATCATTAGCATTTTTAAGAACACTTTGCATATATTTTTGAAGTATAGAATAATCTCCTTTTTTTGCTTCACTAGTAATATCATCAAGCTTACTGTTCAAATCATTTGTTTCATCAATGAAATTTTTATTCAAATCTTTAATCATTACCTCTAGTCTTTTATTCTTATCCTTAAGTATTTCATGAGAAAGAAATACCATATACATCAAGTGTCCTATATCACTAGGTAATGTAAAATTACTTTTAGAATCTTCATATGCCTCTTGAAGCTTTCCATACATATAATTACCAAGTGGTAAGAAATTCTCATTTTTGATTTCTCTTCATATCGATTGTAAGACACTCATTGATGTATCCTTTTCAATTTCTTCTATTGTATGGTGTGTATGGGATTTTAAACCTTCCAACCTTTCTAAAATTTCCTAAATATCTAATTTTTCTTGGACATATAGGTTTTTAGATATTTTTGACAACTCATTAGTATTTATCTTCCTTTGCTTTTTCTTTATCATGTTCCTTTGAAGTAGACTACTTTATGACTCCCTAAATTAAATAAATTCTAAATTTCAAAAATCTAAATCTCTCCCTAATTAGAAATCTAGAAATTTAAAAATTTAGTAAAAAGATATTTGCAAATTTAATAAATTCCTAAGTTTAAAGTTGAAACCCTTTTATCTCCCAAAATTAATTTGCAAAAACCAATAAACTTCTATTTCAATAAATCAAACCCATTTAAAACTTTATAACTACATTATTTTTCTTATTAACCTTATCTCTTTTTATATAAAATTAATTCAAAAAACAAAAAAAAAAAATATTCAAAACTTAAACTACTTATAACTCCAATATAATTCTACTTATCACTCCATTATTAAGAACTTAATAAATACTTTAACTTCAATATTTAATAACCTTTAAGGTTAAACTTTATAATTTGGAATATAAAACTGTAATAGCACCTTAATTAATATTCCACATAACACTTAAAAAACCTTTATCTCCATAGGGAATCGTTGTGAAAATTTTCTTCGATCACGAGCGGTTCGATCGTATGTCGTATTTGTGCAAGTGGCTAGCTTCAACTCAATTGAATAGGTAAGGGCCTGATTTTCCAGAACACTCTCCTTTTAAATTATGATTTGTCTACTTCCAATGCTAGACACTCTCCATGTGACCATTACACCAAGACCCTGCTACTACAGATGACTGTTACTCTGTTGTATATAACGCTCGCCAACTGGTGCTTCTAAGATGACCCCAGAGCCACTATTTTATGTACCCTCTCTAGTCAAGGCCAATGATAAGGTTGTTTCTATTTTGTATCGGGAACGTATACTTTGTAATTTGGGTTGTTTCAACGTCTACTTGCTCTGAAAAAACTATCTCCTCTGCAATACAGAAAAAACAAAAAATGTCTCTTGCTTCGAATCTCCTTCGCCCACGATCACAATAACGTGGTAAGGGTATGTTATGTAGTCACTATCACACAAGATGTAACGTTTTTCAAATGTCTATTACAAGTTGCCTATTTGAATGTTTCATTCATTTACCATGTGCGATAACTTTGACTAGACTATTTATGTCCTTGCTGCTACGTGATATGGTTGAGTGTGGGCCCACACTGGTGGCCTCATTGTGGTTAAGAATGGAGCTTAATTATGAGGAGGTTAAACAGAGAAAGTTTTTGGATTTACTGTTAGACGGGTAGGGAAAGTTTCCAGATTTACGATCGTTAGTCTACCGAGAGAAAATTTCCGGATTTACAACGGAGACGACCGGGGAAAGTTTTTTTGTTTTTATCCCAAAATTAGGTGCTGGGAACTCAGTGTTAATCTTGGAATGTATTAAGAAAAACAATTTTTTTTTTTTTTTTTTTCTGTTTTTTTCTTATATATAGTTGTGAGGAAAAACAGAGTATACAATGAAAATTTGTGTTGATTCCTTGTAAATATAGAGAGGAAATTACAACAGATGTTTGTTGTAGGTTGTAACCAACGAGATGTTTCTTGTAGGTTGTAACCCTCTATTGTTTGGATTGAGAAAGAAATGACTGAAAATTCTTGGTGGATGTAACCCTGGGTGAACCACGTTAAAATCGTTGTCTCTTCTACTACTGTGTTTGTCTTATTTTGTTAATTCTACTATTAAAGTTTGAAACACTACAATTGCTTTTTTATATTTTATATAGTGATATACTCTAACAACAACTGACAACTGAAATGGCATCCTAATTAATCTGCCTTACTCTAACAACTGGCAACTGCAATGGCATCCTAATCAATCTGCCTGCTCACAACGGTTACTTCACTCTTCGTGTCTAGCTTGCTATCGTCTGCTGATTTTTAATCTACGAGCGCTACTTCAGCATGAACACTTATTTCCACTGGAAAGAAAACACTACGAATGTGCCTCTTGCTTGCTCACAGCCTTACATCGGTGTCGCTTTCGTTAGAAAAATTAAAGCAGATTTAACACGAATTATCTTCTGCGGTATTCTGCGTCATTCGTCGGATCCTGATATATTCAATTTAAATTGCAGTTGTGCGGTAAAATTCGATCTCCGTATTTTATGGTGTGTGCAATTAATACCGGCAGTTGCAAATGGAAATAGGAAGCAAACCCTAGTTTGTCAGAAGAGAAAACTTATCCCTTTGTTCGCCTGGCTATATAAGTCGATGTTATGTCGCAAGCAAGAGTACGGGTTGTAGAAGAAACACAACAGAAGCGAAGAAAAAGGAGAAGCGAGAATCAGAAGCAGCAACCTTCTATTCTCCTAGTCAAACCTGCAACTAAGGAGATAGTTGCAGATGAGTTTGGAGCATTTTTTTGTGAGAAGCGCTTGTTATCTGCTGTAAAATGTCTTCGTGTAAATTGCCATGACAGTCATTTTGTTTTAATTAATATATTATATATATTCTATGTATTTTGTGTGCATTGCATGCGTAATAGAGCAGGGATAAATTTTGATTTATTTTCCTCCTCCATCATTTTCTCCTCCGCCCTCTTGAGTTCTCCTCTCCTTCAGAAAAATAGACCTGAAAGGACATTTTCGCCCAAACTGCACCGAAAAGCCATTTTTGTGCAAGTCTGCTCCAAAAAAGCCATTTTTGTGCAAGTCTGCTCCAAAAAAGCACTTTCGCCCAAAGTTGCTCCGAAAAAGCATTTTCGAGCAAGCTGTTTCGAAAAGCTATTTTCACCCCGAAAGCATTGTCACGCAAAATACATACCAGAAGTTTTCGAAAATCCTTTTCACGGTGACTTTCATTTTCGCCTCCCGAAATTCATTTTTCATTCCGAACTTGTCTTGGCGAGCGAAACTCCCAAGAGACAATTTCGTTTTCAATCCAAAATTGACCACTGTCTCCCGAAATTCATTTTCGCTCTGAAATTAATTTAGTTTTCACCACCATTATTCTTTCAGCTTCCGTTGGCTGTTGCTTCACTATAGTGGTTGAATCGCTGTCATAGACCAACCACCCAATGTTCCCTCTAAGCTGCTTTACCTATTCACATTTTGAAGTTCAAGATAAAAAGCTATGATGTTTTAAATGCTTTTGGATTGGCGTACTATCTATGTTGTCTGCCTGGTTTCGATGTCCTCCGACTGGCCTTTTAGTTGCTCACTCTTCCAATGTTCATAGACTGTGTTTGTGCTCTTTAGAATGAAGCTAATGGTGGTTATTGGATGCTTTCCCCCCGTGCTATGGCTGTAACTCTGCAACTCTACCGTGATAATCTTATGTTGGTCTACTTCAATGATGGCGCTTCAGTACTCCACACTATTGCCTTCACTTCACTTTTACACGGTGGTTTCTTAGCATCTTTGGACACTTAAAAATATGCTCTTCTTGGTTTTCCATTTGCTTAGAAAATTGCCTTTATTCAGATTCTCCTTAGAATAATAAATCTGCACTTTCAAGAGCTTATAAAACCAACATTATATTCTCCTTATTTCTCCTTTTTTAAATAGACTTTAACTTAGACGTTTGCTATTTTATTTTGCATATTTTAGAATGTAAAATGTTACTACCTCCTTTTCTTTTTCTTGAAGACTCTCTATATCAACCTTGTTCTTTAGATTTAACAAAAGTAATATAGTGCTTTTAAATACTTAATGGAGACTTGTTTTAATACTCCAATAATAAATTTATGTAGCTCCCAAAAGCATACCTTTTTGATCTTCTTTTTCAGCTGATTTCTTTGATTATTTGAATCACCCTTTTGTTGTATTGATCTTGTAGGTTTTGCACCTTCACTTCCCTTCACTTTTCTGCTTCAAATCTTTACCAATTTCATAGCTCTAATTGCTGCTCAAATATCAACTTGCTTGCTGTCCAAATTTTTTCTCAAATATGCCACAATCTCCTTCAATTGGTTGTCTAAAAAAAAAACTTTATCCTCTCCCTCAATTTTCTCTCCAAAACTATTTTTCTTCCTTCTAAAATGTTGTCCAAACTCTAAAATTTCAGCTTCTGATGCTGCTTTCTTTTGTTTTCAAGCCTTCCTTCAATTTTTTGTTATGTGACCCTTCAAATTCTGCCTCGAAAATCAACAACTTCCTCCTTCAAAATTCAACCTTCAAAAACCAACCTTTAAAAATTTCGTGGTTGTCCTCAATATTCTCAAAACTATGGCCTCTTCAATCTCATTTCTCCTCATTATCTCTCACTGAATTCTATCTTCAAATTATGACCTCCTTTACTATCTTCTTCCTCAAGAATATGAATGTCTTGAGTTCTTCAAATCCTTTCTCCAAAACATGGAAAACTTCTTGCTAAAATCTCCTTCCTCTTGGGCTTGTTGTCGAATGACGACAATTATCCCAAATTCTTTTTTTTAGGAGCTTCTCCTCCTTGTAATATTCTATTACGAACTTTCTTCAAATCTCCTCTAATGACCACTCTTTCAATTTTGCAACAAGACTTTCTCTAGCCTTCTCCCTATTCTCCAAATTCTCTTGAGACCACTCCTTGGTCTTCTTCAATTTTTAACCTGTTGCTGCAAGTACTAGATCAATTCTAAAGAAGATATTCTTCCTATCTATTGTAGTAAGCTTCTTAAATTTATTTGAATCAACAACAAAGTATTAGAATATGATAATGCAAATCTCTTCAAATCCAAAAATAACAATATTCACTAGTTAATATTCTAAACTAGTGGAATCTATATTGAGTCCTAGTCTTCACAAGTTTTTTTGCAACTACGTGGAAAGACTCTAGCCAAATAAATTTTCAAAATTCTCGTAAATGCAATCTTCCTATCTCCTATCAAACTCCCTTGTGGCTTTGATACCATTGTTAGCTTTTGAAACTTAATACTTAAGATAAATATAATACAAGTAATAAAATAAGTAAGCAATGTTAAAACTATGATAAAGCCAATATAAGAAACATGTAAATAGCATAAGAACCTTATGGAATAACTCATGAAATAGCCATTAATAGAATCTCACAAACATGATATAATGCTTAGTAAGTAACAAGTAAGCATCACATAACTCAAGGCTATAACAAGTATAAATAGCCTTTCTACAATGACTCTTGGATGACTATGAATCATAACCTATGACTCTTGGCTCTCCTTTGTACACACATGGAGATCTATTTGATGTACACTTTTAATGACTCTTCACTATATTTTTCTAATCTATTAACACATGTGCATATGGACTAATGTGCACATTTACATTATTAAATATTATGCACACTTGTGCATTTATTAAATTGCATAAAGTAAAGACAACCTAATCTAAGACAAGTACCAAATAATGTAATATATTCCAACATGAAGTGGACCCTAACAAGGTCAATGCCATTTTCAAAAGCCTCCCCTACAAATCTTAAATAATTACGTAGCTTGTAAGGGAAGATCCAAGTGATTTGTCACTTCATCGTACAAGTCTTCGATAAATGCAAGTCGTTTAATCACCTTTTAAAAAAGGGAGTAGCTTTTACATGGACCCAATAATATCAGTAAGCATTTGATGCTATTAAGTGCTATTTAGCATCATCACCTATTTTGTCACTGCCTCATCGAGGCATTCATTTTCACTTGTAAAATTTTGCCACTAATTTTCCCTAGGGACTATTCTAGCCCAAAATAAAAAAAAAATAACTAAGAGCAAGCCATATATTATATTAGTTGCACCTTGGTGATTTATGAAGTAAAATACACATATGTGGAGAAGCTTTGTCTTATTGTGGTCTTTGCAACAAAAAATCTTCACCACTGCATGCTCAACCATACAACTTATGTCATCGCTCAAGAAAATTATCTACACTATATGATGAGTTGCACATACACTAATAGTAGAATTTCCAAATGTATAATGCTCTCAATAGAGTTTGATATTGAATTTGATAGTCAAAAATACTTAAAGGCTCAAGTAATTGCTAACCAGCTTGTTGAAGTTCCTCTTCCAAATGATAAACCTCTTATAATAGAGCTACTTAATGACTTCATCTTCAGTATTATTGAGCAAGAAGAGCATGTTGAACTTGAGAATGAAGTCAACCTCATCCTTTTCTTTGATGGTTCTAAGTGTGAACAAAGGGTAGGTATTAGAGTTTTCTTCTTTTCATTACAAGGGATTTCTATCTCATTTTCTTTCAAACTTGACTTTCCCTGTACAAACAACAATGCAAAGTATAAGACCCTAATTCTAGGACTTTAGACTATTGTGGCTATGCACATTAAATGAATTTGAATCATCAATGACTCCCAACTTGTGGTTAATCAAGCTAGAGTGATTTACCAATGCAAATACCTGATTTTAACATCTTATAAATAAATAGTCAACAAGCTCCTCACTAACTTTGAATGATACAACATCGATGCTTTACCAAGATCAACTAATCATTTTATAGATACTATGGCATCTCCTGGATCTCTTATTTCATAGAATCCCTTTGATAGCATAACTCACATCTGTATCACTAAGCTTTCTTAATTGGCTATTTCAGATGAATAGATGCCCATTTTGTCCAAGCAAAGCCATATCAGAATTGGTTCTATAAGGTGAAGGACTTTCTCAAATTTGGATCCCTTCCTAAAGAGTTGTTGTTAGCTGCTAAACAAAATTTTAAATAAAACATAGCTCAATATAATCTCCCAAGGGATGTGCTTTATCATCATGGCTATAATGGCATTCTCCTTCACTATATTAAACCACAGGAAGGAAATAGGATGATTAATTTGGCCCATGATGGTACATGTGTTGGTAATTTTAGTGGGATGGCCATTGCAAATCACATCTTATGTATGGGGTATTATTGGCCCACAATGGAGTGTGATTGTTGTGCATATATCAAGAAGTGTCCCAAATACCAATATCATACCAATTTAACCCATATACCTTCACAAGCATTGCAACCAATTTAGGCTCTTTGGCCCTTTTCCTAATAGGGCCTTGATCTTATTGGAAAAATTTCACCTCCTTCTTAGGGGTGTCATACATTCATCAACATTACTACTTAATACTTTACTAAATGTATTGAGGCAATCCCTCTCATTAACACAATGGGACCTCAAATGGCATAGTTCATACTCTATCAAATTATTTATCATTTTGGTATCCTATCAAAGATCATTTCAGACAATGGTCCCTCCAAAAATAAGGATTTTTGAGCACTCTGCAACAAATATCATATCTAGCATAGTTTCTCAACACCTTACTACCCCTAGAGAAATGAACAAGTTGAGGCCATAAACAAGACTATTGTTTCCATTCTAAAGAAAATTGTTCAAGAAAATCATAAATATTGGCACCTTCAAATACCAATATTTATACAATATTGATACACTTGTAGATTCCATTGCTAGCCATGAAATACTCTTCTTTATGGATGGTTTCTTAGGATATAATCAAATCCATGTCAATATTGTAGACCAACACAAAACATAATTTACAACACCTTAGGGGATGTTTTGCTACAAAGTCATGTCATTCAGCCTCAAAAATTTGGGAGCTGCTTAATAATGTGCCATGACATACATTTTCCATGGCATAAGATTATCAAAGACTAGATGGATGATTTTTTGGTCAAATCTAAAACTCATCTTGGGCACCTTAATGTGCTACACAAAGTTTTTTTATTAGCTTCTTGAACACATTGTGAGACTTACTCCTAAGAAGTGTGTTTTCGGTGTCATTTTTGGTAAACTCTTAGGGTTTATAGTCTCTAAGCAAGGTATTGAATTGTTAGCTTTTGAAGCTTAATACACATGATAAGAAATGAAATAAGTAAGCAATATTATAACTATGATAAAGCCAATCTAAGAAACATGTAAATAGCATTAGAACCTTTTGGAATAACTCATAAAATAGCTATTAATAGAATATCATGAAAATTATACAATGCTTAGTAAGTAACAAGTAAACATCACATAACTCAAGGCTATAGCAAGTATAAATAGCCTTTATACAATGACTCTTGGATGAGTATGACTCTTCCATAATTTGTGACTCTTGGCTCTCCTTTGGAAACATATTGAGCTCTAATTGATGTACACTTGTAATATGACTATTCACTATCTTTTCCTAATCTATGGACACATGTAAACATGACCTAATGTACACATTTACATTATTAAATATTATGCACACTTGTAAATTTATTACATTGCATAAAGTAAAGACTAAACTTAATCTAATACAAGTACCAAATAATGTAATATATTCCAACACCCCCTTGTATTACATTATTTGGTTATTGAAGACTTTAATCTTCAATATGGATCTTCGTATTGGTCTTCATTATTCAAGTGACCTTGCATATAATCTTCTGCTTGGGCTTCATATTTTTTCTTAACTTTGTATTTTGATTTTGACACTATTACTGATTTCTTTCTAAATCTATTGTTGAAGAAATTCATACATTTCTTGTTCCCATATCTATACCTTGATAAATATACCTGAGAGAATCCATTGATGAAGTTTCTTGTCATTGTATATATCTAATAAAAGAAATGATCTTATTTGTACCAACAATATCTTTGTAAATGATTGGTTTCTCCACAAATTTTACAACTATGAAGATTCCAACATCTCTCTATATTATGCCTATATTTGCTATAATAACTGGACTTGTTTTTCTATTACTGAATCCCTTTGATCATTATGTCCTTCATAGCAACTATTCCTATTAATCTCTATTAAAAACTCAGTCCCTTGCTTATTACAACTAGTTTGACCTGTATATTCATGTCTCATCAACTTTGAACTAAAGTTGTTAGTATGCATCTCAAAATGATTAATACAATCATTAGAATGATCTTGAACATCTCCATCAATACTAGTAGCATAAACATTTTTTGAGCAATCATGAACAATATTCAAGTCACTTGTATCGCATATAGCATCAATGTTTATCATGGATTCTAAATCACTAGTGTCACAAGAAGTATAAATCATCATTGGTTTTTATTCCATAGTATTGCAACATGAATCTACCATCATAGGCTTTAAATCATTTGTATTATTAGAAGCATCTTTCATCACTATTTCATTTATTCCTTCAACCTTTTCTTGTTCTCTCATCTTGTAAATATTAAGTGTGACGATTCCTTTGTATATTATTCTCCATATATTGATAGGTATAGTAACAAAGTCTTCATAGCAATCATTAGCATTTTTAAGAACACTTTGCATATATTTTTGAAGTATAGAATAATCTCCTTTTTTTGCTTCACTAGTAATATCATCAAGCTTACTGTTCAAATCATTTGTTTCATCAATGAAATTTTTATTCAAATCTTTAATCATTACCTCTAGTCTTTTATTCTTATCCTTAAGTATTTCATGAGAAAGAAATACCATATACATCAAGTGTCCTATATCACTAGGTAATGTAAAATTACTTTTAGAATCTTCATATGCCTCTTGAAGCTTTCCATACATATAATTACCAAGTGGTAAGAAATTCTCATTTTTGATTTCTCTTCATATCGATTGTAAGACACTCATTGATGTATCCTTTTCAATTTCTTCTATTGTATGGTGTGTATGGGATTTTAAACCTTCCAACCTTTCTAAAATTTCCTAAATATCTAATTTTTCTTGGACATATAGGTTTTTAGATATTTTTGACAACTCATTAGTATTTATCTTCCTTTGCTTTTTCTTTATCATGTTCCTTTGAAGTAGACTACTTTATGACTCCCTAAATTAAATAAATTCTAAATTTCAAAAATCTAAATCTCTCCCTAATTAGAAATCTAGAAATTTAAAAATTTAGTAAAAAGATATTTGCAAATTTAATAAATTCCTAAGTTTAAAGTTGAAACCCTTTTATCTCCCAAAATTAATTTGCAAAAACCAATAAACTTCTATTTCAATAAATCAAACCCATTTAAAACTTTATAACTACATTATTTTTCTTATTAACCTTATCTCTTTTTATATAAAATTAATTCAAAAAACAAAAAAAAAAAATATTCAAAACTTAAACTACTTATAACTCCAATATAATTCTACTTATCACTCCATTATTAAGAACTTAATAAATACTTTAACTTCAATATTTAATAACCTTTAAGGTTAAACTTTATAATTTGGAATATAAAACTGTAATAGCACCTTAATTAATATTCCACATAACACTTAAAAAACCTTTATCTCCATAGGGAATCGTTGTGAAAATTTTCTTCGATCACGAGCGGTTCGATCGTATGTCGTATTTGTGCAAGTGGCTAGCTTCAACTCAATTGAATAGGTAAGGGCCTGATTTTCCAGAACACTCTCCTTTTAAATTATGATTTGTCTACTTCCAATGCTAGACACTCTCCATGTGACCATTACACCAAGACCCTGCTACTACAGATGACTGTTACTCTGTTGTATATAACGCTCGCCAACTGGTGCTTCTAAGATGACCCCAGAGCCACTATTTTATGTACCCTCTCTAGTCAAGGCCAATGATAAGGTTGTTTCTATTTTGTATCGGGAACGTATACTTTGTAATTTGGGTTGTTTCAACGTCTACTTGCTCTGAAAAAACTATCTCCTCTGCAATACAGAAAAAACAAAAAATGTCTCTTGCTTCGAATCTCCTTCGCCCACGATCACAATAACGTGGTAAGGGTATGTTATGTAGTCACTATCACACAAGATGTAACGTTTTTCAAATGTCTATTACAAGTTGCCTATTTGAATGTTTCATTCATTTACCATGTGCGATAACTTTGACTAGACTATTTATGTCCTTGCTGCTACGTGATATGGTTGAGTGTGGGCCCACACTGGTGGCCTCATTGTGGTTAAGAATGGAGCTTAATTATGAGGAGGTTAAACAGAGAAAGTTTTTGGATTTACTGTTAGACGGGTAGGGAAAGTTTCTAGATTTACGATCGTTAGTCTACCAGAGAAAATTTCCGGATTTACAACAGGACAGCCAGGGAAAGTTTTTTTGTTTTTATCCCAAAATTAAATGCTGGGAACTCAGTGTTAATCTTGGAATGTATTAAGAAAAACAATTTTTTTTTTTTTTTTTTCTGTTTTTTCTTATATATAGTTGTGAGGAAAAACAGGGTATACAATGAAAATTTGTGTTGATTCCTTGTAAATATAGAGAGGAAATTACAACGAGATGTTTGTTGTAGGTTGTAACCAACGAGATGTTTGCTGTAGGTTGTAACCCTCTATTGTTTGGATTGAGAAAGAAATGACTGAAAATTCTTGGTGGATGTAACCCTGGGTGAACCACGTTAAAATCGTTGTCTCTTCTACTACTGTGTTTGTCTTATTTTGTTAATTCTACTATTAAAGTTTGAAACACTACAATTGCTTTTTTATATTTTATATAGTGATATACTCTAACAACAACTGACAACTGAAATGGCATCCTAATTAATCTGCCTTACTCTAACAACTGGCAACTGCAATGGCATCCTAATCAATCTGCCTGCTCACAACGGTTACTTCACTCTTCGTGTCTAGCTTGCTATCGTCTGCTGATTTTTAATCTACGAGCGCTACTTCAGCATGAACACTTATTTCCACTGGAAAGAAAACACTACGAATGTGCCTCTTGCTTGCTCACAGCCTTACATCGGTGTCGCTTTCGTTAGAAAAATTAAAGCAGATTTAACACGAATTATCTTCTGCGGTATTCTGCGTCATTCGTCGGATCCTGATATATTCAATTTAAATTGCAGTTGTGCGGTAAAATTCGATCTCCGTATTTTATGGTGTGTGCAATTAATACCGGCAGTTGCAAATGGAAATAGGAAGCAAACCCTAGTTTGTCAGAAGAGAAAACTTATCCCTTTGTTCGCCTGGCTATATAAGTCGATGTTATGTTGCAAGCAAGAGTACGGGTTGTAGAAGAAACACAACGAAGCAAAGAAAAAGGAGAAGCGAGAATCAGAAGCAGCAACCTTCTATTCTCCTAGTCAAACCTGCAACTAAGGAGATAGTTGCAGATGAGTTTGGAGCATTTTTTTGTGAGAAGCGCTTGTTATCTGCTGTAAAATGTCTTCGTGTAAATTGCCATGACAGTCATTTTGTTTTAATTAATATATTATATATATTCTATGTATTTTGTGTGCATTGCATGCGTAATAGAGCAGGGATAAATTTTGATTTATTTTCCTCCTCCATCATTTTCTCCTCCGCCCTCTTGAGTTCTCCTCTCCTTCAGAAAAATAGACCTGAAAGGACATTTTCGCCCAAACTGCACCGAAAAGCCATTTTTGTGCAAGTCTGCTCCAAAAAAGCCATTTTTGTGCAAGTCTGCTCCAAAAAAGCACTTTCGCCCAAAGTTGCTCCGAAAAAGCATTTTCGGGCAAGCTTCTTCGAAAAAGGTATTTTCACCCCGAAAGCATTGTCACGCAAAATACATACCAGAAGTTTTCGAAAATCCTTTTCACGGTGACTTTCATTTTCGCCTCCCGAAATTCATTTTTCATTCCGAACTTGTCTTGGCGAGCGAAACTCCCAAGAGACAATTTCGTTTTCAATCCAAAATTGACCACTGTCCCCCGAAATTCATTTTCGCTCCGAAATTAATTTAGTTTTCACCACCATTATTCTTTCAGCTTCCCTTGGCTGTTGCTTCACTATAGTGGTTGAATCGCTGTCATAGACCAACCACCCAATGTTCCCTCTAAGCTGCTTTACCTATTCACATTTTGAAGTTCAAGATAAAAAGCTATGATGTTTTAAATGCTTTTGGATTGGCGTACTATCTATGTTGTCTGCCTGGTTTCGATGTCCTCCGACTGGCCTTTTAGTTGCTCACTCTTCCAATGTTCATAGACTGTGTTTGTGCTCTTTAGAATGAAGCTAATGGTGGTTATTGGATGCTTTCCCCCCGTGCTATGGCTGTAACTCTGCAACTCTACCGTGATAATCTTATGTTGGTCTACTTCAATGATGGCGCTTCAGTACTCCACACTATTGCCTTCACTTCACTTTTACACGGTGGTTTCTTAGCATCTTTGGACACTTAAAAATATGCTCTTCTTGGTTTTCCATTTGCTTAGAAAATTGCCTTTATTCAGATTCTCCTTAGAATAATAAATCTGCACTTTCAAGAGCTTATAAAACCAACATTATATTCTCCTTATTTCTCCTTTTTTAAATAGACTTTAACTTAGACGTTTGCTATTTTATTTTGCATATTTTAGAATGTAAAATGTTACTACCTCCTTTTCTTTTTCTTGAAGACTCTCTATATCAACCTTGTTCTTTAGATTTAACAAAAGTAATATAGTGCTTTTAAATACTTAATGGAGACTTGTTTTAATACTCCAATAATAAATTTATGTAGCTCCCAAAAGCATACCTTTTTGATCTTCTTTTTCAGCTGATTTCTTTGATTATTTGAATCACCCTTTTGTTGTATTGATCTTGTAGGTTTTGCACCTTCACTTCCCTTCACTTTTCTGCTTCAAAGCTTTACCAATTTCATAGCTCTAATTGCTGCTCAAATATCAACTTGCTTGCTGTCCAAATTTTTTCTCAAATATGCCACAATCTCCTTCAATTGGTTGTCTAAAAAAAAAACTTTATCCTCTCCCTCAATTTTCTCTCCAAAACTATTTTTCTTCCTTCTAAAATGTTGTCCAAACTCTAAAATTTCAGCTTCTGATGCTGCTTTCTTTTGTTTTCAAGCCTTCCTTCAATTTTTTGTTATGTGACCCTTCAAATTCTGCCTCGAAAATCAACAACTTCCTCCTTCAAAATTCAACCTTCAAAAACCAACCTTTAAAAATTTCGTGGTTGTCCTCAATATTCTCAAAACTATGGCCTCTTCAATCTCATTTCTCCTCATTATCTCTCACTGAATTCTATCTTCAAATTATGACCTCCTTTACTATCTTCTTCCTCAAGAATATGAATGTCTTGAGTTCTTCAAATCCTTTCTCCAAAACATGGAAAACTTCTTGCTAAAATCTCCTTCCTCTTGGGCTTGTTGTCGAATGACGACAATTATCCCAAATTCTTTTTTTTAGGAGCTTCTCCTCCTTGTAATATTCTATTACGAACTTTCTTCAAATCTCCTCTAATGACCACTCTTTCAATTTTGCAACAAGACTTTCTCTAGCCTTCTCCCTATTCTCCAAATTCTCTTGAGACCACTCCTTGGTCTTCTTCAATTTTTAACCTGTTGCTGCAAGTACTAGATCAATTCTAAAGAAGATATTCTTCCTATCTATTGTAGTAAGCTTCTTAAATTTATTTGAATCAACAACAAAGTATTAGAATATGATAATGCAAATCTCTTCAAATCCAAAAATAACAATATTCACTAGTTAATATTCTAAACTAGTGGAATCTATATTGAGTCCTAGTCTTCACAAGTTTTTTTGCAACTCTGTGGAAAGAATCTAGCCAAATAAATTTTCAAAATTCTCGTAAAAGCAATCTCTCTATCTCCTATCAAACTCCCTTGTGGCTCTGATAGCACTGTTAGCTTTTGAAACTTAATACTTAAGATAAATATAATACAAGTAATAAAATAAGTAAGCAATGTTAAAACTATGATAAAGCCAATATAAGAAACATGTAAATAGCATAAGAACCTTATGGAATAACTCATGAAATAGCCATTAATAGAATCTCACAAACATGATATAATGCTTAGTAAGTAACAAGTAAGCATCACATAACTCAAGGCTATAACAAGTATAAATAGCCTTTCTACAATGACTCTTGGATGACTATGAATCATAACCTATGACTCTTGGCTCTCCTTTGTACACACATGGAGATCTATTTGATGTACACTTTTAATGACTCTTCACTATATTTTTCTAATCTATTAACACATGTGCATATGGACTAATGTGCACATTTACATTATTAAATATTATGCACACTTGTGCATTTATTAAATTGCATAAAGTAAAGACAACCTAATCTAAGACAAGTACCAAATAATGTAATATATTCCAACATGAAGTGGACCCTAACAAGGTCAATGCCATTTTCAAAAGCCTCCCCTACAAATCTTAAATAATTACGTAGCTTGTAAGGGAAGATCCAAGTGATTTGTCACTTCATCGTACAAGTCTTCGATAAATGCAAGTCGTTTAATCACCTTTTAAAAAAGGGAGTAGCTTTTACATGGACCCAATAATATCAGTAAGCATTTGATGCTATTAAGTGCTATTTAGCATCATCACCTATTTTGTCACTGCCTCATCGAGGCATTCATTTTCACTTGTAAAATTTTGCCACTAATTTTCCCTAGGGACTATTCTAGCCCAAAATAAAAAAAAAATAACTAAGAGCAAGCCATATATTATATTAGTTGCACCTTGGTGATTTATGAAGTAAAATACACATATGTGGAGAAGCTTTGTCTTATTGTGGTCTTTGCAACAAAAAATCTTCACCACTGCATGCTCAACCATACAACTTATGTCATCGCTCAAGAAAATTATCTACACTATATGATGAGTTGCACATACACTAATAGTAGAATTTCCAAATGTATAATGCTCTCAATAGAGTTTGATATTGAATTTGATAGTCAAAAATACTTAAAGGCTCAAGTAATTGCTAACCAGCTTGTTGAAGTTCCTCTTCCAAATGATAAACCTCTTATAATAGAGCTACTTAATGACTTCATCTTCAGTATTATTGAGCAAGAAGAGCATGTTGAACTTGAGAATGAAGTCAACCTCATCCTTTTCTTTGATGGTTCTAAGTGTGAACAAAGGGTAGGTATTAGAGTTTTCTTCTTTTCATTACAAGGGATTTCTATCTCATTTTCTTTCAAACTTGACTTTCCCTGTACAAACAACAATGCAAAGTATAAGACCCTAATTCTAGGACTTTAGACTATTGTGGCTATGCACATTAAATGAATTTGAATCATCAATGACTCCCAACTTGTGGTTAATCAAGCTAGAGTGATTTACCAATGCAAATACCTGATTTTAACATCTTATAAATAAATAGTCAACAAGCTCCTCACTAACTTTGAATGATACAACATCGATGCTTTACCAAGATCAACTAATCATTTTATAGATACTATGGCATCTCCTGGATCTCTTATTTCATAGAATCCCTTTGATAGCATAACTCACATCTGTATCACTAAGCTTTCTTAATTGGCTATTTCAGATGAATAGATGCCCATTTTGTCCAAGCAAAGCCATATCAGAATTGGTTCTATAAGGTGAAGGACTTTCTCAAATTTGGATCCCTTCCTAAAGAGTTGTTGTTAGCTGCTAAACAAAATTTTAAATAAAACATAGCTCAATATAATCTCCCAAGGGATGTGCTTTATCATCATGGCTATAATGGCATTCTCCTTCACTATATTAAACCACAGGAAGGAAATAGGATGATTAATTTGGCCCATGATGGTACATGTGTTGGTAATTTTAGTGGGATGGCCATTGCAAATCACATCTTATGTATGGGGTATTATTGGCCCACAATGGAGTGTGATTGTTGTGCATATATCAAGAAGTGTCCCAAATACCAATATCATACCAATTTAACCCATATACCTTCACAAGCATTGCAACCAATTTAGGCTCTTTGGCCCTTTTCCTAATAGGGCCTTGATCTTATTGGAAAAATTTCACCTCCTTCTTAGGGGTGTCATACATTCATCAACATTACTACTTAATACTTTACTAAATGTATTGAGGCAATCCCTCTCATTAACACAATGGGACCTCAAATGGCATAGTTCATACTCTATCAAATTATTTATCATTTTGGTATCCTATCAAAGATCATTTCAGACAATGGTCCCTCCAAAAATAAGGATTTTTGAGCACTCTGCAACAAATATCATATCTAGCATAGTTTCTCAACACCTTACTACCCCTAGAGAAATGAACAAGTTGAGGCCATAAACAAGACTATTGTTTCCATTCTAAAGAAAATTGTTCAAGAAAATCATAAATATTGGCACCTTCAAATACCAATATTTATACAATATTGATACACTTGTAGATTCCATTGCTAGCCATGAAATACTCTTCTTTATGGATGGTTTCTTAGGATATAATCAAATCCATGTCAATATTGTAGACCAACACAAAACATAATTTACAACACCTTAGGGGATGTTTTGCTACAAAGTCATGTCATTCAGCCTCAAAAATTTGGGAGCTGCTTAATAATGTGCCATGACATACATTTTCCATGGCATAAGATTATCAAAGACTAGATGGATGATTTTTTGGTCAAATCTAAAACTCATCTTGGGCACCTTAATGTGCTACACAAAGTTTTTTTATTAGCTTCTTGAACACATTGTGAGACTTACTCCTAAGAAGTGTGTTTTCGGTGTCATTTTTGGTAAACTCTTAGGGTTTATAGTCTCTAAGCAAGGTATTGAATTGTTAGCTTTTGAAGCTTAATACACATGATAAGAAATGAAATAAGTAAGCAATATTATAACTATGATAAAGCCAATCTAAGAAACATGTAAATAGCATTAGAACCTTTTGGAATAACTCATAAAATAGCTATTAATAGAATATCATGAAAATTATACAATGCTTAGTAAGTAACAAGTAAACATCACATAACTCAAGGCTATAGCAAGTATAAATAGCCTTTATACAATGACTCTTGGATGAGTATGACTCTTCCATAATTTGTGACTCTTGGCTCTCCTTTGGAAACATATTGAGCTCTAATTGATGTACACTTGTAATATGACTATTCACTATCTTTTCCTAATCTATGGACACATGTAAACATGACCTAATGTACACATTTACATTATTAAATATTATGCACACTTGTAAATTTATTACATTGCATAAAGTAAAGACTAAACTTAATCTAATACAAGTACCAAATAATGTAATATATTCCAACACCCCCTTGTATTACATTATTTGGTTATTGAAGACTTTAATCTTCAATATGGATCTTCGTATTGGTCTTCATTATTCAAGTGACCTTGCATATAATCTTCTGCTTGGGCTTCATATTTTTTCTTAACTTTGTATTTTGATTTTGACACTATTACTGATTTCTTTCTAAATCTATTGTTGAAGAAATTCATACATTTCTTGTTCCCATATCTATACCTTGATAAATATACCTGAGAGAATCCATTGATGAAGTTTCTTGTCATTGTATATATCTAATAAAAGAAATGATCTTATTTGTACCAACAATATCTTTGTAAATGATTGGTTTCTCCACAAATTTTACAACTATGAAGATTCCAACATCTCTCTATATTATGCCTATATTTGCTATAATAACTGGACTTGTTTTTCTATTACTTGAATCCCTTTGATCATTATGTCCTTCATAGCAACTATTCCTGTTAATCTCTATTAAAAACTCGGTCCCTTGCTTATTACAACTAGTTTGACCTGTATATTCATGTCTCATCAACTTTGAACTAAAGTTGTTAGTATGCATCTCAAAATGATTAATACAATCATTAGAATGATCTTGAACATCTCCATCAATACTAGTAGCATAAACATTTTTTGAGCAATCATGAACAATATTCAAGTCACTTGTATCGCATATAGCATCAATGTTTATCATGGATTCTAAATCACTAGTGTCACAAGAAGTATAAATCATCATTGGTTTTTATTCCATAGTATTGCAACATGAATCTACCATCATAGGCTTTAAATCATTTGTATTATTAGAAGCATCTTTCATCACTGTTTCATTTATTCCTTCAACCTTTTCTTGTTCTCTCATCTTGTAAATATTAAGTGTGACGATTCCTTTGTATATTATTCTCCATATATTGATAGGTATAGTAACAAAGTCTTCATAGCAATCATTAGCATTTTTAAGAACACTTTGCATATATTTTTGAAGTATAGAATAATCTCCTTTTTTTGCTTCACTAGTAATATCATCAAGCTTACTGTTCAAATCATTTGTTTCATCAATGAAATTTTTATTCAAATCTTTAATCATTACCTCTAGTCTTTTATTCTTATCCTTAAGTATTTCATGAGAAAGAAATACCATATACATCAAGTGTCCTATATCACTAGGTAATGTAAAATTACTTTTAGAATCTTCATATGCCTCTTGAAGCTTTCCATACATATAATTACCAAGTGGTAAGAAATTCTCATTTTTGATTTCTCTTCATATCGATTGTAAGACACTCATTGATGTATCCTTTTCAATTTCTTCTATTGTATGGTGTGTATGGGATTTTAAACCTTCCAACCTTTCTAAAATTTCCTAAATATCTAATTTTTCTTGGACATATAGGTTTTTAGATATTTTTGACAACTCATTAGTATTTATCTTCCTTTGCTTTTTCTTTATCATGTTCCTTTGAAGTAGACTACTTTATGACTCCCTAAATTAAATAAATTCTAAATTTCAAAAATCTAAATCTCTCCCTAATTAGAAATCTAGAAATTTAAAAATTTAGTAAAAAGATATTTGCAAATTTAATAAATTCCTAAGTTTAAAGTTGAAACCCTTTTATCTCCCAAAATTAATTTGCAAAAACCAATAAACTTCTATTTCAATAAATCAAACCCATTTAAAACTTTATAACTACATTATTTTTCTTATTAACCTTATCTCTTTTTATATAAAATTAATTCAAAAAACAAAAAAAAAAAATATTCAAAACTTAAACTACTTATAACTCCAATATAATTCTACTTATCACTCCATTATTAAGAACTTAATAAATACTTTAACTTCAATATTTAATAACCTTTAAGGTTAAACTTTATAATTTGGAATATAAAACTGTAATAGCACCTTAATTAATATTCCACATAACACTTAAAAAACCTTTATCTCCATAGGGAATCGTTGTGAAAATTTTCTTCGATCACGAGCGGTTCGATCGTATGTCGTATTTGTGCAAGTGGCTAGCTTCAACTCAATTGAATAGGTAAGGGCCTGATTTTCCAGAACACTCTCCTTTTAAATTATGATTTGTCTACTTCCAATGCTAGACACTCTCCATGTGACCATTACACCAAGACCCTGCTACTACAGATGACTGTTACTCTGTTGTATATAACGCTCGCCAACTGGTGCTTCTAAGATGACCCCAGAGCCACTATTTTATGTACCCTCTCTAGTCAAGGCCAATGATAAGGTTGTTTCTATTTTGTATCGGGAACGTATACTTTGTAATTTGGGTTGTTTCAACGTCTACTTGCTCTGAAAAAACTATCTCCTCTGCAATACAGAAAAAACAAAAAATGTCTCTTGCTTCGAATCTCCTTCGCCCACGATCACAATAACGTGGTAAGGGTATGTTATGTAGTCACTATCACACAAGATGTAACGTTTTTCAAATGTCTATTACAAGTTGCCTATTTGAATGTTTCATTCATTTACCATGTGCGATAACTTTGACTAGACTATTTATGTCCTTGCTGCTACGTGATATGGTTGAGTGTGGGCCCACACTGGTGGCCTCATTGTGGTTAAGAATGGAGCTTAATTATGAGGAGGTTAAACAGAGAAAGTTTTTGGATTTACTGTTAGACGGGTAGGGAAAGTTTCTAGATTTACGATCGTTAGTCTACCAGAGAAAATTTCCGGATTTACAACAGGACAGCCAGGGAAAGTTTTTTTGTTTTTATCCCAAAATTAAATGCTGGGAACTCAGTGTTAATCTTGGAATGTATTAAGAAAAACAATTTTTTTTTTTTTTTTTTCCTGTTTTTTCTTATATATAGTTGTGAGGAAAAACAGGGTATACAATGAAAATTTGTGTTGATTCCTTGTAAATATAGAGAGGAAATTACAACAGATGTTTGTTGTAGGTTGTAACCAACAGATGTTTGTTGTAGGTTGTAACCCTCTATTGTTTGGATTGAGAAAGAAATGACTGAAAATTCTTGGTGGATGTAACCCTGGGTGAACCACGTTAAAATCGTTGTCTCTTCTACTACTGTGTTTGTCTTATTTTGTTAATTCTACTATTAAAGTTTGAAACACTACAATTGCTTTTTTATATTTTATATAGTGATATACTCTAACAACAACTGACAACTGAAATGGCATCCTAATTAATCTGCCTTACTCTAACAACTGGCAACTGCAATGGCATCCTAATCAATCTGCCTGCTCACAACGGTTACTTCACTCTTCGTGTCTAGCTTGCTATCGTCTGCTGATTTTTAATCTACGAGCGCTACTTCAGCATGAACACTTATTTCCACTGGAAAGAAAACACTACGAATGTGCCTCTTGCTTGCTCACAGCCTTACATCGGTGTCGCTTTCGTTAGAAAAATTAAAGCAGATTTAACACGAATTATCTTCTGCGGTATTCTGCGTCATTCGTCGGATCCTGATATATTCAATTTAAATTGCAGTTGTGCGGTAAAATTCGATCTCCGTATTTTATGGTGTGTGCAATTAATACCGGCAGTTGCAAATGGAAATAGGAAGCAAACCCTAGTTTGTCAGAAGAGAAAACTTATCCCTTTGTTCGCCTGGCTATATAAGTCGATGTTATGTCGCAAGCAAGAGTACGGGTTGTAGAAGAAACACAACAGAAGCGAAGAAAAAGGAGAAGTGAGAATCAGAAGCAGCAACCTTCTATTCTCCTAGTCAAACCTGCAACTAAGGAGATAGTTGCAGATGAGTTTGGAGCATTTTTTTGTGAGAAGCGCTTGTTATCTGCTGTAAAATGTCTTCGTGTAAATTGCCATGACAGTCATTTTGTTTTAATTAATATATTATATATATTCTATGTATTTTGTGTGCATTGCATGCGTAATAGAGCAGGGATAAATTTTGATTTATTTTCCTCCTCCATCATTTTCTCCTCCGCCCTCTTGAGTTCTCCTCTCCTTCAGAAAAATAGACCTGAAAGGACATTTTCGCCCAAACTGCACCGAAAAGCCATTTTTGTGCAAGTCTGCTCCAAAAAAGCCATTTTTGTGCAAGTCTGCTCCAAAAAAGCACTTTCGCCCAAAGTTGCTCCGAAAAAGCATTTTCGAGCAAGCTGTTTCGAAAAGCTATTTTCACCCCGAAAGCATTGTCACGCAAAATACATACCAGAAGTTTTCGAAAATCCTTTTCATGGTGACTTTCATTTTCGCCTCCCGAAATTCATTTTTCATTCCGAACTTGTCTTGGCGAGCGAAACTCCCAAGAGACAATTTCGTTTTCAATCCAAAATTGACCACTGTCCCCCGAAATTCATTTTCGCTCCGAAATTAATTTAGTTTTCACCACCATTATTCTTTCAGCTTCCCTTGGCTGTTGCTTCACTATAGTGGTTGAATCGCTGTCATAGACCAACCACCCAATGTTCCCTCTAAGCTGCTTTACCTATTCACATTTTGAAGTTCAAGATAAAAAGCTATGATGTTTTAAATGCTTTTGGATTGGCGTACTATCTATGTTGTCTGCCTGGTTTCGATGTCCTCCGACTGGCCTTTTAATTGCTCACTCTTCCAATGTTCATAGACTGTGTTTGTGCTCTTTAGAATGAAGCTAATGGTGGTTATTGGATGCTTTCCCCCCGTGCTATGGCTGTAACTCTGCAACTCTACCGTGATAATCTTATGTTGGTCTACTTCAATGATGGCGCTTCAGTACTCCACACTATTGCCTTCACTTCACTTTTACACGGTGGTTTCTTAGCATCTTTGGACACTTAAAAATATGCTCTTCTTGGTTTTCCATTTGCTTAGAAAATTGCCTTTATTCAGATTCTCCTTAGAATAATAAATCTGCACTTTCAAGAGCTTATAAAACCAACATTATATTCTCATTATTTCTCCTTTTTTAAATAGACTTTAACTTAGACATTTGCTATTTTATTTTGCATATTTTAGAATGTAAAATGTTACTACCTCCTTTTCTTTTTCTTGAAGACTCTCTATATCAACCTTGTTCTTTAGATTTAACAAAAGTAATATAGTGCTTTTAAATACTTAATGGAGACTTGTTTTAATACTCCAATAATAAATTTATGTAGCTCCCAAAAGCATACCTTTTTGATCTTCTTTTTCAGCTGATTTCTTTGATTATTTGAATCACCCTTTTGTTGTATTGATCTTGTAGGTTTTGCACCTTCACTTCCCTTCACTTTTCTGCTTCAAATCTTTACCAATTTCATAGCTCTAATTGCTGCTCAAATATCAACTTGCTTGCTGTCCAAATTTTTTCTCAAATATGCCACAATCTCCTTCAATTGGTTGTCTAAAAAAAAAACTTTATCCTCTCCCTCAATTTTCTCTCCAAAACTATTTTTCTTCCTTCTAAAATGTTGTCCAAACTCTAAAATTTCAGCTTCTGATGCTGCTTTCTTTTGTTGTCAAGCCTTCCTTCAATTTGTTGTTATGTGACCCTTCAAATTCTGCCTCGAAAATCAACAACTTCCTCCTTCAAAATTCAACCTTCAAAAACCAACCTTTAAAAATTTCGTGGTTGTCCTCAATATTCTCAAAACTATGGCCTCTTCAATCTCATTTCTCCTCATTATCTCTCACTGAATTCTATCTTCAAATTATGACCTCCTTTACTATCTTCTTCCTCAAGAATATGAATGTCTTGAGTTCTTCAAATCCTTTCTCCAAAACATGGAAAACTTCTTGCTAAAATCTCCTTCCTCTTGGGCTTGTTGTCGAATGACGACAATTATCCCAAATTCTTTTTTTTAGGAGCTTCTCCTCCTTGTAATATTCTATTACGAACTTTCTTCAAATCTCCTCTAATGACCACTCTTTCAATTTTGCAACAAGACTTTCTCTAGCCTTCTCCCTATTCTCCAAATTCTCTTGAGACCACTCCTTGGTCTTCTTCAATTTTTAACCTGTTGCTGCAAGTACTAGATCAATTCTAAAGAAGATATTCTTCCTATCTATTGTAGTAAGCTTCTTAAATTTATTTGAATCAACAAAAAAGTATTAGAATATGATAATGCAAATCTCTTCAAATCCAAAAATAACAATATTCACTAGTTAATATTCTAAACTAGTGGAATCTATATTGAGTCCTAGTCTTCACAAGTTTTTTTGCAACTCTGTGGAAAGACTCTAGCCAAATAAATTTTCAAAATTCTCGTAAATGCAATCTCTCTATCTCCTATCAAACTCCCTTGTGGCTCGATAGCACTCGTTAGCTTTTGAAACTTAATACTTAAGATAAATATAATACAAGTAATAAAATAAGTAAGCAATGTTAAAACTATGATAAAGCCAATATAAGAAACATGTAAATAGCATAAGAACCTTATGGAATAACTCATGAAATAGCCATTAATAGAATCTCACAAACATGATATAATGCTTAGTAAGTAACAAGTAAGCATCACATAACTCAAGGCTATAACAAGTATAAATAGCCTTTCTACAATGACTCTTGGATGACTATGAATCATAACCTATGACTCTTGGCTCTCCTTTGTACACACATGGAGATCTATTTGATGTACACTTTTAATGACTCTTCACTATATTTTTCTAATCTATTAACACATGTGCATATGGACTAATGTGCACATTTACATTATTAAATATTATGCACACTTGTGCATTTATTAAATTGCATAAAGTAAAGACAACCTAATCTAAGACAAGTACCAAATAATGTAATATATTCCAACATGAAGTGGACCCTAACAAGGTCAATGCCATTTTCAAAAGCCTCCCCTACAAATCTTAAATAATTACGTAGCTTGTAAGGGAAGATCCAAGTGATTTGTCACTTCATCGTACAAGTCTTCGATAAATGCAAGTCGTTTAATCACCTTTTAAAAAAGGGAGTAGCTTTTACATGGACCCAATAATATCAGTAAGCATTTGATGCTATTAAGTGCTATTTAGCATCATCACCTATTTTGTCACTGCCTCATCGAGGCATTCATTTTCACTTGTAAAATTTTGCCACTAATTTTCCCTAGGGACTATTCTAGCCCAAAATAAAAAAAAATAACTAAGAGCAAGCCATATATTATATTAGTTGCACCTTGGTGATTTATGAAGTAAAATACACATATGTGGAGAAGCTTTGTCTTATTGTGGTCTTTGCAACAAAAAAGCTTCACCACTGCATGCTCAACCATACAACTTATGTCATCGCTCAAGAAAATTATCTACACTATATGATGAGTTGCACATACACTAATAGTAGAATTTCCAAATGTATAATGCTCTCAATAGAGTTTGATATTGAATTTGATAGTCAAAAATACTTAAAGGCTCAAGTAATTGCTAACCAGCTTGTTGAAGTTCCTCTTCCAAATGATAAACCTCTTATAATCGAGCTACTTAATGACTTCATCTTCAGTATTATTGAGCAAGAAGAGCATGTTGAACTTGAGAATGAAGTCAACCTCATCCTTTTCTTTGATGGTTCTAAGTGTGAACAAAGGGTAGGTATTAGAGTTTTCTTCTTTTCATTACAAGGGATTTCTATCTCATTTTCTTTCAAACTTGACTTTCCCTGTACAAACAACAATGCAAAGTATAAGACCCTAATTCTAGGACTTTAGACTATTGTGGCTATGCACATTAAATGAATTTGAATCATCAATGACTCCCAACTTGTGGTTAATCAAGCTAGAGTGATTTACCAATGCAAATACCTGATTTTAACATCTTATAAATAAATAGTCAACAAGCTCCTCACTAACTTTGAATGATACAACATCGATGCTTTACCAAGATCAACTAATCATTTTATAGATACTATGGCATCTCCTGGATCTCTTATTTCATAGAATCCCTTTGATAGCATAACTCACATCTGTATCACTAAGCTTTCTTAATTGGCTATTTCAGATGAATAGATGCCCATTTTGTCCAAGCAAAGCCATATCAGAATTGGTTCTATAAGGTGAAGGACTTTCTCAAATTTGGATCCCTTCCTAAAGAGTTGTTGTTAGCTGCTAAACAAAATTTTAAATAAAACATAGCTCAATATAATCTCCCAAGGGATGTGCTTTATCATCATGGCTATAATGGCATTCTCCTTCACTATATTAAACCACAGGAAGGAAATAGGATGATTAATTTGGCCCATGATGGTACATGTGTTGGTAATTTTAGTGGGATGGCCATTGCAAATCACATCTTATGTATGGGGTATTATTGGCCCACAATGGAGTGTGATTGTTGTGCATATATCAAGAAGTGTCCCAAATACCAATATCATACCAATTTAACCCATATACCTTCACAAGCATTGCAACCAATTTAGGCTCTTTGGCCCTTTTCCTAATAGGGCCTTGATCTTATTGGAAAAATTTCACCTCCTTCTTAGGGGTGTCATACATTCATCAACATTATGAATTGTGCAAGTGGCTCGCTTCAACATTTGATCTTATTGGAAAATTTTCTTCGATCACGAGCGGTTCGATCGTATGTCGTATTTGTGCAAGTGGCTCGCTTCAACTCAATTGAATAGGTAAGGGCCTGATTTTCCAGAACACTCTCCTTTTAAATTATGATTTGTCTACTTCCAATGCTAGACACTCTCCATGTGACCATTACACCAAGACCCTGCTACTACAGATGACTGTTACTCTGTTGTATATAACGCTCGCCAACTGGTGCTTCTAAGATGACCCCAGAGCCACTATTTTATGTACCCTCTCTAGTCAAGGCCAATGATAAGGTTGTTTCTATTTTGTATCGGGAACGTATACTTTGTAATTTGGGTTGTTTCAACGTCTACTTGCCCTTAAAAAACTATCTCTGCAATACTGAAAAAACAAAAAATGTCTCTGCTTCGAATCTCCTTCGCCCACGGTCACGATAACGTGGTAAGGGTATGTTATGTAGTCACTATTACACAAGATGTAACGTTTTTCAAATGTCTATTACAAGTTGCCTATTTGAATGTTTCATTCATTTACCATCTGACCTGCGATAACTTTGACTAGACTATTTATGTCCTTGTCTCCATCATTTTCTCCTCCGCCCTCTTGGGTTCGCCTCTCCTTCAGGAAAATAGACCTGAAAGGACATTTTCGCCCAAACTGCATCGAAAAGCCATTTTTGTGCAAGTCTGCTCCAAAAGAGCACTTTCGCCCAAAGTTGCTCCGAAAAAGCATTTTCGAGCAAGCTGTTTCGAAAAGCTATTTTCACCCCGAAAGCATTGTCACGCAAAATACATACCAGAAGTTTTCGAAAATCCTTTTCACGGTGACTTTCATTTTCGCCTCCCGAAATTCATTTTTCATTTCGAATTTGTCTTGGCGAGCGAAACTCCCAAGAGACAATTTCGTTTTCAATCCAAAATTGACCACTGTCCCCCGAAATTCATTTTCGCTCCGAAATTAATTTAGTTTTCACCACCATTATTCTTTCAGCTTCCCTTGGCTGTTGCTTCACTATAGTGGTTGAATCGCTGTCATAGACCAACCACCCAATGTTCCCTCTAAGCTGCTTTACCTATTCACATTTTGAAGTTCAAGATAAATCTGCTATGATGTTTTAAATGCTTTTGGATTGGCGTACTATCTATGTTGTCTGCCTGGTTTCGATGTCCTCCGACTGGCCTTTTAGTTGCTCACTCTTCCAATGTTCATAGACTGTGTTTGTGCTCTTTAGAATGAAGCTAATGGTGGTTATTGGATGCTTTCCCCCCGTGCTATGGCTGTAACTCTGCAACTCTACCGTGATAATCTTATGTTGGTCTACTTCAATGATGGCACTTCAGTACTCCACACTATTGCCTTCACTTCACTTTTACACGGTGGTTTCTTAGTATCTTTAGACACTTAAAAATATGCTCTTCTTGGTTTTCCATTTTCTTAGAAAATTGCCTTTATTCAGATTCTCCTTAGAATAATAAATCTGCACTTTCAAGAGCTTATAAAACCAACATTATATTCTCCTTATTTCTCCTTTTTTAAATAGACTTTAACTTAGACGTTTGCTATTTTATTTTGCATATTTTAGAATGTAAAATGTTACTACCTCCTTTTCTTTTTCTTGAAGACTCTCTATATCAACCTTGTTCTTTAGATTTAACAAAAGTAATATAGTGCTTTTAAATACTTAATGGAGACTTGTTTTAATACTCCAATAATAAATTTATGTAGCTCCCAAAAGCATACCTTTTTGATCTTCTTTTTCAGCTGATTTCTTTGATTATTTGAATCACCCTTTTGTTGTATTGATCTTGTAGGTTTTGCACCTTCACTTCCCTTCACTTTTCTGCTTCAAAGCTTTACCAATTTCATAGCTCTAATTGCTGCTCAAATATCAACTTGCTTGCTGTCCAAAATTTTTCTCGAATCTGCCACAATCTTCTTCAATTGGCTGTCTAAAAAAAAACTTTATCCTCTCCCTCAATTTGCTCTCCAAAACTATTTTTCTTCCTTCCAAAATGTTGTCCAAACTCTAAAATTTCAGCTCCTAATGTTGCTTTCTTTTGTTGTCAAGCCTTCCTTCAATTTGTTGTTATGTGACCCTTCAAATTCTGCCTCAAAAATCAACAACCTCCTCCTTCAAAATTCAACCTTCAAAAACCAACCTTTAAAAACTTCGTGGTTGTCCTCAATATTCTCAAAACTATTGTCTATTCAATCTCCTTTCTCCTCATTATATCTCACTTAATTCTATCTTCAAATTCTGACCTCCTTTACTATCTTCTTCCTCAAGAATATGAATGTCTTGAGTTCTTCAAATCCTTTCTCCAAAATCTGGAAAACTTCTTGCTAAAATCTCCTTCCTCTTGGGCTTGTTGTCGAATGATGACAATTATCCCAAATTCTTCTTTTTAGTAGCTTCTCCTACTTGTAATATTCTATTACAAACTTTCTTCAAATCTCCTCCAATGACCACTCTTTAAATTTTGCAACAAGGCTTTCTCTAGCCTTCTCCCTATTCTCCAAATTCTCTTGAGACCACTCCTTGGTCTTCTTCAATTTTTAACCTGTTGCTGCAAGTACTAGATCAATTCTAAAGAAGATATTCTTCCTATCTATTGTATTAAGCTTCTCAAATTTATTTGAATCAACAACAAAGTATTAGAAGATGATAATGCAAATCTCTTCAAATCTGAAAATAACAATATTCACTAGTTAATCTTCTAAACTAGTGGAATCTATGTTGAGTCCTAGTCTTCACAAGTTTTTTTGCAACTCTGTGGAAAGAATCTAGCAAAATCAATTTTCAAAATTCTCATAAAAGCAATCTCTCTATCTCCTATCAAACTCCCTTGTGGCTCTGATAGCACTGTTAGCTTTTTAAACTTAATACTTAAGATAAATATAACACAAGTAATAAAATAAGTAAGCAATGTTAAAACTATGATAAAGCCAATCTAAGAAACATGTAAATAACATAATAACATTCTGGAATAACTCATGAAATAACCATTAATAGAATCTAACAAACATGATATAATGCTTAGTAAGTAACAAGTAAGCATCACATAACTCAAGGCTATAACAAGTATAAATAGCCTTTCTACAATGACTCTTGGATGACTATGAATATTCCATAACCTATGACTCGTGACTCTCCTTTGTACACACATGGAGCTCTATTTGATGTACACTTTTAGTGACTCTTCACTATATTTTTCTAATCTATTAACACATGTGCACATGGACTAATGTGCACATTTACATTATTAAATATTATGCACACTTGTGCATTTATTAAATTGCATAAAGTAAAGACAACCTAATCTAAGACAAGTACCAAATAATGTAATATATTCCAACATGAAGTGGACCCTAACAAGGTCAATGCCATTGTCAAAAGCCTCCCCTACAAATCTTAAATAATTACGTAGCTTTTAAGGGAATATCCAACCGATTTGTCGCTTCATCGCACAACTCTTCGATAATTGCAAGCCGTTTAATCACCTTTTACAAAAGGGAGTAGCTTTTACATGAAACCAATAATATCAGTAAGCATTTGATGCTATTAAGTGCTATTTAGCATCATCACCTATTTTGTTGCTGCCTCGTCGAGGCATTCTTTTTCACTTGTAAAATTTTACCACTAATTTTCCCTAAGGACTATTCTAGCCCAAAAAAAAAAAAAAAAACTAAGAGCAAGCCATATATTATATTAGTTGCACCTTGGTGATTTATGAAGTAAAATACACATATGTGGAGAAGCTTTGTCTGATTGTGGTCTTTGCAACAAAAAAGCTTCACCACTGTATGCTCAACCATACAACTTATGTCTTCGCTCGAGAAAATTATCTACACTATATGATGAGTTGCACATACACTAATAGTAGAATTTCCAAATGTATAATGCTCTTAATAGAGTTTTATATTGAATTTAATAGTAAAAAATACTTAAAGGGTCAAGTAATTACCAACCAGATTGTTGAAGTTCCTCTTCCAAATGATAAACCTCTTACAATCGAGCTACTTAATGACTTCATCTTCAGTATTATTGAGCAAGAAGAGCATGTTGAACCTGTGAATGAAGTCAACCTCACCCTTTTATTTGATTGTTCTAAGTGCGAACAAAGGGTAGGTATTAGAGTTTTCTTCTTTTCATTACAAGGGATTTCTATCTCATTTTCTTTCAAACTTGAATTTCCCTGTACAAACAACAATGCAAAGTATAAGACCCTAATTCTAGGACTTTAGACTATTGTGGCTATGCACATTACATGAATTTGAATCATCAATGACTCCCAAATTATGGTTAATCAAGCTAGAGTGATTTACCAATGCAAATACCCGATTTTAACATCTTATAAATAAATAGTCAACAAGCTCCTCACTAACTTTGAATGATACAACATCGATGCTTTACCAAGATCAACTAATCATTTTAAAGATACTATGGCCTCTCCTGGATCTCTTATTTCATAGAATCCCTTTGATAGCATAACTCACATCTGTATCACTAAGCTTTCTTAATTGGCTATTTCAGATGAATAGATGCCCATTTTGTCCAAGCAAAGCCATATCACAATTGGTTCTCTAAGGTGAAGGACTTTCTCAAATTTGGATCCCTTCCTAAAGAGTTGGTGTTAGCTGCTAAACAAAATTTTAAATAAAATGTAGCTCAATATACTCTCCCAAGGGATGTGCTTTATCATCATGGCTATAATGGCATTCTCCTTCACTATATTAACCCATAGGAAGGAAATAGGGTGATTTATTTGGCCCATGATGGTACATGTGTTGGTAATTTTAGTGGGATGGCCATTGCAAATCACATCTTATGTATGGGGTATTATTGGCCCACAATTGAGTGTGATTATTGTGCATATATCAAGAAGTGTCCCAAATACCAATATCATACCAATTTAACCCATATACCTTCACAAGCATTGCAACCAATTTAGGCTCTTTGGCCATTTTCCCAATAGGGCCTTGATCTTATTGGAAAAATTTCACCTCCTTCTTAGGGGTGTCATACATTCATCAACATTGCTACTTAATACTTTACTAAATGTATTGAGGCAATCCCTCTCATTAACACAATGGGACCTCGAATGGCATAGTTCATACTCTATCACATTATTTGTCATTTTGGTATCCCATCAAAGATCATTTCAGACAATGGTCCCTCCAAAAATAAGGATTTTTGAGCACTCTGCAACAAATATCATATCTAGCATAGTTTCTCAATACCTTACTACCCCTAGAGAAATGAACAAGTTGAGGCCATCAACAAGACTATTGTTTCCATTCTAAATAAATTTTTTCAAGAAAATCATAAATATTGGCACCTTAAAAAACCCCTATGTCCTCAAAGAGAATAGCAAAATATCCATATTCCTTTACATATTTGTGATAAGTTTATTGCCAATTGGCTTGGTCCATTTATTGTTAAACAAAAGTTTGAAATAGGAGCCTACAAGCTCTTTAATCTCAAGTGAGTCAAGGATATTGAGCCCATTAACATCATTCACCTATGAGCCTACTATGCTTGATCTCTTACATAATCCCCCCCCAAAAAAATATTAAATAAAATGATAAAAACAAACAAAAAAACAAAAAAAATCACAAAATTCACTCATCACCCGCACAATTTGCACACGTTCAACCTCCAATCCGCTCACATGTGATCTTCAATATTGAATAGAGGCTTTGTCATCCTAGAAGAAACATAATTTAGATATCATTTTCATGCAATTTTGGAGTTTTTAATGTAAACACTAATAGATGTTGTAGGTTAGTTGGTTGAACATGAAAGATACCCATTGACTCTTGTTCTTTCCATTCCACAACCAAATTGCTCATTGCCTCTTTTCACTGTCGTTCTTTATTTTTATCCAACCATTCCTTAAAGTACTATAGGGCAATAATTGATCTCACATGTATGCTATTTGAGCTATCATATACTTCAGGATGTTGAGGAATGGTCGAGTAAAAATATAGAATGCTAGTCCACTTTTCTTCATTAAAAAAATAAAAAAATGAAAACGTACACACACACATTTTAATCGTATTTTCTTTTCCTTTACTCCACATGTGTCCCATTTCTCTCTTTTCTTTGTCTCATATTATTTCTTCACACATCACTCCTCATTGTACAGTCACACTTTGAGTGTCTACATACCTTGGGCTAGTGTGCTCATCTTCTTCTTCCTCCATTATTTCTTTCCTCACTTCTCCTTTTTTGCCTTCTCTCTCATTCTCCTTTGTTTTCAAAATTTTCATTCCATCATCTCATAGCCACTATCACTAAATTTTTGTACATTTATTTTTGCATCTAAGGATCCTTGGATTCCTGCTCGGTTCATTTTTGTTTGGTTTGTTCAACTCACTTTTGTGGTCTTAATCAAGGGCACCTTCATTGTTGTAGTGGTATCGACTCTTTGTATTTTTGTTTTTACACTGCTCATCTCACTCACAACCGCCCACCACCATTGTGTACATTTATACACCACTCATATTACATATTATATTTTACAAAGTCTTTGGTTCAAATAATATCTAGGTTATTTCAATCACTCAGCCATTCCTAGTATCTCAATCAACCTCTATTGAATGTTAGTCAATCCTTGAGTGCTATAGGTCATTCTTGGTTAACTCTAGTTTTCTTTTGGACCATGCACATGTATCACATATTAATTAAATTTTGGTGCCTAAGAAAGACAAAATCATGAGTCATTATAGCAATAAAGTGAACGGTTTCCCCTGCTCACCCTTTCATGCATAATACAAGCCCAAGGATCCATTGTGAAATAAAAAATTACAAGTCAATTTTTTATTTTATTTTATCATTCATCATGGATCCTAGGCCATCTAAAATATCTCCATATAGACTATAGATGCTTGGCTAGCAGTGGAGAAATATCTAGGGATTATAGGGTTATCTCCACTAGGGCTATAGATGCTTGACTGGCAATGGATTAAGCCCTTCATGTGACATCTCTATCACATTAGTGATCTTCTTTTATACAAACCTATGTATGCTCATGGGTGAGCTAGCTTATTGGTGTAAGTTACAAATAATTCATCCAACCTTGCTCAAAATTGATAATGAACATTCACTACACACACTATTGGTCCTTGAGAAACCTAACTCCCTAGATCGATCTTAATTCCTTCGAGGGTTTGTTTGATTAGTAGATGAGTTTGATTGAGGTCATTAGGGTGTTTGAGCCTTTTGAAATCACATTTAGATTCTTAATCCCTAGGAGACACCAACTAATAAGTGGTCTCATTCTCATTTTGCTTTATCATCCATTTTATCTACATTTTGCATTCCATGTTATCATTTGTCTCATAGTCAGGTTAGTTTGATTATGTCAACATCCTTGATTAGGCAATAAAATGTGAGTTTGTTGATATGTGTCTGTGTTATTCGGATGATCATCTATATAATCTAATACATACATCATGTTTATTTTTTGCATTCATATAAGTTTTTATAATCCACACCATCTATATAAGCTAATACATACATCATCATACTAAATCATGACACTATTATAAAATTATATCATCACACCATATCAATTCATCTCACTTACACATATAATACATATCATAAATGAAAGGCATAATGTATACATATATGCAAAAATAATAGTACATATCCATAGCATTGCGAATGGTCTTCAAGCTCCCCTTGAGCTTGAACCGAGTCCTCAATGAGAAAGAATTTCTCATAAAAAAAAATCTATCTCCTACCCCCTCACCTCACAAGCCCTAGTGCAAACATAAACTAGGCTCTGATACCAATGAAAAGGATTGAAAATCCAACTAACTTCATATTATTTACAAACTCATTATATAGGCTCTAATGGCCCAAAATACATAACCAAACCCATCAAATCATGGATTTGATCCAATATGCTTAACCATAAGATACAAAAGTGCAAAGGAGAATGTACGTAACTTCTAAGTTAAGAGGAAAGGAATATTGTTAACTATAAGATCCATTTTAGCTATCTTGAAGTACACACTTCCTACTTTGAGTACACACTTCCTATCACTCCTAAATGAAAACTAGAAGATAACTAGTGCTCACAAGTGCATGTGAGAAGGAGACTCACTTACAATATTAATTTGCAAGAAATAAACTATGCAAATCTAGCTAGGAATTACTAGAGGGGTCATATGAGTGATCAAACATCAATCCTCATCACCATCTCACCTATGTCATTCATTGCTGGTATCTCCTCTCCACTTCATGCTGCTTTCTTGTGACCACTCACTCATGCTCCTATGCTCCCTCTACCCTCTATGAGATGGCCCTTCACTCGATTCTTATGAAGCTAAATGCTCCCTAAACCATGATATCGATTATTGTACTAAGGTTGCCCTTGATCCATCACTTCAACGATTAGACTCAACCTAGGAAGAAGACGGTTGCACATGTATACCTATGCATTTCTCTATCATTTGGTCCTATAATACCTCCATGTACACCATCTTCTATCAAAACTATTACTCTATCATGGATATCTGCTCGTATACCATACCCATATGTACTTATAGCATCAGATGATAGCCCTATATCCAACCTTTCTCTATTACCCTTGATGCTCCTCTAGTTGCTCTTGTAGCCCCTATATCACCAACAATAGCTCATCCTTCTCAACCACAACCATATATCATTCTCACTATAGGTGCTCCTTATCCACCATCAACATGTCTATCCACTATCACAAACCATCTCGCTTGACTACCCCTACCATCCGCTCCTCCTACACCTACTCTAGTAGTCATCTTAGCCTATCATTCTCAACTATCATTCATGCTTTCTCCTCCACCCATATTCCTATTTTTTTCTCTAGGTTGTCTTGATCTACTTGGAGCATCATCCATTCCTCCTCACCTTGCCCTTACCTTATATTGGGACCCTTGTATGTTGCCTTGGTATCCATCTCCACTATCTCCTCTATAACCTCCATAACATTGGCCTTATCAAGGCTAATATTATCATCCATAACCACATGATCCTCCTTGGCCTACCTTGAGGTCCTTACCCCATTATCAATCCTATAATGCACTCATCATTATAGTGATTCCTTAGGCTTATTAGGATCTACCTCTTTTCCATCCTTATATTCTACCTCCATCTTCTTAGAGGTCTCCCATCATTGTGTCATACACCAAGCATCATACTCTATAGTCATCCCTACATCATCAATATATGAAATATTTTTCACCACATATGTCTCATCTCCTAGTGGTATTACCTATGGTTCTATCAAGTGTAACCTATCCTCATACCACACCTTCACTTCCCTCCAAGGCCTCCATATCACCTCGTCGACCATCAACCTTACCCACATCTACCTCCAATAATATTTGTCTCCTTTGTGCGGTTGACTCTATCATATCTCTATATTAATTCTCCACCCTAAATCATAGGATCATCTTACCTCTCTCTCCTAAGGTAATCCCACTAGGTAAAATATGCTGAAGTGCTCCCATACCCATATATACAAGAGAAAACTGCACCCCAAGTCATTTTTCCCTTGTTGCCACACCTCATACAACTCATTATTTATCTACACTAATAGTGTTAGTGCCCAAGCATATACTGCTAGTATCTCTACCAAATCTAGAACCAACCCTATCAGATTCTAAGGGAACCGTACACCTAAAGATTCTAGTAAGATCACATTCAAGATCATAAACATCAAAACTACACATCTCTATCTCAGCCACCCCTCTCATAATCCTCCAAATAGGATATCCATCCATTACTTATATCTATGTCCCTTCAATAATCACCATAAACCTAGGGTATCACATACTCCTTATCCACTACAACATGGATCAGGAGACCCTCCATCAGTAATCAAAATATCTTGTAGATATCCTTTAAAGTCATCATCATTTCCATCATAGGGAGGTGGAATATCCCCCTATCAGGATCCTATCTCTCTACAATGGTTTACAAGTATACGACATCTACATGGATAGTCTCTATTTGAGGTGTCTCCTCCAAGACAATTATCCCTAACCACTCCCAATCATCATCACTCATATAATCCCTAATTTTGGAGAAATTTGGGCTAAACTTGTGCCACGATCATAAAATCCTCAACTGCATACAAATCCACCCCATCATCATATCAACCACCATTGCAACAAATTCAATATCCAAAACTCATCAAAATTCAAAATTCAATATTCATTTTTTTTCCAATTCCCCCCTTCTCTTTTATTTCAAAAGAGAGGGAGAGAAAAATTTTCCCCTTCCCTCTTCTTTATTTCCTTTAAAAAAACACCAAATACATGAAAACAAACAAAAAAATAATACATACACAAATGCACCTAAAACTACAAAATAAAAACTACTTAAAAGAGCGGTATTACACTACTTACCTTCCTCGCACACCCTCATGCTACCACCACCATGCAATCACCTACCATTTTATCCTCCGCTCTCTCTTCTCCTCTCTTGCTTCACTTGCCAAGTGCAAATGACAATGGTAGCCCCTCTTATCACCCATTTATAGCCTCTCTCATTGCCCAATGCATCCCCAACCACTATTGACAGTCATCTAGTACACCTCCAATCACCATTGATGGCTAGTAAATTTCCATTGGTGGCCAATCAACCACTAATGGTAGCCAGACCACTTTCAATTCATTATTCTTGATCATTCCTTCACTACGAACCCATAGTTTCTCATCACCCGTATCTTTACCATTCACCTTTTCAATCAAATCCCATCCACCCACTCATCGCATGAGGGGATAGACAAAACCCAAAATTTTGAAGAGTCATTTAATTCCTTTTTACTAGGGTAACAAATAAATTTTTTTCATCCAAATGGACTAGTTGTATTTTGTTTTTGCACAAAATTGTATTTTTATGCAATGCGATACAAAAATGGGCATCTATAGACACCAAATTTTAGTCATTTACACAACCAAACCATCAAAACCCTTAAAATACTCTTCAAATCTGCACCAATTTACCAAAATCCTATTTTATCACAAAAATCCTAATCAACTTCTCAAATTCTTTCTAAATTCACTCAAATCCCCTCAAAAATCCAATTTTATTTCTAATTTGCCTAAATTTGTCCAAATTCTTCCATTTTATCTTCTATCACGTGGTTTAAAGATTGAATTTACAACCCTTAAGGAGTAGTGTAGTTCTATCAAATTGGAGAATGACACTTGTTGTTGTGTTAATGGAGTTTCCAATAGCTTGAGGAGCAAGCTTGTAATTCTCAGCCAATTAATCGCAAATCTGAGATAATACGCAACCAATTCCATGTTTTGAGACATAGGCAACCTTGTGAACACCAATTTAATGAAGGAATTGAGCATTCACAAACTTCATTTCAAGAGCAAAATAATTTCCTCATGGTCATTGTTATCAATAGTGGCCCGCAGGCTTAACTACTGGATTTAACAATAGCTAGCAAAGTCAACTGCTATGAGCATCAGCGACTAGGATTTTATATGCTTACTTATATGATTTAGCTATATATTTATGCAGAAATTTATATCAATTCAGCATATATTAATTATATTTCATGCATTTCCATGTTTCATTTGCAGTTTAATAGGCATCTTTGCTTACATTTGTGCATTTAATGCTTTCTTTTATATGCTTTCGTATATTAGGTTTCTTTATGCTTAATATGCAATATTACATGCATTTCTAGATTTATTTATATGTTTCAAGCTTTGCTTCATGCTTTATTGTCAATCTTGTAGGTAACTTTACACATCTTTATACATGTTCATGCATTCTTTACATATTTGCTATATTTCATACATTTGCTTGGAAATCAACCTCATCGTGAGAGGTTTCATGTGCTACTAATGTGCTTTATTGTTTCCTTGCGTGTAGGTGATAGGTTTATTCAAGATTCAAAGAATCAAGATCACATTTATTGACATCTAAAATTGGAGGTAGCTCATAAGCCCTCTTATAAATAAATTAGTGGAAAGAGTGAAAGTCTTTTGCAATGCATCTCTCCCTTTTGGAAGGGTTACAACTTTGTAATGAATTGTATCAAATTGAAGGATTCCCTAAGAGGGAAATAATGTAACCTTGACTCATTGTGATTAATAAAGAGCACTTTATTTATAAATATTTCCTTTATCTTGAAATAGTTACATTGTATTTTACTTTCAATTTGATTACATGTTTACATACAGTTAGATGCATGATTTTCACTGTTTACATTGGCGATCACAACGGAAACCTCACATTTTTTGTTACATTTATTGATTTGCTTTATTTTTCTATGTGCAAGTACTAGCCACTCTAATTAAAAATGGCTCATAGTCTTAACCATGATTGAATACAATGACTAGCATCCTAGCCACCATGAGCACCAACAACTAGCAGAGAACATTACAAAATAGTAAGTAGTCTATTTCATCATCAAATGAGGATTCTACGTTAGTTAGATTTCTATGTTTTCATGCTTTCTATTTGTATTTTGTCTATGTGAATGAAAATTACATATTTTAAATAGCAAACATAGTGAAATTTAAGGATAAAATTAGAAAATACTATGTTTGGTGCTAGCCCATGCTAGGAACAACGACCAGTTCTATTGGCTGCCCTAGTCTCCAATGACTAGAATTTTTGACTGCTACTTTGTACAGCAGCTGAGTCTATTTCCTACCGTACACAATAGCAGATCCTATTTAGACTATGTGTTAGTATTTCCTTGTTGGGGTCTATTCAAAGCCCAATACCATTTTGACATTGCATTTGTGTTATCTAAAAGTAAAGAGCATTTAGTCCTGCATATTTTTGAAAGTAAAATACTATTTTCTAGGTATGTAGAAGAAGAATCATGAATTCTTTTTGATGCATATTTATTTAATGCAAAATTAAAAGGAACACACACACAATGATTCAAAGTAAACATCAGTGGTATTAGGCTTTCACATCCAACTTGTTTATCGAGATCAACGGTGGAATTTATTACCACTCGGTTGGCTCATCTGACATTGTATAATCGGGACCCATCTATGGCCAAAGCCAACCCAAGAACTATCATATCCATAGAAAATCACATGCACTCCTCTTCAAAGGGTGTATAGCTGACTATGGTGTGCTGGGTGAGGGTTGGTAATACCTATGCTACCTCGTCGAGTATGAATTTTATCCCCATATTCTGGCATGTGCGAGTATATAGGTGAAAACCTTTAACAATCTAAAAGAGTACATCAACTTTTATAAAACATGATAAGAGTTCAAAGTATATTCACAATAAATCAAAATTCACGAGATGAGTTCTTAGGAGATATATTAATATTTAAACAAGATAATCGTTTTGTCTAATTTGTGTGTTTCTTTATTGTTTGGGTAATCAACATAAGATCCTTGATTTGGGACCAAACCCTAATATTTCATTTTTTTATCATAAACAAACATTTTTTTTCTCTTGCTATATATGGGAGATAGGCACCTTTGTGAATACAGACACCTTCAAAATGTTATGGATATAGGCACCTTTTGCTATACATGGGAGATAGGCACCTTCTCTTGGCTGGAAAGTCAATGTCCACTGAGTTGACCCATAGTCAGACGCCTTTCATCGATCCGAATATAGGCACTTTTCCTTGGTGATAAAGTCAACATCCATCGCCTTGACCCGTATACATGTATTTTCTTCCTTGAGAAAGTAGACACCTATATATATGTCCAATTGTAAGTACCCCCTTCTTGGTGGGTATTGGCACTTCGTTCATTCATTTATCCTCCTAGAAAGCTAAAAATATATAGGGCATCATGGATCCTGTGCCTGATAGGCCTAGGTTTCCTAGGATGCCTATAGATTGCATTCAAGGCATGGTTTCCTACAAAATAATAAATGCACACGTAAAACATAAAATAAGAATCATGGATCCTATGCCTGATAGGCCTAGGTTTCCCAGGATGCCTACAGATTGCATTCAGGGCATGATTTCCTACAAAGTAGTAAATAAAATAAAATTAAAAAATTTAAATTTAAAATATTTTTTTTTTGTGGATGCACACACATTCATCAATTACTGGAGAGAATTTTCATTATGATGGGGTCTCCCCCATGCCTACTTTGGATTCAATCACGTGGATTGGTGGTGCATGATACAATCACAACTAGTGGCCATTGACTATCAACACAATGTCACTTCCATCTATGGTTTGAATGCACACAACACCATTTTTGATAATTTCAACCACTTCGTATGGTCCCATCCAACGTTGCATAAGCTTTCCCTTTCACTCCTAGAACTAGGAGTCGTACAATAATGCCCAATATCCCACTTTGAACTATTTTGGTCGTATGTGGTGGTCATGCCATCGGGCCCTCTACTTCTGCATGATTTTCATTCATTGCAAAGCATCCTATCGGTATTCATCCAACTGGTTGAGTTATTGAATTTGGTCTTTTTATGCAGCATCCAAATTTAAATTTAATGCTACAGTAGTCCGTAGGGTTTTGATTTTGAATTCAATGGGCATCATGGCATTTTTCTCGTACACCAATTGGAATGGTGTGAATCCAGTGGTAGTTTTCTAGGTGGTGTGATATGCCCACACTGCCTCTGGTAAATGAATTACCCAATATTTTTGGTGTTGTTGTACCATCTTAGTAAGAATGTTTTCCAACTCTCGATTTGTGACTTCCACTTGCCCGTTTTCTTGTGGATGATAGGGGGTAGTTTTGTTGTGTTAGATTTGATACTACTGCATCAACTCCTGAATCACTTTCGAGGTGAATTGAGGTCCCTGATCAGTGGTAATTTCTCTAGGAACCCCAAATCGGGTGAAAATGGATTCATACAGGAAATTGGCTACAATATTTTCCTTTGAATCTCGTAGTGCTTGCACTTCAACCCATTTAGTCACATAGTCAGTACAAACAAGAATATACCTTTTTTCCTTGACTATGGATTGATGGGACCCACAAAGTCCATCCCCCATTTATCGAAAGGTTCAATGTGCACATGGGGCTGAAGTGGCATCTCATCTCGGAGAGTTGGTCTGCCCATTCATTGGCATTGATCGCATTGGTTAACATGTTTGACTGCATCTTTAAATAAAGAAGGCCAAAAATATCCAGCCTGCAAAACTTTAAATGCAGTCCTTTTTCCTACAAAATGACCACCACATGGTTCATCATGGCAAGCCTTGAGGATTTTTATGGTTTCATTTTCTGCAACACACCTTCGCATGATTTGATCAGGCCCAATTTTAAATAGGCATCCATCAATCCATGAGAAGGTTGCACTCTTTTCTATTAAATTTTGAGCTTCTTGGGGTGAGAGTGTAGGAGATACTTTATCGATGGCTAAGTAATTAGCCATATCCACATACCATGGAATTTGTTCATCTAGAGCAAAAATATGCTCATCTAGAAATTGATCCTCAATGGTTGTATGGTCCTGAGATATCAACCTGGAGAGAAAATCTGCAACAACATTATCCCTATCAGGTTTGTCAATAATGGTTACATCAAATTCTTGCAATAGTAAAAGCCACCTAATAATTCTACCACTCACTACAGGTTTATTCATTAGGTACCTGATGGTTGCATGATCTGTATGCACAAAAATATTATAACCTATAATGTAATGGTAGAATTTATTAATAGCATGCACTACTACAAGGAATTATTTCTCCATGATAGTATAGTTGAACTCAACACCTGTAAGATGTTTACTGACATAGTAGATGGCATAAAACTCATCTCCATATTTTTGTCCTAATGCAGCCCCTATCGCATTGTTAGATGCATCAATGTAAATGTGAAAGGGGAGGGTCCAATTTGGACCTCTCAACATAGGAGTTGTGGTCAGTATTTCTTTTAAAATCTGAAATACTTGTTCACACTCACTGGTCTAGATAAACTCAATATTTTTAGACAATAATGTATGCAGAGGTTTGGCAGTCTTGCTAAAGTCTTGGATAAACCGCCTATAGTATCCAATAGAACCTAGAAAACTATGGACATCTCTCTGTGTTTGGGGAGTAGGTAGATTTTTAATTACTTCAATTTTTTGTTTATCTACTTTAATCCCCTCCATAGATATATGATGTCCTAACACTATCCCTTCTTGCATTAGCATAAAACACTTTTCGTTACTAAGGGATAGGTTTATCTCTTGACACCGTTGGAGTACTTTCTCTAGATTGGTTGTAGCTTCCTCAAAAGTTTCATCGTAAATGGTGAAATCATCCATGTACACTTCTATAGTTTCTCCAACCATGTCTAAAAAGATACTAAGCACCACCCTTTGAAAGGTGGCAGGTGTGTTACACAACCCAAATGGTAAGACTCGATAAGCAAAAGTCCCCCATGGACAAGTAAACGTGGTTTTGTCCTGGTCTTCTTCCCCTATTTGAATTTGATTGTATCCACTAAACCCATCTAGGAATGAAAAATATTTTCGTCCTACCAAGGTGTCGAGGACTTGGTCAATAAAGGGTAAGGGGAAATGGTCTTTCCTAGTGGCTTTATTGAGCATCCTGTAATCAACACAAATGCGCCACTTGCCATTTTTCTTAGGCACCACCACTAAAGGTGATACCCATTGACTATCCGATATTGGATAAATAAACCCAACTGACAAAAGTTTTTGTAGTTCAGCTTTGACAATTTCTTTCATGGCTAGATTCATTCTCCTCTGGGGCTGTCTTACCAGTCTCACATCATCTTCCAAATATATCCTGTGAGTGTAGACTTTGGGTGCAATCCCCCTCATGTCTGTGTAATCCCATGCAAAAGTAGTTTGATGTTTGACTAGTATTTCCTTTAATTTATCCTCTTGAATAATTGACAACTCATTATCAATATTCAATACTCTGTCAGGTGCTACCTCTATTTTTTTGACATGGTTATCTTTGCTACCTACAAGTGGGGATTCTAGAGGAGGATGAGAAGATTCCCCTTGGAAAAAGTGTGTTATGACTTGTTCTTCATCAGTGTCATCCTCAATATCATCTAGAGCCATTATAGGTTGAAGCATTGACAAGGCATCATCATTTAAGACTTCATAGTTTGGTTCTCCCAACAAATTAGTGGACTATGCAGGTGGATAAATGATCAAGTTTTTGATATTTTATCCATCTGAGATCATCATCTGTCCTATCCTACAACTTATATAAGCATCAGCTATGGCCAGCCAAGGTCTGCCTAATATAAGTGGATAGCCACCCAATCCAGATCTAGATTGCAACACTAGAAAATTTATCGGATACTCCCATGCATCTACTGTGACAACATCTTCCAGTATTCCCTCTAGGAGTACTATGGATCGATCAACTAATTGAAGGATAATTTTAGTTGGCCTCATATCCGTGAGTTGTAGTTTCTGCATGGTTTCTTGGGGCATGATGTTTATGGCAGCCCCTAGATCTACTAATGTGTTGGGTAATTGGAAGCCTACAATTTTAACTATTAGCACTGGGCTTCCTGGATCAGAGTATTTAGGATGGTAGGTATTGCCTAACATGAGATCAACCAATTGTCCTACCACACTTACTACTTTTGATGGTTTTCTTCCTATTTTTTTCAAACATAATTCTCTTATGGCCTTCGTATAAATGGGAACATCTCTAATGGCCTAAAAGAGGGGAATTGTGACTGTCAAGTTTTTTAAGCCTTCCATAATGTCAAATTTTGGCTGTATTGGCTTCCTGGGTTCCTGTAATATTTTTGAAAAAGGTGGAACCCCTTCATTTCTATTTTTCTCAACAGTTTATTTTTCTACCACCTCTTCTACCAAAGGTGGCTCTTCTACTTCTAACTCTACATCCTCTTCCTCCACTATAGGAGGAGTTGGTTCTACTCCTAATTGTCTACATGACCTAAGTTGTACATGGCTACAATCTACTCTAATATGATACATTGGAAACATCTTTGTGTCTACCTGATAGGTGGGCTGATTTGACCTATTATTCAGATTTGGAGTTGGTTGTGTAGGTAGTTGAATTGGTCTTGAAGTAGGAGGTGCAAGCAAGCTGGGCTATGATGGGGTTTGAGTTGTATTTTGTGGAGGTGAAGTCCACGCATTGTAATTCCTCCACTATGGTCTAGTTTGTTGATAAGGCATCCATGGATACGGGTTGTAAGGAGTAGACCCTTGGGTGGCATTCATCCAAGGAGGTTGACCCCACCATCCCATATTGGGTGGTTGAGTCTGACCTTGGTTCATATAGTTATTTCCCCCATAAGGTGGCACTCCTCTTGGCATACTATTTCCCATAGGAAACTGTTGCTAGTTTCTCCTATTACCCATGAAATAGGTTTTCGCTACTTCAGGTTCCTCTTTGACATTCTCTATTCATGGACACAACCTAGTTTTATGATCCCTTTGATAGATCACACACACTCTAACTTTATTTTTTGAACACTCATTTTTAGGATATTTTCTCCTACATTTTGGGTAAAAGTAGGCTAATGCTACTTCAGTTTCCTACTTCTTTTTCTGAAGCAAGAGTGTATCCAGTTGAAGTGCAAGAGATGAGAGCATATCACTCTTCATATCATCCAACATGTTGCCTATTTCAGCCTTAGTTACTGAGGCTGTAGTTTTTGTGATTCGGGTGGTTGGTTTACCTTTTCTATGAGAATAATTCTGACATAATTATCGGATGTCTATCATATGATGTTGGTAAACATCCCCTCCCGATATCAAATTCAAAGCTTCTAGAGACTCATTTGTGAGACCCCTCAAGAAAATACTTCTTAAGGACTTCTCACCCAACTTTGCATGGGGTGATCTTTGCAAATTAAAGCTAAATCTATCCCAATAGTCTTCCAATGATTCTTCCTCTTTTTGAGTCATATCCAAGACTTCTTCCCTGACATCTCGTGCCCTCCCAAATTTTTGGTATTGGTCTAGGAAGATCCTTTTCATATCTTCCTAGGTTGCAATGTGTTTGTTTCCCAAATTGATGAACTAATGTAGTGTTGAATCATCTAAAGTGGAGGGAAATAATTTTAGATTTTGGGCATCTGATTTGTAATCCATTGACTTGCATAATACATCGAATTTAAAAAGGAATAGGTCAGGGTCTTCAGTTGGAAGTCCCCTAAATGTAGGAAGATGAGTGAGAGATATGTGTTTCATCTTAGTTTCTCCCCTTGCTTCCTCAATTGGGAAGTCAAAGTTGGTTGAAGCTTCTTCAATTTCAGCCATATTTTTAGGTAATGTAGGTTCTACACCTACTGCTTCTAGGGCAGCTTTCAAGGCTTCACACTCATTTTGTTTATCCTCCAAAAGTATTCCTAAGTCAACATTTGAAATGGTTCCTTCTTCAACTACTTTCCACCATTGAATATTCAATAAATCTTCCTCAGATTGGGTTCTCTCAAATAGATGTCCTAAACCAAAGTTTGAAACTAGTCCTTCCTCAAAATATGTTTGCCTTAATTGTTGAGAAGAGCTTTGTTCAAATATTGGGTGACTACGCCAATGTACTGCTGGAGGAGATGGTAATTCAGTTTTAGGATTTGTTTCAGATGTTTTAGAAGGAATTTCAGAAGGTTTTTCAGGTACTTGTGAAGTAATATCTTTGCTTTTCAGAAAATGGCCATCCGATCCTCTTAATCTCGGTGGACTCATACAATATCAGGTAGAAAATCTATGGGTAAGCTATTCTGAACTGTAAGTTTAGGGTTGACTATCCTATAGATTTGAATACTATAGTTGGCACTCCCCAACAATGATACCAAAATGGTGAGCAAAAATTATGTTATGAAAATAGTCATTTCCTATCCATTAATTATCAATCCGGTAGTTCATAGACTTGTGAGTACCAGTGCAAAGTATATGCCTGTAGTAGACTAGAGATGAGTCCTATGTGTCACTTTGGTTTGGGGGTGGTTGTTGGTGTAGTTGGAGTTCAGCCAAACTAATAGAATTAAATTGCAGGAAAGTAAATTCTATAGGAAATTGTAGGAAAACTAAATTAAACTATCAAACACATGACTGAAAGGAAATGTGCAGAAAGTAAAGTGCAGGAAAGCAAAACACACTTGCAGAATTTAAATAAAGTAGGAAAATGCAGAATTAAAACACACTTGTAGGAAATAAAATAACAAAAATTAATTAATGAAAGCAGAAGGAAATAGGGGAGGAATACTGCTTGGAGTGGGCCCAGGCTCCTACAGACATCCACCTGATTAATTCACGCAATCACTCTTCGAACTCAAGAAATTGATCAAAACACTCAAGATTTTTATTATGCAGTACTAATTTTTACAAAGCAAGTTCGGATCCTTTCTTCAGGGGTGGCCTACATTTTTATACAGAATGCAATCATCCCTTGTTTACAATTTTAGATGTTGCGTGGATTTGCTACGATGGGTGCACATAAATTTATTAGATGTCTAAAAATAGAGAAATCACACTAAAATTAACCCTCACGGGATAATCATAGCATTTCCTATGTTTAACAAAATACATCTAATTTTATACATGGTCTTCAATTTTCACGGTCAACGCACATGTTTTTATTCTATCTAGTGCATGCACTATTCGGCCCGTTGCTAGAAAATATGCACCTTTTCGACCTATCACCGGGATACAAGCACCGTATTTAGCCTTCTCTTGTTCGTTGAAGATCATCATTGGTTTTTGAGCATCGAATAGTGCGCACTTTTATTCTATCATCGGGAGACAGGCACCATCCAACCTGTGGTCGAGAGATAGGTGTCATCCTGTGTATTGGGAGACAGGCACCGTCCAACCTGTTATCGGGAGATAGGCATCATCCTGTGTACTAGGAGATAGGTGCTTCCTTTTCACTGGGAGATAGGCACCTTCCGGCCTATGGCTAGGAGATAGGCACCGTACCTTAGCATGTTTTGGAATGCCTTACTCCTTTGCTACTATCATCGTTTAATCACCAACCCTTCCTTAATCGCGTCATGAAAGTATCAAATGCCAGGTCCGCATGGGACCTTGACTAAAAAGGTGCAAAAAAGACATAAGGTACTGCATCTACACACAATTTTCACTCAAAACACACATTAGGCATAATACATCATTTTCCATTAAATATATACAAAAATCTCATAAAAGATGCATTTCTAATATAATATACCACACATTTATGTTATTAAAGTATACAAAAAATGAGCATTTTTGGTGCTCATCAACATATTTATATATAATTACCCGTGTAGATGGTTAAATATATATATTTTTATTTTCTTAAAAACTTTACATACATTTTTAATGTTCGACTATTTTAATATGACCATACAAAAGACTAAAAAATATACCAAACCAAATCTATTTAAATAATTTTTGAAAGAAAATCTATGAAACAAAACTCTCCTAAAAAGTGATTTAGACAATAAACCAACATCAAGCTTCCATATCTTAACATTAAGTTGATACCACCTAGGTTACCTTAGTCTACACATCCATTTTTTTACTAAGCATGGATATTAAAGTAAAATATGTTGTCATTTATTGGTATGGGATCCTAGAATAAGGGACTAGGACCATTTCGTCAAATTTAGTTCTTAAAACAATTACATACAAAATAGTGGATAATTCGATTAACAAATGATATTAGAAACTCATTAGTGAACCTATTTTGAATTGACACGATGGTATGTTATAAATATAAATATATATATATTTTTAAAGCGAAAAAACCCTTGTGGGGTTGCCTTGGTCTGAGAGACCATGAATAGGGGGTTCTACACCATCAAAGTCACCCGAGAGTCGCACCCGACCCTGCCCGCATCAACATTATCAATTGGATTTTTGGTACCCAATTCAGATTTTTGGTAGGGTGGAGATTCGAACCTGGGACCTCCATTGGAGGATTACCCTCTCCTCTCCAACTCACCTACAAAACTTGGGTAAACTAATTTATAGTAGAAAACATCCCTTTCGCGGTGCAACTTTCAACAGGTTGGGCATAGGAGGAATGGAGCCTTGTCGGCCTCTACCAGCACATAGGACATTCCTAACTATACCATATATCTACAGAATGGAGACAAGGGGAATGGAAGCTGGGTCGACGTCTACCACCACCCAGGGCATTTACCACTACACCACAACAAGTAGATGTTATAATATAAATATAAATATAAATACTATCTTTACTCATGTGGTGAAACTCATCACCACATGACGTCGCACTTTACTACAAATACTGTCTTCTGTACGCTCGATATAGCACAGTTGGGGTTTCCATTAAAAGGATGGAGATGAAAAGTTCCAGGGGTAGCAATTTTTAAATTTCTTCACCCGATGATACAGCTTGTGTATAACATAGATTATATTCATTTTATCTGATGCTAACATGGTTTTTATTTGATGTGCAGAAAAGCAGAAAGGGAAGACGTTGAAGGTGATTGGAGTGGGGTTATGCCGCACAGGCACCTCCTCTCTCAGAGATGCACTAAACTTCTTGGGCTTCCCTTGTTATCACTGCTCCGAAGTGATAAAAAACAAGTAAGAGGATCTATGGATCGATATTCTGCAAGGAGGTATGCAAACAAATCTTCATTCTATACGCTTCTCTGCTTATATTTATATTTACTTATATTTATATTTGGCAGGAAACCATGTTAATTGGGAGCAAGTCTTCGAGGGATACACGGCTACCATGAATTTTCCTGTCGTGAAGGTTTACCGAGCGTTGATGGTGGAGTATCCGGAGGCAAAGATAATCCTTATTGTCCGCGACAGCGAAAGCTGGCATAGGAGCGTCATGGAGACTTCGTACCACATATATGACGATCCAAGAAGCATTCACCTGGGAAGATCAGTGAAGGTAGCGGAGTTGGCTGTCGTGGAGGGAACATTCCAGGGAAGGTTGAATGACAAGGAATACGCCATCAGTATTTACGAATAGCACATTGAGGAGGTGAAGAGATTGGTTCCTGCGGAGAAGTTACTAGTCTTCATATACTAACTCTCTGAAATACTTATGTAGTAATCATATACTTACTCTATGAATCAATTAGCATGCTGCTAGGCCCCACTACTCTTCTCCAGTAATCACCACATGACGTCGCACTTTACTACAAATACTGTCTTCTGTACGCTCGGTATAGCACAATTGGGGTTTCCATTAAAAAGATGGATATGAAAAGTGCCATGGGTAGAAATTTTTTATTTTCTCCATCCGCTGATACAACTTGTGTATAACATGGATTATATTCATTTTATTTGATGCTAACATGGTTTTTATTTGATGTGCAGAAAAGGAGAAAGGGAAGACGTTGAAGGTGATTGGAGTGGGGTTATGCCACACAGGCACCTCCTCTCTCAGAGATGCGCTCAAATTCTTGGGCTTCCCTTGTTATCGCTGCACCGAAGTGATAAAAAACAAGCAAGAGGATCTATGGATAGATATTCTGCAAGGAGGTATGCAAACAAATCTTCATTCTATATGCTTCTCTGCTTATATTTATATTTACTTATATTTATAATTTGCAGGAAACCATGTTAATTGGGAGCAAGTCTTCGAGGGATATACGGCTACCATGGATTTTCCTGTCGTGAAGTTTTACCGAGCGTTGATGGTGGAGTATCCGGAGGCAAAGATAATCCTTATTGTCCGCGACAGCGAAAGCTGGCATAGGAGCGTCATGGAGACTTCGTACCACATATATGACGATCCAAGAAGCATTCACCGGGAAGATCGGTGAAGGTAGCGGAGGTCGGTCGTCGTGGAGGGAACATTCCAGGGAAGGTTGAATGACAAGGAATACGCCATCAGTATTTACGAACAGCACATTGAGGAGGTGAAGAGATTGGTTCCTACGGAGAAGTTACTAGTCTTCAATGTGAAGGAAGGATGGGCTCCTCTCTGCAAGTTTTTAGGTGTTCCTCTTTCGGAGAAAGAGGTGGCCTTTCCTCACTCAAACGAAAAAAGTGCCTTCTTGAAAGCACATGAAAACATATTTCATCAATACTCCGGCAGTGGGGCTTGACTGCGATTTTCCTACTTTTTTTTCTGAACTAAAAGTGTATCCGGTTGAAGTGCAAGAGATAAGAGAATATCCCTCTTCATATCATCCAACATGTTTCCTATTTTAGCCTTAGTTATTGAGGCTATAGTTTTTGTGATTCATGTGGTTGATATACCTTTTTTGCAAGAATAATTTTGATACAATTATTGGATGTCTATCATATGATTTTGGTAAACATCCCATTTTGATATCAGATTTAAAACTTCTAGAGACTCATTTGTGAGACCCCTCAAGAAAATACTTCTTAAGGACTTCTCACCCAACTTTGCATGGGGTGATATTTACAAATTAAATCTAAATTTGTCCCAATAGTATTCTAATTATTATTCCTATTTTTGATTCATATCCAAGACTTCTTCCCTGATATATCATGCCCTCCCAAATTTTTGGTATTGGTCTAAAAAGATCCTTTTCATATCTTCCTAGGTTGCAATGTGTTTTTTTCCCAAATTAATAAACTAACATAACGCTGAATCATCTAAAGTGGAGGGAAATAATTTTAGATTTTGGGCATCTGATTTGTAATCCACTTACCTACATAATACATTGAATTTAAAAATGAATAGGTTAGGTTCTTCAGTTGGAAGTCACCTAAATGTAGGAAGATGAGTGAGAGACATGTGTTTCATCCTGGTTTCTCTCCTTGCTTCCTCAATTGGGAAGTCAAAACTGGTTGAAGCTTTTTTAATTTTAATCATATTTTCAGGTAATGTAGGTTCTACACCTACTGCTTCTAGGGCAAATTTCAAGGCTTCACACTCATTTTTTTTATCTTCTAAAAGTATTCCTAAGTCAATATTTGAAATGGTTTCTTATTCAACTACTTTCCACTGTTGAATATTCAATAAATTTTCCTCAAATTGAGTTCTTTCAAATAGATGTTCTAAACCAAAGTTTGAAACTAGTCCTTCATCAAAAGATGTTTGCCTTAATTTTTGAGAAGATTTTTGTTCAAATATTGGGTGACTACGCAGATGTACTATTAGAGGAGATGATAATTCAGTTTCAATATTTATTTTAGATGTTTCAAAAGGAATTTTAGAAGGTTTTTTAGGTACTTATGAAGTAATATCTTTGATTTTCATAAAATGGCCATTCGATCCTCTTAATATCGGTGGACTCATACAATATTAGGTAGAAAATATATGGGTAAGCTATTTTGAACTCGTAAGTTCGGGGTTGATTGTCCTATAGAGTTGAATACTATAGTTGACACTCCCCAAAAATGATACCAAAATGATGACCTGAATTTATGTTCTAAAAATAATAATTTTTTATCCGTTAATTATTAATCCAGTAGTTCATAAACTTGTGAGTACCAGTGCAAAGTATATACATGTAGTAAACTAAATATGAGTCCTGTGTGTCACTTTAGTTTTGGGGGGTGGTTGTTGGTGTAGTTTGAGTTCATTCAAATTGGTAGAATTGGATTGCAGGAAAGTAATTCTATAGAAAATTATAGGAAAACTAAATTAAACTATCAAACACATGATTGAAAGGAAATTTGTAGAAAATAAATTACATGAAAGCAAACACACTTGCAAAATTTAAATAAATTAGAGAAAATACAAAATCAAAATACACTTGTAGGAAATAAATAACAAAAATTAATTAATGAAAGTAAAATGAAATAGGGGAGGAATACTACTTGGAGTGGGTCTAGTCTCCTACAGACATCTACCTGGTTAATTCACACAATCACTCTTCGAACACAAGAGATTGATCAAAACACTCAAGAATTTTATTATTTAATACTAATTTTTACACAATAAGTTTGGATCCTTTCTTCAGGGGTGGCCTACGTTTTTATACAAAATGCGGTTGTCCTCTGTTTATAATTTTAGATGCTATGTGATTTGTTACAATGGGTGCACATAAATTTATTATACATATAGAAAGAGAGAAATCATGCTAAAGTTAATCCTCATAGAATAATCATAACATTTCCTAAGTTTAAAAAAATGCTTCTAATTTTATACATGGTCTTCAATCTTTACATTCATGCTTTTATTTTGTCTAGTGCATGTGTTGTTCGACCCGTTGCTAGAAAATATACATCTTTTTCACCTATCACTGGGATACAAGCATCGTACTTAGCCTTCTCTTGTTCGCTGAAGATCATCGCTGGTTTTTGAGCATCAAATAATGCATACTTTTATTCTATCATAGGAAGACAAGCACAATTCAACATGTGGTCAAGAGATACGTGTCATCTTGTGTACTGGGAGATAGGTGCCATCCAACTAGTTATCGAAAGATAGGTATCATCCTATGTACTGGGAGATATGTGGTTCTTTTTTTGGGATATAAGCACCTTTCAACCTATGACTAGGAGATAGGCACCTTACCTTAATATATTTTGGAATGTCTTACTTCTTTGCCACTATCGTCGTTTAATCACCAACCCTTCCTTAATCACATCATGAAAGTATTAAATTCCAAGTCCGCATGGGACCTTGACTAAAAAGATGTAAAAAAAGACATAAGATACTACATATACACACAATTTTCACTCAAAACATATATTAGACATAATACGTCATTTTCCATTAAATATATATAAAAATCTCATAAAAATATATTTTTAATAAACCACACATTTATGTTATTAAAGTATACAAAAAATAAACATTTTTGGTGCTCATCAACATATTTATGATATAATTATCCCGTGTAGATGGTTAAACACTTGACTAAATAATTTTTTAAATTTTCTTAAAAACTTTACATACAATTTTAATGTTTGACTATTTTAATATAACCATACAAAAGACTAACAAATATACCAAACCAAATCTATTTAAATAAATTTTGAAAGAAAATCTATGATACAAAACTCTCCCAAAAAGTGATTTAGACAATAAACCAACTTCAAGCTTCCATATCTTAACATTAAGTTGATACCACCTAGGTTACCTTAGTCTACACATCCATTTTTTTATTAAGCATGGATATTAAAGTAAAATATGTTGTCATTTATTGGATCCCAATTTGTTGTCATTTATTGGTATGGGATCCTAGAATAAGGGACTAGGACCATCTAGCCAAATTTAGTCCTTAAAACAATTACATACAAAATATTGGATAATTCGATTAACAAGTGATATTAGAAACTCATCACTGAACCTATTTTGAATTGACACGATGGTATGTTATAAATATAAATATAAATATAAATATAAATATAAATATAAATATAAATATATATATATATATATATATATATATATATATATATATATATATATATAAATAAATAAATAAAAGAGAGAAGAAACAAACAAACATTCGAAATCGAACCTTAGAGGCATCTTAGGCACGAAAATAATAATCACATAGAAGGCGTCTTAAGTAAAAATAATAATAATTATATATAAGGTTTACTTATCCTCAATTATTAAAACTCCACTTAAAAAAGATTCTAAGTTTAAATTTTATACACATTAGTATACTACCTTTACCTTTAGAACAGATAAGGCCTGCTTCAGAAAAAACCTCTCACTTTCATATAACCCATGAAAAAAAAAAAAAAAAAAAAAAAAATACTTATGTAGTAATCATATACTTACTCTCTGAATCAATTAGCATGCTGCTAGGCCCCACTACTCTTCTCCAGTCATCACCACATGACGTCGCACTTTACTACAAATACTGTCTTCTGTATGCTCGGTATAGCACAATTGGGGTTTCCATTAAAAAGATGGATATGAAAAGTGCCATGGGTAGAAATTTTTTATTTTCTCCATCCGCTGATACAACTTGTGTATAACATGGATTATATTCATTTTATCTGATGCTAACATGGTTTTTATTTGATGTGTAGAAAAGGAGAAAGGGAAGACGTTGAAGGTGATTGGAGTGGGGTTATGCCACACAGGCACCTCCTCTCTCAGAGATGCGCTCAACTTCTTGGGATTCCCTTGTTATCACTGCTTCGAAGTGATAAAAAACAAGCAAGAGGATCTATGGATCGATATTCTGCAAGGAGGTATGCAAACAAATCTTCATTCTATACGCTTCTCTGCTTATATTTATATTTACTTATATTTATATTTGGCAGGAAACCATGTTAATTGGGAGCAAGTCTTCGAGGGATATACGGCTACCATGGATTTTCCTGTCGTGAAGTTTTATCGAGCATTGATGGTGGAGTATCCGGAGGCAAAGATAATCCTTACTGTCCGCGACAGTGAAAGCTGTCATAGGAGCGTCATGGAGACTTCGTACCACATATATGACGATCCAAGAAGCATTCACCTAGGAAGATCAGTGAAGGTAGCGGAGCTGGCTGTCGTGGAGGGAACATTCCAGGGAAGGTTGAATGACAAGGAATACGCCATCAGTATTTACGAACATCACATTGAGGAGGTGAAGAGATTGGTTCCTGCGGAGAAGTTACTAGTCTTCAATGTGAAGGAAGGATGGGCTCCTCTCTGCAAGTTTTTAGGTGTTCCTCTTTCGGACAAAGAGGTGGCCTTTCCTCACTCAAACGACAAAAGTGCCTTCTTGAAAGCACACGAAAACATATTTCATCAATACTCCGGCAGTGGGGCTTGACTGCGATTTTCCTACTTTTTTTTCTGAACTAAAAGTGTATCCGGTTGAAGTGCAAGAGATAAGAGAATATCCCTCTTCATATCATCCAACATGTTTCCTATTTTAGCCTTAGTTATTGAGGCTATAGTTTTTGTGATTCATGTGGTTGATATACCTTTTTTGCAAGAATAATTTTGATACAATTATTGGATGTCTATCATATGATTTTGGTAAACATCCCCTTTTGATATCAGATTTAAAACTTCTAGAGACTCATTTGTGATACCCCTCAAGAAAATACTTCTTAAGGACTTCTCACCCAACTTTGCATGGGGTGATATTTACAAATTAAATCTTAATTTGTCCCAATAGTATTCTAATTATTATTCCTATTTTTGATTCATATCCAAGACTTCTTCCCTGATATATCGTGCCCTCCCAAATTTTTGGTATTGGTCTAAAATGATCCTTTTCATATCTTCCTAGGTTGCAATGTGTTTGTTTCCCAAATTAATAAACTAACATAACGCTGAATCATCTAAAGTGGAGGGAAATAATTTTAGATTTTGGGCATCTGATTTGTAATCCACTTACCTACATAATACATTGAATTTAAAAATGAATAGGTTAGGTTCTTCAGTTGGAAGTCCCCTAAAGGTAGGAATATGACTGAGAGACATGTGTTTCATCCTGGTTTCTCTCCTTGCTTCCTCAATTGGGAAGTCAAAACTGGTTGAAGCTTTTTTAATTTTAATCATATTTTCAGGTAATGTAGGTTCTACACCTACTGCTTCCAGGGCAAATTTCAAGGCTTCACACTCATTTTTTTTATCTTCTAAAAGTATTCCTAAGTCAATATTTGAAATGGTTTCTTATTCAACTACTTTCCACTGTTGAATATTCAATAAATTTTCCTCAAATTGAGTTCTTTCAAATAGATGTTCTAAACCAAAGTTTGAAACTAGTCCTTCATCAAAAGATGTTTGCCTTAATTTTTGAGAAGATTTTTGTTCAAATATTGGGTGACTACGCCAATGTACTATTAGAGGAGATGATAATTCAGTTTCAATATTTATTTTAGATGTTTCAAAAGGAATTTTAGAAGGTTTTTTAGGTACTTATGAAGTAATATCTTTGATTTTCATAAAATGGCCATTCGATCCTCTTAATATCGGTGGACTCATACAATATTAGGTAGAAAATATATGGGTAAGCTATTTTGAACTGTAAGTTCAGGGTTGACTGTCCTATAGATTTGAATACTATAGTTGACACTCCCCAACAATGATACCAAAATGATGACCTGAATTTATGTTCTAAAAATAATAATTTTTTATCCGTTAATTATTAATCCAGTAGTTCATAAACATGTGAGTACCAGTGCAAAGTATATACATGTAGTAAACTAAATATGAGTCCTGTGTGTCACTTTAGTTTTGGGGGGTGGTTGTTGGTGTAGTTTGAGTTCATTCAAATTGGTAGAATTGGATTGCAGGAAAGTAATTCTATAGAAAATTATAGGAAAACTAAATTAAACTATCAAACACATGATTGAAAGGAAATTTGTAGAAAATAAATTACATGAAAGCAAACACACTTGCAAAATTTAAATAAATTAGAGAAAATACAAAATTAAAATACACTTGTAGGAAATAAATAACAAAAATTAATTAATGAAAGTAGAATGAAATAGGGGAGGAATACTACTTGGAGTGGGTCTAGTCTCCTACAGACATCTACCTGGTTAATTCACACAATCACTCTTCAAACACAAGAAATTGATCAAAATCTCAATATTTTTATTATGTTGTACCAATTTTTACAAGATAAGTTTGGATCCTTTCTTCAGGGGTGGCCTACGTTTTTATACAAAATGTGGTTGTCATCTGTTTATAATTTTAGATGCTATGTGATTTGTTACAATGGGTGCACATAAATTTATTAGACATATAGAAAGAGAGAAATCATGCTAAAGTTAATCCTCATAGAATAATCATAACATTTCCTAAGTTTAAAAAAATGCTTCTAATTTTATACATGGTCTTCAATCTTTACATTCATGCTTTTATTTTGTCTAGTGCATGTGTTGTTCGACCCGTTGCTAGAAAATATACATCTTTTTCACCTATCACTGGGATACAAGCATCGTACTTAGCCTTCTCTTGTTCGCTGAAGATCATCGCTGGTTTTTGAGCATCAAATAATGCATACTTTTATTCTATCATAGGAAGACAAGCACCATTCAACATGTGGTCAAGAGATAGGTGTCATCTTGTGTACTGGGAGACAAGCACCATCCAACTAGTTATCGAAAGATATGTATCGTCCTGTGTCTTGGGAGATATGTGGTTCTTTTTTTGGGATATAAGCACCTTTCAACCTATGACTAGGAGATAGGCACCTTACCTTAATATATTTTGGAATGTCTTACTTCTTTGCCACTATCGTCGTTTAATCACCAACCCTTCCTTAATCACATCATGAAAGTATTAAATTCCAAGTCCGCATGGGACCTTGACTAAAAAGATGTAAAAAAAGACATAAGATACTACATATACACACAATTTTCACTCAAAACATATATTAGACATAATACGTCATTTTCCATTAAATATATATAAAAATCTCATAAAAATATATTTTTAATAAACCACACATTTATGTTATTAAAGTATACAAAAAATAAACATTTTTGGTGCTCATCAACATATTTATGATATAATTATCCTGTGTAGATGGTTAAACACTTGACTAAATAATTTTTTAAATTTTCTTAAAAAATTTACATACAATTTTAATGTTTGACTATTTTAATATAACCATACAAAAGACTAACAAATATACCAAACCAAATCTATTTAAATAATTTTTGAAAGAAAATCTATGATACAAAACTCTCCCAAAAAGTGATTTAGACAATAAACCAACTTCAAGCTTCCATATCTTAACATTAAGTTGATACCACCTAGGTTACCTTAGTCTACACATCCATTTTTTTATTAAGCATGGATATTAAAGTAAAATATGTTGTCATTTATTGGATCCCAATTTGTTGTCATTTATTGGTATGGGATCCTAGAATAAGGGACTAGGACCATCTAGCCAAATTTAGTCCTTAAAACAATTACATACAAAATATTGGATAATTCGATTAACAAGTGATATTAGAAACTCATCACTGAACCTATTTTGAATTGACACGATGGTATGTTATAAATATAAATATAAATATAAATATAAATATAAATATAAATATATATATATATATATATATATATATATATATATATATAAATAAAAGAGAGAAGAAACAAACAAACATTCGAAATCGAACCTTAGAGGCATCTTAGGCACGAAAATAATAATCACATAGAAGGCGTCTTAAGTAAAAATAATAATAATTATATATAAGGTTTACTTATCCTCAATTATTAAAACTCCACTTAAAAAAGATTCTAAGTTTAAATTTTATACACATTAGTATACTACCTTTACCTTTAGAACAGATAAGGCCTGCTTCAGAAAAAACCTCTCTCACTTTCATATAACCCATGAAAAAAAAAAAAAAATACTTATGTAGTAATCATATACTTACTCTCTGAATCAATTAGCATGCTGCTAGGCCCCACTACTCTTCTCCAGTCATCACCACATGACGTCGCACTTTACTACAAATATTGTCTTCTGTACGCTCGGTATAGCACAATTGGGGTTTCCATTAAAAAGATGGATATGAAAAGTGCCATGGGTAGAAATTTTTTATTTTCTCCATCCGCTGATACAACTTGTGTATAACATGGATTATATTCATTTTATCTGATGCTAACATGGTTTTTATTTGATGTGTAGAAAAGGAGAAAGGGAAGACGTTGAAGGTGATTGGAGTGGGGTTATGCCGCACAGGCACCTCCTCTCTAAGAGATGCGCTCAACTTCTTGGGCTTCCCTTGTTATCACTCTGCTTCGAAGTGATAAAAAACAAGCAAGAGGATCTATGGATCGATATTCTGCAAGGAGGTATGCAAACAAATCTTCATTCTATACGCTTCTCTGCTTATATTTATATTTACTTATATTTATATTTGGCAGGAAACCATGTTAATTGGGAGCAAGTCTTCGAGGGATATACGGCTACCATGGATTTTCCTGCCGTGAAGTTTTACCGAGCATTGATGGTGGAGTATCCGGAGGCAAAGATAATCCTTACTGTCCGCCACAGTGAAAGCTATCATAGGAGCGTCATGGAGACTTCGTACCACATATATGACGATCCAAGAAGCATTCACCTGGGAAGATCAGTGAAGGTAGCGGAGCTGGTCGTCGTGGAGGGAACATTCCAGGGAAGGTTGAATGACAAGGAATACGCCATCAGTATTTACAAACATCACATTGAGGAGGTGAAGAGATTGGTTCCTGTGGAGAAGTTACTAGTCTTCAATGTGAAGGAAGGATGGGCTCCTCTCTGCAAGTTTTTAGGTGTTCCTCTTTCGGAGAAAGAGGTGGCTTTTCCTCACTCAAACGACAAAAGTGCCTTCTTGAAAGCACACGAAAACATATTTCATAAATACTCCGGCAGTGGGGCTTGACTGCGATTTTCCTACTTTTTTTTCTGAACTAAAAGTGTATCCGGTTGAAGTGCAAGAGATAAGAGAATATCCCTCTTCATATCATCCAACATGTTTCCTATTTTAGCCTTAGTTATTGAGGCTATAGTTTTTGTGATTCATATGGTTGGTTTATCTTTTTGCAAGAATAATTTTGACACAATTATTGGATGTCTATCATATGATTTTGGTAAACATCCCCTTTTGATATCAGATTTAAAACTTCTAGAGACTCATTTGTGAGACCCCTCAAGAAAATACTTCTTAAGGACTTCTCACCCAACTTTGCATGGGGTGATATTTACAAATTAAATCTAAATTTGTCCCAATAGTATTCTAATTATTATTCCTATTTTTGATTCATATCCAAGACTTCTTCCCTGATATATCGTGCCCTCCCAAATTTTTGGTATTGGTCTAAAAAGATCCTTTTCATATCTTCCTAGGTTGCAATGTGTTTGTTTCCCAAATTAATAAACTAACATAACACTGTATCATCTAAAGTGGAGGGAAATAATTTTAGATTTTGGGCATCTGATTTGTAATCCACTTACCTACATAATACATTGAATTTAAAAATGAATAGGTTTCTTCAGTTGGAAGTCCCCTAAAGGTAGGAAGATGAGTGAGAGACATGTGTTTCATCCTGGTTTCTCTCCTTGCTTCCTCAATTGGGAAGTCAAAACTGGTTGAAGCTTTTTTAATTTTAATCATATTTTCAGGTAATGTAGGTTCTACACCTACTGCTTCTAGGGCAAATTTCAAGGCTTCACAATCATTTTGTTTATCTTCTAAAAGTATTCCTAAGTCAATATTTGAAATGGTTTCTTATTCAACTACTTTCCACTGTTGAATATTCAATAAATTTTCCTCAAATTGAGTTCTTTCAAATAGATGTTCTAAACCAAAGTTTGAAACTAGTCCTTCATCAAAAGATGTTTGCCTTAATTTTTGAGAAGATTTTTGTTCAAATATTGGGTGACTACACAGATGTACTATTAGAGGAGATGATAATTAGGTTTCCATATTTATTTTAGATGTTTCAAAAGGAATTTTAGAAGGTTTTTTAGGTACTTATGAAGTAATATCTTTGATTTTCATAAAATGGCCATTCGATCCTCTTAATATCGGTGGACTCATACAATATTAGGTAGAAAATATATGGGTAAGCTATTTTGAACTGTAAGTTCAGGGTTGACTGTCCTATAGAGTTGAATACTATATCTGACACTCCCCGACAATGATACCAAAATGATGACCTGAATTTATGTTCTAAAAATAATAATTTTTTATCCGTTAATTATTAATCCAGTAGTTCATAAACTTGTGAGTACCAGTGCAAAGTATATACATGTAGTAAACTAAATATGAGTCCTGTGTGTCACTTTAGTTTTGGGGGGTGGTTGTTGGTGTAGTTTGAGTTCATTCAAATTGGTAGAATTGGATTGCAGGAAAGTAATTCTATAGAAAATTATAGGAAAACTAAATTAAACTATCAAACACATGATTGAAAGGAAATTTGTAGAAAATAAATTACATGAAAGCAAACACACTTGCAAAATTTAAATAAATTAGAGAAAATACAAAATTAAAATACACTTGTAGGAAATAAATAACAAAAATTAATTAATGAAAGTAGAATGAAATAGGGGAGGAATACTACTTGGAGTGGGTCTAGTCTCCTACAGACATCTACCTGGTTAATTCACACAATCACTCTTCGAACACAAGAGATTGATCAAAACACTCAAGAATTTTATTATTTAATACTAATTTTTACACAATAAGTTTGGATCCTTTCTTCAGGGGTGGCCTACGTTTTTATACAAAATGCGGTTGTCCTCTGTTTATAATTTTAGATGCTATGTGATTTGTTACAATGGGTGCACATAAATTTATTAGACATATAGAAAGAGAGAAATCATGCTAAAGTTAATCCTCATAGAATAATCATAACATTTCCTAAGTTTAAAAAAATGCTTCTAATTTTATACATGGTCTTCAATCTTTACATTCATGCTTTTATTTTTTCTAGTGCATGTGTTGTTCGACCCGTTGCTAGAAAATATACATCTTTTTCACCTATCACTGGGATACAAGCATCGTACTTAGCCTTCTCTTGTTCGCTGAAGATCATCGCTAGTTTTTGAGCATCAAATAATGCATACTTTTATTCTATCATAGGAAGACAAGCACCATTCAACATGTGGTCAAGAGATACGTGTCATCTTGTGTACTGGGAAATAGGTACCATCCAACTAGTTATCGAAAGATAGGTATCATCCTGTGTACTGGGAGATATGTGGTTCTTTTTTTGGGATATAAGCACCTTTCAACCTATGACTAGGAGATAGGCACCTTACCTTAATATATTTTGGAATGTCTTACTTCTTTGCCACTATCGTCGTTTAATCACCAACCCTTCCTTAATCACATCATGAAAGTATTAAATTCCAAGTCCGCATGGGACCTTGACTAAAAAGATGTAAAAAAAGACATAAGATACTACATATACACACAATTTTCACTCAAAACATATATTAGACATAATACGTCATTTTCCATTAAATATATATAAAAATATATTTTTAATAAACCACACATTTATGTTATTAAAGTATACAAAAAATAAACATTTTTGGTGCTCATCAACATATTTATGATATAATTATCCCGTGTAGATGGTTAAACACTTGACTAAATAATTTTTTAAATTTTCTTAAAAACTTTACATACAATTTTAATGTTTGACTATTTTAATATAACCATACAAAAGACTAACAAATATACCAAACCAAATATATTTAAATAATTTTTGAAAGAAAATCTATGATACAAAACTCTCCCAAAAAGTGATTTAGACAATAAACCAACTTCAAGCTTCCATATCTTAACATTAAGTTGATACCACCTAGGTTACCTTAGTCTACACATCCATTTTTTTATTAAGCATGAATATTAAAGTAAAATATGTTGTCATTTATTGGATCCCAATTTGTTGTCATTTATTGGTATGGGATCCTAGAATAAGGGACTAGGACCATCTAGCCAAATTTAGTCCTTAAAACAATTACATACAAAATATTGGATAATTCGATTAACAAGTGATATTAGAAACTCATCACTGAACCTATTTTGAATTGACACGATGGTATGTTATAAATATAAATATAAATATAAATATATAAATATATATATATATATATATATATATATATATATATATATATATATATATATATATATATATAAATAAATAAAAGAGAGAAGAAACAAACAAACATTCGAAATTGAACCTTAGAGGCATCTTAGGCACGAAAATAATAATCACATAGAAGGCGTCTTAAGTAAAAATAATAATAATTATATATAAGGTTTACTTATCCTCAATTATTAAAACTCCACTTAAAAAAGATTCTAAGTTTAAATTTTATACACATTAGTATACTACCTTTACCTTTAGAACAGATAAGGCCTGCTTCAGAAAAAACCTCTCTCACTTTCATATAACCCATGAAAAAAAAATAAAAAATAAAAAATACTTATGTAGTAATCATATTCTTACTCTCTGAATCAATTAGCATGCTGCTAGGCCCCACTACTCTTCTCCAGTCATCACCACATGACGTCGCACTTTACTACAAATACTGTCTTCTGTACGCTCGGTATAGCACAATTGGGGTTTCCATTAAAAATATGGATATGAGAAGTGCCATGGGTAGAAATTTTTTATTTTCTCCATCCGCTGATACAACTTGTGTATAACATGGATTATATTCATTTTATCTGATGCTAACATGGTTTTTATTTGATGTGCAGAAAAGGAGAAAGGGAAGACGTTGAAGGTGATTGGAGTGGGGTTATGCCGCACAGGCACCTCCTCTCTCAGAGATGCGCTCAACTTCTTGGGCTTCCCTTGTTATCACTGCTCCGAAGTGATAAAAAACAAGCAAGAGGATCTATGGATCGATATTCTGCAAGGAAGGAGGTATGCAAACAAATCTTCATTCTATACGCTTCTCTGCTTATATTTATATTTACTTATATTTATATTTGGCAGGAAACCATGTTAATTGGGAGCAAGTCTTCGAGGGATATACGGCTACCATGGATTTTCCTGCCGTGAAGTTTTATCGAGCGTTGATGGTGGAGTATCCGGAGGCAAAGATAATCCTTACTGTCCGCGACAGCGAAAGCTGGCATAGGAGCGTCATGGAGACTTCGTACCACATATATGACGATCCAAGAAGCATTCACCTGGGAAGATCAGTGAAGGTAGCGGAGCTGGCTGTCGTGGAGGGAACATTCCAGGGAAGGTTGAATGACAAGGAATACGCCATCAGTATTTACGAACAGCACATTGAGGAGGTGAAGAGATTGGTTCCTGCGGAGAAGTTACTAGTCTTCAATGTGAAGGAAGGATGGGCTCCTCTCTGCAAGTTTTTAGGTGTTCCTCTTCCGGAGAAAGAGGTGGCCTTTCCTCACTCAAACGACAAAAGTGCCTTCTTGAAAGCACACGAAAACATATTTCATCAATACTCCGGCAGTGGGGCTTGACTGCGATTTGCCTACCGACTGTCAAGTCGTCTCAGCTGGGCCTCAAATCATTGCACTTCTATGTTTAGAGTAACATAAAAATATGTCCACTTGAAATAAATCAAGTAATTTGTAGAGTAGTTTTAGTTCCATACGGGTTTGATATTCCAATCTGTGGACAACTTTGCCTAATGTTATTTAAATTTTCAATGTAATTTTCTAAATTTTTATTTGTGTAATTTTTATTATAAAATATTATATATAAATAATTATAAATTATTTTATATAAATAAGAATTATAGTTATTATTAAAGAATATTAACTAATGTGAATAATATTAATTTTTTACTATGTTTTTATTAATGTAATAATTTACGTGTTATTATTGTTTTAGTGGGTGATTGTTGAGTTTAGTTTTTGTTCTTTAATGTAAAAGATTATGAAACCATTCAAAACCTTTCTTTTTCACTATTAATAATAATAATAAAAAGTTACAATTAATTTTTATTTAAATTAATTTTATCAAAATAATAAACTATTATTTTTTGTATCATGTAAATTAAAAATATATTTTTTCTTTAAGTTATATTTATTTCAATAATTTTTTTTTAAGGAATTAAAAAGATAAAAACAAGGACAAAATCGATAATAATAATAAAAAAAAAGTGTTGTTTGTTACCCTTCAACTTTAAGTTATAGGGAGTAGTTCAAATTTTAATTTAAAGGATAGATTAAAATTTTATCCCTTGAATATTTATATAATGCATACTATTACAATTAATAAGTTAATATTATTACATACAAAATATAAAATGAGAAAGAATATCATTAAAAGTATTGACATCCTTCACAGACCAGGCCCTAGCTGAGCAGCCCTGCATTTTAGCAAGCATAGTGTTGTTAAGAGACAAGTTCCACCAGCAGGAACCATTTAATAACTACAACCTTCTAGACTGATTGTTATCAGATTTTATACAAATTTTATCTCTGACATTAATCTATGCCTTCCAAATATTATGAAAAATTGCCAAACCAGAAGGCGTTGATTCAAATGAGCCAAACAAAATATAAAAAAAAGATAGCTTTTTCCAAAACTGAGCCCTTTTAGGGACTGAGTTACAAATTTTATGCCTGATAAGAACTTTCCATGGTTCATTTCCAGCAAAACATTTAGTTATCCATTTGGATGCAAGAGAAACACCCTGTAATCTTAAATTGATAAAACCCATACCTCCCATTGCCTTATTCACAACACACCAATTCCATTTAACTAAGTGTAATCTTCTATCAACAAAATTGCCAGCCCAAAGGAACTGTTTTATATATTTCTGAATCAAATTAATCTGATACAAATTGAAAAGCCAAATCGAGGAGAAATAAACAGTGAAAGTAGACAAAATCTTTTGATAGACCTGGAGGCGATCAACCAAAGAAAGATTCCTTTTCTGCCACTTATCAAGCTTGATACTTTTAATGACATTCTCAGTAATGGGGTGCTTAAACCTTGGGAGCAACTCAATGTTGAATTTGATTTATCTTATTCTCATAAGAGAACATATACTATGCTGTCTGCTACCTTCAATGGTTTGAATAATCTTGAATTTATGGCCTCTAAACAGTCTTATTTGGATAATCTATATTGGATTGATGGTACTAAAATTTTTTTCTACTAAATCCAAGATATTATATCGACTTCTCATGGACACGACTGATATTTTTGACCATGTTAATAATAAATGGCAGCTCTCTCTTTCATCATAGCAGGTGCAGAAAAGGATGCAAAATATATGGTCCAGTCTTCTTGAGCCAAAAAAAGCGTGTTTTAGATGGCTTTTGTTGCTCCAAAAATTTCCCTTATCTTCTAATCCCTAGGCTGATATCTGTTTTTCCATTTGCAGGACTCCTGAGACTGTGAAGCATATATTTTTTGATTGTCTTTATGCTAGAGTTGTGGTTATCCTTTTTTCATATTCTACAGGGCTAGAATATTTAGTTGGATCATATAAATCAGCAAATTTTGTTTGGTTATATTCTGCATATGAATTACTATTTCAATATGTTTTGGCTAATAATTTCTACAAAAATTTAATGGATGATTTGGAAGGCAAGGAATGATGATTGTTTTCAGAACAGGCCAAGGCACCTTACTGGGTATCTTAGGAGACTCACACAACTTCCTATTTTGTTTCAGGTTGGAAGAAATCTGCAGGTTTCTAGGAACAAGCTAGCTCGTATTTTCAAAGCTATTCAAGATTGGAAGTTGATGGATAATGACACAGGCAACGTGGATATGTATAGCTACTATTATATTCTTGCACAAAAATATTATTATATGTTTGTAAAAAGATACAATGATACAGTTACACTCATATGATGTATAGTAATTTTGTTTCATCCTTGCATGGAGATGTTTAGCTTAGTTTGATTTTTGAGTCTTGGACCTTCTTTGATGTATATTTGTTTTTGGTTGTTTAATATGACAATTATATATTCAAAAAAAAAATTATGAGAAAGAATAAATGTTTGAAAAAAATATGTTTAACTTAATGAAAGAAACTAAATCAAATGTTTTTAATTAGGTCCACATCACTAAAATAGTCTATGGGACCAAGAGCTTTATTACAATATGGGGTATGGTGTACAACCTTATTATTTTTTGGATTTAAATATTGGATCTCTTATTCAATGTTCCAAATTTTAACAACATCCAAGAAAAAAATTGTTCAACAAAGTCAAGAAGCTCAATATTCTCTTATTATATTTGGGAGTGTGTTTCTTGAGTCGTTGACTTGGATAAGCTTTCTCATTTTTTTCTATTTTCAATTCTTTAAAAAGTTCCATTAGTGAGCTTACTTTTAGAGTGTCCTCATATGCAATCTTGATGTACTTGTAGGCTTCACATTCCATGATGAAATGCTTTTTGGTCTCCACTACTCCTATTGTGTAAAATATATGTTTCCATTCTAGAAATACCTCTTGAGGTATTGTAAAATATATGCTATAAGCATTTTTCCTTCCTTTTGGATATTTGCATCTATGTACTTCTTTTGGCTATGTTCATGGTTTGGGTTGAACTCAATGTATAATTGTTTTTTACTTCTTAATTTTTTTTAGGTAGATAAGATACTATAGCATTAATACCGGGTTTTATAGGTTGACCCAAAACCTTTTACAAAAATCAGCCCAGGGCTGTTGATGAACATGTCCTTACTAAGGATCCTATATATGTAAAATCTAATGCCACCAAAGCTATTACATCCGGTAAGGCACATAGCTTGTTATCAAAAAGAAACTTTCCATACAACATTTTGGGTATACCCTGAGAAAACACACCTGCATCATAATTACAAAAAAGAAACAGACACGGATCCCTTCCTTGAAACAATGGAGAAACAAAAATTTGTAGACACACATAGCAAAGTACTAAAAAAACTCCCACAAGCTCTGTATTGATAGTTACTCTTAATAATTATTTGGTAATTGCTTTCTTTCGTATATGACATGCTTTGGGACCACATCCTGTCTTGGCCAATCAACCTTGGAGAAGTGAACCTGCTGGCTAGATTTATGGCGGTGGCTATCTGGTGGTCCACGTAACTCTGGTTTGAAGTATTATATTACCATTTATTTCCTGCACTATGATTATTAACCAACCTCAAATTAATAATATGACTAGGAGCCATGTTATTTGACATGTGACTGTCTCCATTAGTCTTTGTGGTATTTCCAAGTAGCATCCACAAGACTGACAGCTTGAATAATTTTTATTGTGAGTCCATTTCAAAAAAAAGACAAGAATACTCATAACCTTCGAACTTATAGTGCCTTCCCTATTGGTAAATTCGACTATCATTCTTGGAATTCTTGTTGAATAAGCTCATCTACTTTGCTCGGGACACCGTGTTCCCATTTGAAAATTTCATCACCATCGAACCCCAAATTGACCAGCTTATCAACAACTTTGTTAGCTTATCGAAAGACATGTTGGGATTTTCTGTCCTGTCTTCCCTAAAAAAAGATCCTAGCCTCTTCAACAATTGTTTTAATCCTCCAAGGAGGTGTTTTCCAATTATTGAGGAGATTTATAACATGCATAAAGTCTCCTTCTATGATCAAATTGCCTTCTAAGTCTTGAGTCATTTGAAGGCCTCTCCACATAGCTCTAGCTTCAGCTTCGTTGTTCGTCCTTGTTTCCAAATATTCAGAAAATGCAAGCATCATATTCCTATTATGATCTGGTACAATATCGCCAGTGCCTGCTCTGCCAGAATTGTCCTTAGCTGCTCCATTAAAATTAAGCTTAAAACAACCCGTAGGAGGTGGGAACCACTTAACATTGGCTCTGGGGTTGACTACCCTAGGCATAATGGGGATACTTTTTTTTTTAAGAATGTTACAAATATCATTTGATTTCGCTTGAAATCCCTGAATCCTTATTTGTTTCCACTTCATTTTACGTCTGTACTCAACCATATAATCGAAGACTTTTCTGCCAATGAGTTCTTTTGTGATATCTCTGATTCGAGCTAAGTTAGGATATTACGTCAGTGGTTCGTCCTTAGCCCACCTGTCATTCCAACAATTTATCCTCTCACCATTGCCTAAAACCCATATTAAACCTTTTTTGATGATTTCCTTACAATTGAGAATTGCTTTCCAAAAAGCATAACCTCTTATTGGAACTAAGTCACTTAGAAATTTCATATTTTGAAGATACTTTCATTTGATGATAGTTGTCCATTCATTTTCTTCACCAGAAATGAGGCACCACGCCTGCTTAGCTAGTAAATCTAAATTCATATGAGCAATTCTCCTCAGACCTAAGCCCCCATTTTCCCTGGGTCTACACACTTTGGTCCATCCTACAAGGTGTATCATTTTTTCTCCTCTGATCCAGTCCATAAAAATTCTTTTTGGAGTTTCTCAATTTTCTGGAAAACCTTCATAGGGGCTTTGAAAATGGAGAGGAAATAGATTGGAATGCTCTGAAGAGAGGCCTTAGTGAGGGTCAAATTTCCTACTTGAGATAGAAGATGACCTTTCCATCTAACAAGTTTTTTTTGAATTCTTTCAATAACCCTGTCCCACATTGACTCTCTCGGAGAACCAATGAAAAGAAGGAGACCAAGATAGGAAGTGGCGAGGTTTGCTATATCACACCCTAAAATTTCTACAATCCTTACCTCTTAATGAGGGTGTTCATGAAATATAACTTGCTTTTACTGGAATTAACTTTCTGACCAAAAACGTCCTCGTAGAGTTGTAGGATGTATTTAATTCTTTTGGCCTCAACCACCGATGCCTTAGTCAATAGAAGGGTATCATCGATGAATTGTTGGTGAGAAACAACCCTAGTGAGAGATGTTTCCTTGATTCCTAATATTAGCCTTGAACTACAAGCATTTTTGATGGTTCAGCCTAAATCTTATGCCACAATGATGAATAACATGAGGCTGATAGGGTCGCCCTACCAAATTCCTTTGTGAATTTGAAAGTAACCAGTAGTTGTTCCATTAACCAGAATCGAGAACCATGATTTAGAAATGTATTCTTTGATCAAATTAATTCATTGGTGGTGAAAACCAAACTTAAGGAGGACAACAATCAGAAAGTCCCAATTTAGCCTGTCAAATACTTTGTTCATATCAAGCTTGAGGGCAAAAATAGACCTGTTAGTCTTATGAGCAGAGTGCAGAGCTTCATGAACTATGATAACTCCATCCAATATTGACCTGCCTTGGACAGAGCTTCCATGGAATGGATCTATGATGCGGGGCAGAACATCTCTCATTCTATTTGCAATGGATTTAGTTAGGATCATGTAAGAAACATTGCACAAACTGATTGACCTAAAGTTAGCCATAGATTAAGGGGTTTGCTTCTTAGGAATTAGAGAAATAAAAGTAGAGTTGAGACCTTTTGGGATATGATTGCTTGCTTGGAATTCTATGATAGCAAAAATTACATCCTCACTTACGATGTCCCAAAAAGCTTGATAGAAACGAGGGGGAAAGCCATCGGGTCTCGGGGCTTTGTCTGGCTCCATGCTAAACAAGGCTTCCTTAATTTCCTCATCAGAAAAGGGAGCTAGAAGCTTAAGGTTTATATCCTCATTTATTATACTAGGAATGGATTACAAGAGAATATATTTTGCCTCCTCATTGCACTGCGATTCCTGACCAATGATAGAATTGAAATAAGTTACTGCCTCATTTCTGATTTCTATTAAGTCCTTAGTAATAGAACCATCTAATTTTTTTAAATTTTTTATCTTGTTATTGATTCTGTTTCTAAGCGTGGTGACGTGAAAAAAATTGGAATTTGTATATCCATATTTCAACCAAAGAGCCTTTGATTTTTGCCTCCAATAGATTTCCTCAAAGGCCAAAATGTTATGAAACTCTGCTAGTTTTATCCATTCCTCCTACCTAGTAGTTTCATCAGCATCACCATGTTGAATCCTTTGATCAATTATCTTCAAACTTTCAACAACTTGTTTTTTATTTTCAAAGAGGTTCCCAAAGACCTCTTTGTTCCAAGTTCGAAGCTTTTCCTTAACAAACTTTAATTTGCTAGCAAGTTTAAAAGTTGCACTACCCTTGATAGGTTGCTGCCACCACTGAATTAAGTTATCTTTGAAACTAGAATGTTTGATCCACATAGATTGAAATCTGAAAGGTTTTTTGAAGGAATGATATTTAGGGATCTCAAACAAAATGGGATTATTATTAGAGGTAATTTTAGGAAGGGCTTGCAGGGTAGAATCACCGAACAGAGTTTTCCTCTAAGTTTTACATCCATCAACATGTTGGAGTTCACAAAGTCATTGAAATCATCCATGATCCTGATAGGTGGTCCATTTCCACCCATTTTTTCTGAAGGGTAATTAGGAGTGCTAAAATCCCCAGCCAGAATCTAGGGGACATTATGGAATATTTCACTCAGATTGCCTAAGTACTCCCATAGTCTGAAATTTTCCCTCACATATAGTTTATTTTTATTTTTTGTATTTTGGGACCTAATGAAACTTAATGCTCTATTTTTTTATCCATTTGTCATTTTTTTCGTGTCTTTTCTTTTATCCAGTGTTTCATTGATTAATTGCTTTGGTAACTTTCTACCTTTCATTATTTATGTTTTCTTTAGGTACCCCAATAGACTAATTATAGCTCTTACTTCTAGTGGAAAAGACCCTATTTCAACAAGTAAAAAATCATATGGAACTAATGCTTTAACCTTATAATCATTTGTAATCAATTGTTATTGATTTTTTTATGTTTATCTCTATTTAAATTTTGATGTATTTCTAGCCCAAACCTCACACCCATATACCACCACTAGAATAACTATTAACCCCAAAAGGATGCTAATGGTTTTTCAATACTATGATTTCTAATTTTTTGCTTCTATTTAGCAATGAGTAGAGTGCCTCACATCTTGCTTCTATTCGTTTCATTCTACATATTCATAATTTGAGTTTTGCTTTAAAAATATAACCCAAAGTATTTGTATTCTATTATTACCTCTAAGGGATATTTGTCAAATAAAATATATGGTTGCTTTTGCTCTCTCTAAGTAGAGAGGTCCACAATTTTAGACTTACCGGTGTTTACTTGCATCCCAATTTTTTTACAAAAATGCTCTAAAGATTTTAGATATTTTTTAAGCTTTCAAATGTATTTCCAATTAAGATGAGATCATTGGCATGGAGGAGAATTTTCACCACATAATTAGCCAATTGTATTTCCCCTCCTCTCATCATTTCTACCAATTTCTCTAAATTGCCAATATAAAGGACAAGTAAACTAGGTGATAATGGACAACCCTATTTCACCTCATTATCACTCCCAAAACACTCTCATAGTCCTTTTGGAGTTGTAATTTTTTCTACCACTTGCTCATAAAGTTTGTGTACAATTACTCTATAGCTGGTTGATACATCAAATTCTTCATTTCTTTTTCATAATTTAGCTCTTACTATATCAAGAACCTTTTAGAATCCATAAAATAATAATAAACTTCTTTTTTTTCATTTCATATCCTCTCTATTAGGTGCTTTAAAGTAACATAGTGATCTATTATCAAGTAATTTAGTTTCAAATCTACTTTTCTTATTGCCCTTTCTCCTTGATATATTGTTGATTGACTAAATTTTCATTTTAGTATACTACCAAATAATTTTACAAAAATAAAAATAATCATGATGATAAAATAATTTAAAAAATTGTTGATATTTATGCAGTGAAATGCTTAGACTAATTATCCATTTCAATGAAAATCCTCCTTTCTATGATGCCATTGAAAATATTTTGGATTGGTGGTACCTATGATTCAATAGATAGAGTTTCCAATAATACAAATTTTTTTGTAGTCAAGTCCTCAGTTCGTATAATATTATTAAAAAAATATAAATAAAAAATAACTCATTTGTTGTAATGGTGCAGGAAGGCATCTTTGTAGAGGTCCCGGTTTTTATTTTATAATGTTCCATCCGGATGTCTATCTGTTTCTTTTTAGAATATTTGGGAATGCTTGCGTCGAATGAGTTGTCATATTCGATTGCATGTTGTCATATTAATTAGTCATTTGAAAAACTCATCTTATACGCAGTAGGTGTTCTGTGTCATTATTATTAGACGAAATGCGTTGCGCTGTTGATAAAGACGTCCAATGAGTACGACATTGTGAAATACATGTGATTACTTTCCCAATTAATAAGGGTGTAGAAAATATTCAGAGTTGAATCAAGAGAGGATTAATAATATTGTAGACATATAAGTTTGAGGTTTTGGTCGATCAATGAAAATATGAAGGTCCTGTATGTAAGTATTTCCTTGAACCCGCTGGTGCTGAGATCCATGGTGTTAGATCTGAAATGAGAGATCGGTGAATAAGTAATGAAGCAGTAAAAAAGAAAACAGAGAGAACAACCCTCATCAAGGACAGTTAATGGTACCATTGTCAATGGGCACTATGTCTATGACATGTCTAATATATGGAGAATGCATGAAAAACCAAGCAGTTAGCGTTGGAGGGTATGCACTGGATGGATGCAGAGAATTTATGGCCAGTGGAGCGGTGGGAACGAATGGAGCATAGGAGAGAAGTCGACCAATCAAAAAATTGAATCATAGCTGGTAATTTTATATTCTAAATTATATTGGGAACTCCATATATTTGCATTTGTGTACCTATTTGAATTATATATTCACCTGGTTTATTTGTATTTCCAAATAAGCTAATCCAAACTTTGTTGTCTCGAAAATTTTATGTTGTTATGTATTTTTTTAAAAATATTTCCATTGTTAGGAGTGATGACAATCGGGATTTCTCCATTCTACTATGTTGTTACGGAAATTTAAAATTTCTTTAAGCTTTGTTACAAGTGTTGTAGTTCTCATTTGAAAAATGAGCTAAAAATACTTAATAGAGAGGGTTTGTTATATTGGATTGTTTTAAAAATCAATTTGAGATCCATATCTTGAAAGCTAGGAGATATTGTTTACGATAAATTGCTTGGGTTCTATAATATGTTTTCATTTTAGAAAGGCTCTAGATTTTATATTGATATTTTTAATTAGATGCATTCCTATTTTTGAGTCTGTATATTTAGATTTCAAAATCCTTTCCAATGGGAAGTTTGGAGGTTGAGATAGATGCCACAAGAGTTTTGCCACTAGTGTTCTCATTAGTTCTGCTCATATTATTCTTAGTCCCTCTTGATCCACTATTTTATCAACTAAATGCTAGGAGAGTAAATGAAACTTCTTCTTTCATTTTTTTTACCTCCTTGCCAAAGAAAAATTCTAACCAAATTATCAAAAGCTTTTAGAACACTTTTTGGAGTAGGGTAGACCAAAATTTGATATATTGGAAGCATAAACAAGACTATTTTGGTTGAAACTTCCATTACTATATGCTTGTATTTGTTTTTGTAGCTTCTCAATAGTTGAAATTCAACTATTTCTTGGTTTTATGTGGAAGACCATAAGAACCCTTAAGTATCTTAAATACTAATTTGGTCCTTTCTTGAATCTAAGGATTTGAGAAAAACCTCTATTTTTTATGGCTTTGTATTAATTATAAAAAACTAACTTTCGTTACAATAAATTGAAGTGCCCAAATATGCTTCAAAGCAATTTAGATAACTCTTGAATTTTGATATTATGCTTGGTTGATTCTTCTAATTATATAATGTCATCATCAAATTGGGTATGTGTGATAGGTTTGACAACTTGGAAAACTATAATTCCTTATAACTTCCCTTCACTTATCATGCTACTAAGAGCTCTTCCTAGTGTTTATACTAGTAATATGCAAAGATATAAGGATAGAGAAAAACCTTAATAAATTTCCATGGAAGCTTTGAAAAACATAGAAGGTTCTCCATTGATCAAGGGGGAGGTCTAGGGAGCTTTGATACAAGATCCTATCCATTGCACCATTTATACCAAGAATCTAAATTTAGTTAGAACCCTTTCTAGAACTACATGTTGACTCTATCAAAAGAATTTGCCATGTCCAATTTGATGACAATATTCTTTGAATTGATGTTGGATTAGAAGTGGAGTGTCTCATGCACAAAAATGATATTGTCATAGATTTGGTAACCTGGGATAAAACGTTCTTATTTTGTTTTTAAATAACTTACCAAGAAGATTTTTTATCTAATTAGCAATAATCTTTGTCATAATTTTATATGAGTGGTTAATAGAGAAATAGGTTTGAATCTATTGAGAGTCATAAATTTTTTCTCTTTAGGAATCAAAGCAAGAAATTTTGAATTAATGGATCTATAGAGCATACCTTTATTTCTAACATCTTCAATCATTTGCAACAAATCATCTCCAATGAGGTATAGAAATTGCTAATAAAAATTATTAATGAAACCATATGGTCCTAGAGCTTTATCTTTAAGAGGAGATTGCACCACTGATATCAATTCTTCCTTTGTCAATTGAGCACATAAATCAACTTTGTCCTCTTGATTAAGTATCATTGGTATGTTTAGTAACAAATGATCTTTATCATGAAGATTATCGGTTACATGAGTGAGATTACTTGAAAAGTTATCTTGTACCAATTTTTTGATGGTTCTAAATGTAAGCAAGGAGGTAGCACGGGAATTGTATTCTTCACACCGCAAGGGGATCCAATGCCTCTGTCCTTTAAATTAGATTTCCCGTGCACCAACAATAATGCAGAGTATGAAGCCTTGCTCATAGGTATTCAGACAACAATCACCATGAACATCAAATGATTAAACATCTTTGGTGATTTGCTGTTAATTTTCAACCAAGTCAAAGGGGTATTCCAATGCAAATGCCTAGTTCTGCAGGCCTACAAAGCCCTTGTGGACAAATTCGTGGTGAATCTTGAATGGTATAACATCGAGGCACTCCCTCGGTCATAAAATCATTTTGCAAACACTATGGTCTCCTTGGGGTCACTAATCCCGTAAGACCTTTCTGGTGATATGACAACCATTCAAGTCAAAACACTATCACAATCCGTGATGGACCATGCAAGTTCTAACTTGATGCCAGGAATCCACATGATCCAGATTGAACCACCTCAGGATAGGTTCTCTCGAATCCATGATTGTTTGAATCACACCAACTGGGGGTCCTTGTTCTCCCCTACTCCCATTAATAGCAACACAACACTATTCTTACAAGTTCTTTCCCATTCAGCATTCGCTAGGGATGAACTTCAAGAGGGATTGGCTATTCATACCGTCGAGGCTTCCAATCAGCAGGATTGGTATTCACCCATAAGGGACTACCTCAAGTTAGGTAATCTCCCGCTTGGATTGACGCATGCTGCAAAACGAGCATTCAAGAAAAAAATAGCAAAGTATGTCTTGTTAGGAGAAATTTTGTACCGTCGCAGCTATGAAGGGATCCTCCTTCATTTCTTGGACCAGCAAGAGTCCACTTGGGTAATCGCCCAAGCGCACGATGATACGTGTGATGGCCACTTCAGTGGTATGGCCATCGCAAAGTGCATTCTTCGCATAGGCTATTATTGGCCATCTTTAGAGTGAGATTGTTGTGCATATGTCAGGAAGTGCATGAAGTGTCAACACCATGCTAATTTGACACATGTGCCTTCCCAAGCCTTGCAGCTGATCCAGTCGGCTTGGCCATTTTTGTAGTGGGTCTTAGATCTAATAGAAAAGATCTCCCCTACATCGTCAGGTTGTCACACGTTTATCATAATAGCCACATAGTATTTCACCAAGTGGGTGGAAGCAGTTCCGCTTACCCCTATGACTAGAACCCACATTACGGAGTTTATTTTGCATAACATCATATGTCATTTTGGTATTCCATCCAAAATAATCTCGGATAATGGGACGTCATTCAAGAACAAAGACGTGCATGCTTTGACCATAAAGTACAAAATTCAGCATAGTTTTTTGACACCCTATTATCCATAGGCAAATGGGAAAGCAGAGGCATAAAACAAAATGCTAGTTGCCATCCTCAAAAAGACAGTCATAGATGGTCATAAGGATTGGAACATCCAAATCCCACTTGCCTTGTGGGCTTATCGCACTAGCATTCAGACACCCATTGGGGAAACTCTATTTTCACTCGTGTATGGCTTTGAGGCAGTCATGCCTCTCGATTTGGAAATTCCTTCCCTGGGCATATCAATGCAAGAGTTCATCGATGATGACACTGCATGATAGGCCCGGTTAGACCAGCTTACGTTGCTTTATGAACGACGTGTTAATGCTCTCAAGCATTTACGTATCTATCAAGAGCGACTTAAGAAAGCATACAACATGAAAGTTCACCTAAGGGAATTTCAGGTTAGTGACTTGGTATTAAAAGAGAACCAACATAATTCTAGTTTGCCGTCCCATCTAAGGGACAAGTTCATGGAAAATTGGTTAGGTCCCTATGTAATTGATAGTAAAATAGGACCTGGAACATATCGGCTAGCCTCTCTTGATGGAATCAAGGAACTAGAACCCTTGAACATCAGTCATTTGCGGCCATTCCATATCTAAAAGAGTTGTATCCCAAAAAAAATGCTCCAAGGATTCCTACAATCACTTGGTCAATCCCAAAATGCTCCAAGGATTCCTACAATCGCTTGGTCAATCCCAAAAATGCTCCAAGGATTCCTACAATCACTTGGTCAATCCCAAAATGCTCCAAGGATTCCTACAATCGCTTGGTCAATCCCAAAATGCTCCAAGGATTTCCACAATCGCTTGGTCAATCCCAAAATTCTCTAAGGATTCCTACAATTGCTTGGTCAATCCCAAAATGCCCCAAGGATTCCTATAATCGCTTGGTCAATCCCAAAATGCTCCAAGGATTCCCATAATCGCTTGGTCAATCCCAAAATGCTCCAAGGATTCCTACAATCGTGTGGTCAATCCCAAAATGCCCCAAAGGTACCCATTACCGCTTGGTCAATCCCAAAATGCTCCAAGGATTCCTGTAATCGCTCGGTCAACCAAAAATCTCTGAGGATTCCTGCAATCGCTCGGTCAACCAAAAATTTCCAAGGATTCCCACAATTGCTTGGTCAAAAATAATAAAATTAAAAAATAGTCAAATCATAAAAAATAACAAAAATTGGCATCTCATTTCCAGGCATACTCCAAATCATCACAACAATAAAGAGCTCTTTTCGCATCTCATATTCATATTCAAAAAAATCAATCCATCAAAAAACACAAAAATATGTAGCTGCATTAAGCATCACATCCATACATTGCATATTTGTGATCATACAGGTCAAAGGCACCATAGACTGTAATTACTCCGCCAGTCCATCTTGTTCTACATTTCTCCATTCTATAAGCAGTCCATCAAAAATAAATGCCATTCACTTATTTTTACCATACCAGAGTCAGTGGTCTTCTAATGTACCAAGAGTTTTCGTCCTTCAGTCGTCATGTAGCTTTCTAGCCACATACTGTACCAAGTCAAACATATTTTACGAAGGTAGAGTTCTACTTGGATCACACCTTGTTACGTAGCATCCCAACACAAATTAAAACACATAAAAATTCTCGAGTTGTGTGAATGAAAGATGAAACTTGCACAACAATCTAGGTCACCATAAGCGAAACGGTTATCTTGCTCATCCCCCTGTGCAAATGACCCCAAGAATGCTGAGAGTTGACAAAAATACAAGCATCCTCCCTACCCAATTCCCCAAGAATCCCAAGTTCTCAAAAAGTTGCAAACATCATAAAATCTTGCAACAAGTCAAAACTCCAAAAATTTGACATCACCACCAAAGTGCATACATCAAAAGGCACATACAATAGTGATTCTCATCACTCGAAATTCAAATCCCTTACTCAAAAGAAAAATAAAAAAATAAACAATGATTTTTATCACTACAAAAGAGCAAGTATCCCAATATAATTGAAGAAAAGAAGGGAGTCAAACTTGAATCCCTAGAACTCTCAGCATTTCGATAGGTCATGAGGCAAACCTCAATACTGGTTTGGCAGATAGCCTATCGGTAACTGGTGGTAAACCTCTTGCATGACGATATATCTGTCACATTAACTCATGTATAGATCAATGTTTGCATGTGGATGAGCTAGCTTATGGTATCCTAGATAGCACCGCTTATTAATATGACTAAATACAACAAAGGAGTTAGTGGAGCTAATTAGGTGATCCTCAGTACAGGTTTGGTTGATAGCCTATCTGGCACTTGCGGTATCCTGAAAAATACCACATAAACGAACTCAATTGCACACACAGGGATGTGAAATAATGTGGTCAAAGACAAGTTCGATTCATACCTTGTCCAAAAGTCTTGAAGATAAAGTACAGTCATGGCTAGTTAGTTAAAACCATTTGAATCTCAGAAAACCTTAGCTACATTCTAAACCAACTGTGCCATATTTCATCCTTGCATCACAAAAAAAAAAAAAAACCACAAAGTTCTAAACAGTCTATGGTGCCCTCGCAAAACAACATAAATTTAATTCATCCCTTACATTTGCATATCCTCAAATTTAGAAACATTTGCATTCATCATAACACATGCATCCATCAAAATAAATTAACATGCATACATCCATACTCATCACTCATCATGCATAAAATCAAATCATCACATGCACATGAACAAAATAAAGTCATCTGTATATATCATCAAAAATGCCTACAGGCTACAGTGAACCGGTCCTGTGACCTCACAACAAAATCCAAAAGATCAAAAACCCCCAAGCCTAGGGCATTGGCCACCATGATCATGCAGGATCGGTGCAACGGGAACTACCCCCCGTGGTGTGGGTCCTATGAGACCCCTCAGGGTGACTACTGCTAGCCCCCGCATCACGCCTACTCGCCCCCCCTCATCCAGTCGCCTGCGCTGAGAGGATGCTGATTGTTTAGTCTTGCTCTCTCTCAAGCGGTGCGACGATCTACCTCCACTGAATGTAGGGACCTGCCCACAAAGGCGGCTAATATTTGCCTCTATCTCCAACCCCTCCTGCACAAAGTCCATCTCCCGTTGGTGATACATAGCCAAGTTCTCATCGCGTTGCACCAAAGCCCTATCCCTCTCTGCCAGCTGCGTTCATAGGAGATCCCTCTCCCATGCAGCATTAGTATCCCCATCCTACCAATGGTAGGCATCCAATGCATTCTCCCACTCTACCAGCTGCATGTGCAGGAGATCCCTCTCCCATAGCACATCCCCCAGCTCCTCATCGCGCCTCCATAGTAGCCCCTCCAATCATGCAATATCGATACATAACCCAGAATCTATGTCCTCTAAATATTCCTAAGGCGTGGGCATCTCTAGAATAGCAGCCTACTCTGGCTCCCACTGCTCCATGATGTCCTGCATCTTCGGCTGATCCGAAACCCCAAAATTCACATCCTCATCCTCCACCTCCACCATGTTTGCATCCTCCTACGAAGCTCCCAAATCATCTCCTAGTGCCTCAGCACCCTCCCCACCCACTGCTATTGCCTCTGCGCCTCCCAGTGGCCCCTCTCCTCGCCATCGTCATAGTACCCACCACTGGTCGTAATCTATGGTAGTCTCAATGTCATCCACATCCAGGACGTTGATCACTGCATCTGAATCCTCGCCTAGTGGTGCGATGATCGACCGATCCAGAGTCCTCTCGTCCCCCTGGTGCCGATAGACCATGGGCTCATGAGGAAACCCCTCGTGAACCCCAAACTGTTGTGTCACCCAACTATAAGGGAAGAACTCATGCTCGGTCCCATGCCACCCAATTAGCCATCGCTCCCTACATACCTGTTGAAGCCACTCTCTAGCCTTTGGTTAGGCTGGACAGTCCTGATAGGGGTGCTAGAACACCTCCCCTGGAGTAAGCCAAGCAAAGGCATCGACATAGTGCCCTACAGCACCTGCCCATCGTCGAATCTATCCCTGCTCCTCAGACCACCACCACAGAACCACATAACCTATATCCTTATCCTCCATCTTCGTCTGAGTCCACCATGATAACCTTGCTGGCCTCTCCATCACTATGTGTTGCCAAGCCCAGCTTTGCAATATATAGCTGCAGCTAATCCCCTTTCACCTCTGGCAGCGGACCTTGTACAACTCACCATAGAGCTATGCCAGTAGTGTCTGTCCCCACATCATGATCAGTGGTGCCTCCGTCGGGCACTCCACCAACCGCCAGACCACATCTAGCAGGTTCCATGAGAACCTTGCAATTGACGAGTCATGTAGTAGCATGTTGGAAATGAGGCCCATAAGTACCACGTTCCTCACTCCCAACACCCCCCTCTCAAGCCACCATCATACCAAAATCTTGCCAATCTAGCAGTCGCCCTCTGCCCTCTCCACTGGGCTCTCCACACCTAGCTCCTCCCCATGCCCAAAGTAGCATGTCAACACTGTTGTTCGCTAATATCATGATGTCATCCGGATCGACAGTCCGTCTATTGGAATCTGAAGAATTCGATAGACGTCCTCCAAGGTCACTATCATCTCCCCTGTTGGAAGATGGAAGGTGTTGGTCTGGGGATCCTACAGGTTGATCAGGGCCATCAGATAGGCCTGATCCCTGACCATAGGCTCCAGCCGAGTCACCTGTTTGAGCCCAAGGGCATCAAGCCACTCCCAGTCAGCCACAATTAGTGCCCCCCATGCTTCAGCAAAAGCAGTAGGTACACGATACCGGCTCTTCACAACCTGCAAAATAAAAAAACACAAAAACATTAAAATCATGAAAAACTGTACAACAATAACATGAATATACAACACTGCCTACCAACATACAGCTCAAAAACAACAAAATTCACAAAAATTCAAAACCAAAAAAAACAAAAATAGTTTGTCAGTCTTAGGGTTTTTTTGTACTCTAAGTTTAAAACTGACAAAAACATAAAAACACAACATTTTTTTTTAAAAACTACAGTTTGTTAGTCTTAGGGTTTTTGTACTCTAAGTTTAAAACTGACAACAACATAAAAACACAAAAACATTTAAAAAAAAAAACTACAGTTTGTCAGTCTTAGGGTTTTTGTACTCTAAGTTTAAAACTAACAACATAAAAACACAAAAACATTTAAAAAAAAAACTACAGTTGTCAGTCTTAGGGTTTCTGTATTCTAAGTTTAAAATTGACAAAGTCTGCACAAACAAAACAAAATCAAAATAACAGTTTTTAACCTAGGGTTTTCACCTACATTTTAAAACTGACAAGTTTAACCTAAAAAACTAGGGTTTTACGTTCCGTTTATCCTAGGGTTTTAGTTTAGAAAAATCAAAATGCTTCCTAGGGTTTACTTTAGTGTAAAACGAAAAGTAAATTTCTGTTCCATTTTAAAAAGAAACATAAAATTTCAACCTAGGTTTCAACTACGTTTTCCATTCAGTTTTAAGCTAAGTCTTGGTTTGTGTTCAGCTCAGTTTTAGGGTTTCAATTTTAATTTTGGAAAACAACATAACAAAGAAAAATAAACAAACCACTTGCAGTTTTAAAACATATAACAAACAAAAGCAATAACGCTAAGGAGCACTTACTGGTCTCGCTTCGGCTCCATTTCTCGATCTGATATGTGCACTCATGATGTCGGGAGAAATTTGGTAGTGCTTCGCTTCGCAGAATTAACCTCCTCCTCCCAGAGCTCCAAATCGCAAGAAATTTTGAATGCAAATGAGCCCAAACCCTAGTTTTGGCCTTTAAATAGGTTTTTTGAGCTTATATTCATTCCCACCTAGGACGAGCACTCTGGTTAGCGCTCGTCCCACCCTAGGACGAATACTAAACTAGTATTCATCCCACCCCAGAATGAATTCAAGACAAAAATTTCAAAAACAACAAAAAAATTGAACAAAAATGCAACAAAACAGCTAATAAGCTTGCTCGATGAAAGTTCTTTTGCACTTGACATCTCGGGCATGCAAAATGGACGTCGGGGTCACAAATACTCACTATCCTACTCTCTAAGAAGGATACAATAGCTGGACCGCTCCACAGGAAGATGGATCTTTGAGAATTTCATCCCCAAACGACATCGCCAAAAAGGGTCAAACCCACCTAAAAATAGCAATAACATTGCCGAACAAAGGCGCCTGCGCGCCTGAAATTCTTGGAATCCAAAACAGATGTTGGGGTTAAAAATTTTCACCATCCTACTCCATAAGAAGGCCACCATGGCCAGACTGCTCCACGGGAAGACAAATTTTTGACAATTTCAGCTCCAAAAAGTGTCACCAAAAAGGGTTCAAACCCACCAAAAACAGGTCTAAATGTCGGAAAACTGCACACACGCTTAATGCTAAAACATCTAAAGGCACCCTCACACAAGTCATTCTGGGTCAAGCAACTCGTCACTTTTCTCATGAAGGTCATTCCCTCATCGATTTGTCGCTTGAGGGGGTAGTCACACTTAGTCACCAGCCAACAAATACACACCCAATTAAGGAAAACGACATGCATTCAAATAATCATTGACAAAGACAATCACGCCCCTGCTTGGGGCAAGAAAAAGCAATAATCACAAGTTGATAAAATCACTTGGCATTTCATGAATCATGAACTCAAGGTTCTCACAGAAAAAAAAGGTTGCGCCCTTTGCCTATTCATGACTGATCAATGTCCAAGATCAAGTAACACCTCACCAAAAAGGTTAACACTTGAATCAAGTTCCTTCGCTCGTCAGAAGCAAGGATTCAAGAATGCATGCCCTTTCCATACTTGGGGCATCAAAATTTTGTCAGGTTACTGATAAACCCTAATCATTAGTGCTTTGGTTATCTATTTTTGCTCGACGCTGCGCCATGCACAGTGCATCCCAAAAAGGGGCATTTGTAGACACCAAAATAGCACCAATATGATTATGTGACTGCAAACACTGATCACATTGACACACACAGCCCTGAGGGCAGCCCTTAGAGGTTAAACAGTGGTCTTAACCACTCCCACAATAGTTTTGGAAGGTCAGAGATCAATTTGGCACCTTCAGGTACTTTTCTCAATATTCGTTCCACCTTGGAACGAATTCAAACTAGGATTCACCCCACCCAAGGACGAATTCTAGATTCACTCCAAGGTGGGGCGAATTGCAGGTTTGATGGGAAAAAAGTCAAATCTTGACAAATGGTAGCTCAGATCCGCCACTTAACACTTCCTTCATTGCATGGGAGTATAGGTGAGCGTTTTCGAGCGTTAGAGGCAATTACAAGGGAAGTCATGAAGTCCCTATTCAGGGAGGAATCTCCTTCCCCCTGGGAAGGCATGATCGCCAATTGGGGCCTCTACATGCCCATTTCAAGAGACCTTTAGGTCTATAAATTGGTGAGTTTCCTCACCCCAAAATATATAGAGAAGGAGCATTTTGGAGCAATGAAGTGCTATCGTTTTATTTTCCTACCTCACACCTTTGGGATTTGCGCATTTTACATCCTTGATCTCCTTTAGAGGGGAGGTCATTGGGTGACTATTGGGAGGATGAATCTTGAGCCCAAAACCCAACATTTTGCCACAATATCCCACCAAATTTTCCGACAATACCCCACAAGAGGTTTTGGACCCATCCCAAGTGGATTGGTGCCGAAATCAAACCTCAAACGGCGGGTGACCTGCCCCATGGGCACCCCCTCCCACACTGCTATAGTCCTAATTGCCCCCTTTCAGAGCGATGGGAATTTTGTGGTAGAATTTCTTTCTTTAATTTTTGCATTCAATTCTATGATGCTTAGATAGGTTGTCATTTAAATTTTGTCTCGTTTTGAATAATTTTGATCGTATTTTTGTCCTTGTTCGCTTCTACTAATCTATAGGTAGCATCATCAAATTACCATTGATGGAGGTTAAATCAGGAAAATCTAACCATCTGGGTCTTCTCAAAATGCCCCCAATTAGCTAACCCCAAGTTTGTAGGTCTTTTGGAGCTTCCTAGGCATGACATTTGGGACGGTGCCTTTTCGGCATTTTGTTGCAAGTGAATTCGTCGCGCCCCAGAGCGAATTCAAATCAGCGAGGAATTTCCTAACTATTCTTTTTGCAGGGCCCTCCTGGTGGTGTCTTGATGCCCCTGTCAAATTTTTAGAGCATTTGGATTCATTTTAGTCATAGTTTAATTCATTTTTTTCATTCACTTATCCGTAGGTGCTACTAATTGTTTCTTGTTCCTTTGAATGTAGGGTCTAGACATCGGAGGAGAAGCGAGGAGTCAAGACTCATCAATGCAAGTGGCGGTGACATTTGGTTCGCCAATTTTACATGTGGGCATGTGGAAGAAGGAAGGGCACCCATGGATGTAACAAGAACGCGTACTTAAACGCTCCTAGCCCTTGGAAGGGGAGGATGCGCATTGTAACCGAGTTGTGAAATGTATCAATAAAAAGGGTTGTCTTCTTTATTTGCATTTGTTTTGTTTTGATTTGCTCATGCTTTTCCCTCTTTTCATGCACTTTAAAATTCCTAGGATTTAGCATTAAGTTTGGTTCAATTTTGCATCGCATCTTCCTTTCCTTTTTTGCTTCCCTATCCTCGTGCTTTCACATTGGCCAAGATATCTCAAAGTGAAATCCAGGTTGGATAGATAATTGATTTTTTTAGCAAAGGGCTCTTCATCCTCTTCCTCTTGCAGGTAAGGTTCAATGTCATTGTCAAGGCCCCATATATGAAATTTGTCTGATTTGGTGGGTAGCCCAAAGGGACAATAGTGTTGATGGGGAGGCAAGGTCTCCCCATGTCCTTCATGGACTCAAGCGCGGGTGTTGCTACAATGTTCCACACTAGATACTCCCCCAGGCCTGTATTAGCCATCTCAATGGTGATCGTTGGTGGTTGAGGGGGAGGGAATGGGAGTTCTTCCTGAGTCCACTCCATGTCGGGTGAACTAGGCACCTCGACTTCCATTTGGCTAGGCACCTCTCCTGTAGAGTGGTTGATACCAATGGCGGTGCCTCTTCCAGGGGTTTCTTACCATTGTCCTTCGGTGTGGCCATCGTAGGTGGCATCGTTGGTGAAGGACCAGATGATGAAGATGGACCCGACTGGGGATTTGCGATACTTAATAGTGGGGATGTATGCAGAATCAAACCTTGTTTGAACGGATTCAACCAAAAGTCCAAATTTGTCGATGGAAGGGTCGATTGTGGCATTAGTTGCATCGCATTGCAATACTTGAATGGCTCTAAGTCTGCCATGACCACATGCACTTGCCCTTCGTATGTGTACTATAGGCATTGATGGGCTATTAAAGGGACACACTTCATGTCCCTGATCCATGGCCGGCCCAAAAAGATGTTTTAGGCCATCTCACCTTGCAGGATGTGGCACAACGTAGGAATAGTCTTTTGTCCCACTTGGATGGGTAGGACAATTGTGCCAACCATCAAGCATATTGCATCATTGAATGCTTGAAGAGTATAGGTGGAGGCCACAATGTGATATGCTGGCAACTTGAGGTGCTTCAATTCCGCTATTGTGATTATATTGCTGGACGAGCCAGAGTCCACCAACACCCTCTTAAAAGGAATCTCGTTGACCCATGCAATGATGTGCAGGGGTGGATCCACCATATCACCAGTCACCGATTTTAGTTCATCTTCTCTAAAGGTGATGACTAGTTTTGTACATCATTTTACATGTCCCACAAAGTTTTTGAAAGAGTTTGCTTCATGGGGCTACATCTCGATGGCTTTTAATATCTCCATTAGAGCCTCCCGATGGGGCGGTGATTGTTGGATGAGCTTGTAGATGGAGAGTCTATTTGACATGGTCCTTAAACTTTGGGTAAGTTTAGTCCAAATTGTGGCCACTGGTCTAGGTAGGGGAAGTTATGTAGGGTGCTATTGAGGTTGTGACGTTGATGGAACCTCTCCTGTAGCTATCATGAGGGTAGATGTGCTTGGATACCTCTTGTTCTGAGTCACTATGCTTATCATCCCTACATACCCCTACATGGGGCAGTTCTATGTCATGTCATTGACTTGAAGAGTCTTTGCCTCTGTACCATGGGTAGGCAGGGGGTCTTTGAAAATCTCCATCTGTTGGTTGTTTGGTGCTATGGGATTATCCACCACTAGCATCTTGTTGTCTATTAGATCTTGCACTAAGCTTTTGAACATCCAACACACGTAAAGGTCATGTCCTTTCTACCGATGGAATCTACAGTACAAGTCTTACCTATAGCCCTTAGGTTTTGGTGCGTTGGGGTGATGCAGGAGCATCCGGTGGCGAAGCTGCAATCTTGCATCACCCAAAATGTATTTTTTTCCTTAAGTACTAAAACTGTCGCGATATCGCGACGCTTTTTGAAGAAGGTCGCCAGCGGGCCAAACTGTCGCGATATCGTGACGCTTTTTGAAGAAGGTCGCAAACGGGCCAAACGTCGCGATATCGCGACGCTTTTTCATGGAAAGGGCCAAGGCGTGAAACTGTCGCGAAATCGTGACATTTTTGAAGAAAAGCAGCTTCAGCGCAAAACGGTCGCGAAATCGTGACATTTTCAAAGGAATGCAGCTTCAGCGCCAAACGGTCATGAAATCGTGACAATTTCGGAGGAAAGCAGCTTCAGCGCCCAACGGTCGCGAAATCGCGATAGCTCCGAGGCAAAGTCACTTGAGCGCCAAATGGTCATGAAATCGCGACGCTTCCGAAAGCAAGATTTGAAAGCACAGGGACATCTTTGGCAAAATATTCTAAGGCACAAGAATGGTCGCGAAATCGTGACACCTTCGAAGGCAAGCTTAAAGGACGTCGCGAAATCGTGACACCTTCGAAGACAAAGTTCAAAAGACGTCGCGAAATCGTGACACTTCTGGGAGGCAAGACTTGAAAGCATAAAGACATCGCAACACCTTCGAAGGCAGAGCTCAAAGACGTCGCGAAATCGTGACACTTCCGAAAGAAAGGTTCTTAAACGCAAAGTGGTCGCGAAATCGTGACACTTCCGAGCCGAAGACTCAAGGGCGTGAAATGGTCGCGAAATCGTGACATGTCGCGGTTTCGTGGCCCGAAACGAAGCAGCAAGTACGGAATGCAAAGATGTCACGAAATCGTGACATGTCACGGTTTCGCGGCCCAAAGGAGGAAAGCGAGTAAGAAAGGCCTAGACGTCACGATTTCGTGACGTGTCACGGAATCACGGCCCCAAGGAGGAGAGAGAAGCCTAACGCCAAAAACGTCGTGATATCGCGACCAAAGAGGAGAGAGAAAGTATTGGAGCAAAAACGTCACGATATCGCGACCAGAGCTCTCACGACGTTGACCAGTCGACGATTGCAGAGACCAGTGCAGAGGGACACGTGGCGTGAAGTTACAGGTGGCCCGAGAGTATGGAGCGGTTACAGGGACTCTGGCAAGGGGACGCGTGGCATCAAATTACAAGCGGCTGTGACGCATCCCTTTGAATGATGAATTGGCGAAAGGATTGACAGGCGGCCGCAGCGCACTCCGCCACCCCAGACCATGATAATACGGGGCACCTGGCAGCATGTTGCAGGCGGTCACAGGACATTCGTGCGAAGGGTTACAGGGAATCCCGCACTTGATGTAATGATGGAAAGAAGTTGGGGCCGGTGATATAAAAAGACCGCGCATGCATTGTATTGGGGGACTCCTGGCCATTTATTTTGGAATTGTTGTGTATTCGAATTAAGACCTCTGTTTAATGAAACTTGCTAGAATTTTGGCTTATGCATTGTTGATCTCGGCACTCTTGTTGTGTGTTGTTTATAGCCCTATATCAAGTGGTATCAGAGCAGGTTGGTTCTGAGAGTGCAAACCGATCGCCGAACAGAGAGGCAGTTTGCGCCGGGACTGTGGTTGTGGGTTGCGAAGAAGAAGCAGGATGCCTCCGCGTAGAGACCGTGGTGGTATAAGGCACAGGCGAGCAAGAAGGGAGGAGGTCGATCTAAGAGCCCTACAGAGGCAAGTTGAGGCCCTGCAAGAGGAAATTCGAAGAGGAGTCGAGCCGAGAAGGGAAGAACCCAGCGAAGATGAAGTGTGGGAAGAAGAGGTTCCATCCGACGAAGAAGAGGCTTTGGATCCAGCAGAGGCTAGGCTGTATAGGGCCATCTCCCAGATCGGGAAGAAGCCAAAATTTGACGTCTCCACTTACTCGGGGAACCTCAACCCTGAGGAGTTGATAGACTGGATCAACGACATGGAGGAGTATTTTGAATACGAAGAGATATCGGATCCAAATCAGATCAGGTTCACGAAAACCAATCTGAAAGGACATGCTAGCATCTGGTGGAAAGGAGTGCGGTTGGAAAGGAACAGGAGGGGAAAGGAAAGGATCACCGGGTGGGATAGGATGGTAGAGAAACTAAAGAGGCTAGTTCATCCCTACAGATTATGAGCTGGACTTGTTAAAGAAAATGCAGAGTCTTCGACAAGCTAGTAAGACTGTCAAGGAATATACTGAAGAGTTCTATCAAATCTCAATCAGAACCGGCCATTCGGAGGCGAATAAGGAGAAGGTCGCACGTTACATCAATGGATTGCGAACCAGTATTCAAGAAGAGCTAGGGCTGGTTAGAATGAGCACGGTAGAGGATGCATATCAATTTGCATTAAAAGTGGAGGAGAAAGCTGAATAGGAGGTTTGATGGTAAGCGAGAGAGGGAAGGACAGGGGTGGAAGAGGCTGGTGGAAGAGGCGGTGGTGGAAGATACAAAGATTTTGGAAAAGCTGGTGAAGCTAGCAGTAGCCAAAAATAGAAAGAAGTGAAAGAGGAGGATGACCAACGCCCACGCAATCAGAACAACAACTACCCAAGAGGAAGAGGTAGGTCTGGGCGAGGGTTTGGCAGAGGTGTCTTTCGAGGAACCTGCTTCAACTATGGAGAAGAAGGACACAGGGCATACAACTGCCCGCGGCATCAAGAGAGGCCAAATCGAAGACCTGAGGGTCAGGCCCGAGCTGCTGTAGCAGACGAAGGTGTAGAGTCTGAGCACTCAGAGGAGGCAGAAAGAGGAGAAGCGATGATCATCAGAAGAGTCCTGTTAAATGAAGAGAAAAGGGGAGACCAAAGGAACAACCTATTTCGAACAAGATGCAAGTGCGCAGGCAAGGTATGTAACATCATCATAGATAATGGAAGCACTGACAATTTGGTTTCTGAGGAAATGGTTGCCAAGCTACAGCTGGAGAGGAGAAAACACCCGCACCCTTATCGGATTGCATGGTTGCAAAAGGACCATCGGGTGCTGGTCAGTGAGCAATGCATGGTGAAGTTCAATATTGGAACTTACCAAGATGAGGTTTTGTGTGACATCTTGCCTATGGATGCATGTCACCTGCTGCTTGGGAGACCATGGCAGTTTGACCGAAGTGCTGTCCATGATGGTCGAGCCAACACATATTCTCTGTCAAAGAATGGAGTTCGCCACAAGTTAAAACCCCTGAAGGAGGCGTGCACGAGTCTGTCTAGTTGATGGCAGAAGATTCTTGGAAGGCCTGAAGCCGGATCATATGTGCTATGCTATAATCCCCAGGGTTAGGGAAGAAGGATGCAAGGAAATTCCAGTGGAAGTCATGGGACTGTTAGAAGAATTCCCAGATATCATTTCAGATAATGTTCCTGAAGGTTTACCGCCTGTTAGGAAGATCAGTCACCACATAGATTTGGTGCCTGGATCGAGCTTGCCAAACAAGGCTGCACATCGAATGACGCTTGTGGAGACTGAGGAACTAAATCGGCAAGTTCAGGATCTGTTGAAGAAGGGACTGATTAGGGAGAGTCTTAGTCCATGTGTTTGTACCAGCAGTATTAGCACCCAAGAAGGATGGAGAATGGAGGATGTGCACCGACTCTCGGGCAATCAACAAGATCACCATTAAATACAGGTTCCCATTGCCAAGGATGGATGATATCATGGACTGCTTGAGTGGAGCTGAGTACTTCACAAAAATTGACTTGAAAAGTGGGTACCATCGGATTCGCATTAGAGAAGGGGATGAGTGGAAGACAGCCTTTAAAACCGAGAGAGGGGTCTGTATGAGTGGTTGGTTATGCCATTTGGATTAACCAATGCACCTAGTACCTTTATGAGGTTAATGAATGAGGTTCTGAAGGAATTTTTGGGCAAATTTGTTATTGTTTACTTGGATGATATACTGATTTTTAGCGAGAACCTTAGAGGAGCACCTGATGCACATCGGGAAGGTTTTTGAGAAACTGCGGGAGGAGCAGCGATTCTTGATCAATCTGAAGAAGTGCAACTTTGTGAAGAAGGAGCTGGTATACATGGGATTTGTTATATCAGCTAATGGTCTCAAAATGGACCCCGAAAAGGTGAAGGCTATCCTAGAATGGCCTGTCCCAAGAAGTGTGACCGAGGTTAGATCATTTCATGGTCTGGCCAGTTTCTACAGAAAATTCATTAGAAACTTCAGCAGTATTTGTGCATCTCTTACAGAGACAATGAAGGGGAACAAGAAGGAATTCCGAGTGGACGGTTGGAGCGAGATAAAAGCTTTGCTATGCTGAAGAAGAAGGTCACTGAACAACCCGTCTTAGCACTTCCAGATTTCAATAAGGTGTTTCAGGTAGACTGCGATGCGAGTGGCAGTGCGATAGGAGCCGTATTGAGCCAAGAGGGTAGGCCTGTAGCTTATTTCAGCGAGAAGCTCAATGATGCCAGGAGAAAGTATTCGGTATATGATCAAGAGTTCTACGCCATAGTCCAAGCGCTTAAGAAATGGAGGCATTATTTGTTGCCCAAGGAGTTTGTTCTCTATACCGACCATCAAGCGCTGCAGTATATTAACAGTCAAGGAAAATTGAATCAGAGGCACCTGAAATGGGTAGAGTTCCTGCAGAGCTATACCTTTGTGTTGAAGCATCGGAGTGGAAGATCCAATAGGGTGGCAGATGCACTGAGTAGGAGGCAATGTCTGATGCTAGAAATGAAAGTGGAGGTTGTTGGGTTTGCTGAACTCAAGAACTTATACCCTGCAGACCCCGATTTCGTAGGAGCTTGGAAAGCCTGCACTGCGCCTGTTGCGTTGGACAGGACTAAATGGTTGGATTACCTGATTCAAGATGGAATGTTGTTTAGGGGGAACCAGTTGTGCATTCCGAGGAGCTCAATGAGAGAGAACCTCATTAAAGAAAAGCACAGTGGGGGTTTAGCTGGACACTTCGGTCGTGACAAGACCATCTCACTGGTTAGTGAAAACTATTACTGGCCACAATTGCAGCAGGGATGTGGCAAAGTTTGTGCAGAGTTGCAGGATTTGCCGGATGGCAAAGGGTATGAGGCAGCCTATTGGTTTGTATCAACCGCTACCTATATCCGAAAGACCGTGGGAAGATATTAGTATGGATTTTGTGCTTGGTTTGCCCGGGACGCAGAGGGGGCACGATTCCATATTTGTGGTAGTGGACAGATTTTTGAAAATGGCACACTTTATCCCGTGCCAGAAGACTAGCGATGCGGTCCATGTAGCTGGTTTGTTCTTTAAGGAAGTGGTACGCCTTCATGGGCTGCCAAGAAGCATTGTGTCGGACAGGGATACCAAGTTTGTAGGTTATTTCTGGAAGACCCTGTGGAAGAAACTGAAGACGGAGTTAAAGTTCAGTTCTGCATACCACCCCCAAACAGATGGCCAAACAGAGGTGGTTAATAGGAGTTTGGGCAACCTACTGCGATGTTTGGTAGGGGACAAGCCCAAGGGATGGGATCTAGTTCTGCCGCAAGCAGAATTCGCGTATAACAGCTCGGTCAATAGGAGCACAAATAAATCCCCATTCCAGATTATCTATGGGAGCAGCCCAAGAAACGCTTCAGAATTAAGAAGGATAGATCCGAGGGAGAAATGCAATGCTGAAGCAGAAGACTTTGCTTGAACACCTGAAGGGAGTGCATGAGGAAGTGACAAAACACATTGCCAAGATGAATGCTCAGTACAAGGCAAGGGCGGATCAAAAATGCAGAGCTAAGGAGTTCCAAGTAGGAGATTCTGTCATGGTCCATCTGAGGAAGGAACGGTTTCCTGCCAAGACCTACAACAAACTAAAAATGAAGAAATTTGGGCCATGTAAGATCATTGGCAAACGGGATTCGGGTAATGCCTACGAGGTGGAGTTACCAAGCGAACTTAACATCTCCCCCGTGTTTAACATCTCGGATTTGACCGAGTATCATGAAGGAGAAAGCAGTGAGATACCCAATCCAGATTTGTGGAGCATTCCAGCAGTCATTCCAGTTGCGGACGAGATAGAAGAAGTTCTAGATACGCGCGAGGGCCGAAGTACTCGAAACAAGAATTACTCTGAGTATCTAGTCAAATGGAAGGGCAGACCCATGGAAGATGCGACTTGGTTATCAAAGGCGAGAGGTTGATCGCACGGGTCTACCTCGAAAAGATCAGAAGTGAGGTCACTTCTCAAACTCACCCGGGTGTCTGATGCAGGAGCATCCGGTGGCGAAGCTGCAATCTTGCATCACCCAAAATGTATTTTTTTCCTTAAGTACTAAAACTGTCGCGATATCGCGACGCTTTTTGAAGAAGGTCGCCGGAAAGTCGCGATATCGCGACGCTTTTGAAGAAGGGCGAAAGTCGCGATATCGCGACGCTTTTTCATGGAAAGGGCCAAGGCGTGAAACTGTCACGAAATCGTGACATTTTTGAAGAAAAGCATAGGCTTCAGCACAAAACGGTCACGAAATCGTGACATTTTCAAAGGAATGCAGCTTTAGCGCCAAACGGTCATGAAATCGTGACAATTTCGAAGGAAAGCAGCTTCAGCGCCAACGGTCGCGAAATCGCGACAGCTCTGAGGCAAAGTCACTTGAGCGCCAAATGGTCGTGAAATCGTGACGCTTTCGGGAAGCAAGATTTGAAAGCACAGGGACATCTTCGGCAAAATATTCTAAGGCACAAGAATGGTCGTGAAATCGTGACACCTTCGAAGGCAAGCTTAAAGGACGTCGCGAAATCGTGACACCTTCGAAGACAAAGTTTAAAAGACGTCGCGAAATCGTGACACTTGGGAGGCAAGACTTGAAAGCATAAAGACATCGCAACACCTTCGAAGGCAGAGCTCAAAGACGTCGCGAAATCGTGACACTTCCGGAAGAAAGGTTCTTAAACGCAAAGTGGTCGCGAAATCGTGACACTTCCGAGCCGAAGACTCAAGGGCGTGAAATGGTCGCGAAATCGCGACATGTCACGGTTTCGCGGCCCGAAACGAAGCAGCAAGTACGGAATGCAAAGATGTCGCGAAATCGTGACATGTCACGGTTTCGCGGCCCAAAGGAGGAAAGCGAGTAAGAAAGGCCTAGACGTCGCGATTTCGCGACGTGTCACGGAATCGCGGCCCCAAGGAGGAGAGAGAAGCCTAACGCCAAAAACGTCGCGATATCGCGACCAAAGAGGAGAGAGAAAGTATTGGAGCAAAAACTGTCGCGATATCGCGACCAGAGCTCTCACGACGTTGACCAACCGGCGATTGCAGAGACCAGTGCGAGAGGGACACATGGCATGAAGTTACAGGTGGCCCGAGAGTATGGAGCGGTTACAGGGACTCTGGCAAGGGGACGCGTGGCATCAAATTACAAGCGGCTGTGACACATCCCTTTGAATGATGAATTGGCGAAAGGATTGACGTGTGGCCGCAGCGCACTCCGCCACCCCAGACCATGATAATACGGGGCACCTGGCAGCATGTTGCAAGGCGGTCCACGGGACATTCGTGCGAAGGGTTACTAGGGAATCCCGCACTTGATGTAATGATGGAAAGAAGTTGGGGCCGGTGATATAAAAAGACCGCGCATGCATTGTATTGGGGGACTCCTGGCCATTTATTTTGGAATTGTTGTGTATTCGAATTAAGACCTCTGTTTAATGAAACTTGCTGGAATTTTGGCCTGTGCATTGTTGATCTCGGCACTCTTGCTGTGTGTTGTTTATAGCCCTATTTCATGGGGTCTACAGGTTGGATTTCTGGCAGGTTTATCAAGTTTACCGTAGACAAGCGATCAAACAAGGAGTCTTTAGACTCTGTGAAGGGTGTGAATTGTCACCTAGGGTGATGCTACTGATTTTGCTCTTGCCAATGATTTTCATTTTCATAGGTGTTAAGAGGAACTTCTTGGTAATTAGACTTTGGGGGCTGTGTTGCTTATGCAGGCTTAGGTATGTTTATAGCAACCTGATTGACCATGATGGGTTTCGATTACGTTGCCCCATTTTTGGCATTCTTGGGCCACTCTTTCTTGCATGGTTTGGCAATATTTCCATCATGTATCTTTATCTCCTCTATGATTCTGGCTTATTCCAGAGCTTCCTCGAGTGTGGCATATTGCTGTTTTTGCAATAGCATGGAGATCGATCGTAGGCAACATTTTGAGAACATTTGGGTCAGATCGGTCATGGGAGGGAGGCAAGGAAGCTTTGAAAGCAACGTTCTCCATCGATTTCCATAGGCCACCATGGTCTCCTCCTCATACTTTCTGAGGCTATCTAGGTCACTTACGATACCTTCTTCTTGGTATTGAAGGCAAAACACTCAAGGAATGCATCCACTAGCTGGTCCAGGTTGCTGATGCTATGCTTCAGCAATTGGGTAAACCAATTCGATGCAGGGCCTGCGAACATGGTTATAAATGTTCTTAGAAGCAAAGCATCGTTATCCTGAATGCCAAAGCATTGGCTTATGAATCTTGTCATGTGCTCTTGGGCATCCTCCTCCCCTCTAAAGATTGCCAATTGAGGCATTTTAAAGTGTTCAGGGTCTGGGGGTGCAGGCACTGAAGGATGCACAGGGTGACTGCAGAGCTGGTGTAAAGTGGGCTTTTAGGGCCCAGAAGTTTTGGTCTCCATAGAATCTAAGCACTCTAGCAGTGCTTTGTATGCATCAAAATATTTGATCTCTTCCTCCTTGGTTTATTCCCATCATGAATTTTGGGGAACTTGAGGCCTATAGAGGGGTAGACGGATAGCAGCCCCTCTATCTTGGTAGGGAATTTTGGCCCGCTCTTCTTCTTGCTTGAATTCCTTATAGGCTTCTTGAGGAGTTCCTGGACATGACCTATAAACATGGGTGGGTGCCCATAGAGGGTGCCCATCATTGGCTCTAGGGGTGGTCTCCTGTTCAGGTCTAGGAGGTCTTAGAGGTAACATGTGGTAAGGTCGTGGAGACCTGTCTCGCACCAAGGGGTTGTGCCTCTCATACAACTCTGTCCTATGTGTGCGAGGGGTTGGGACCCTCTCAGGCATAGTGTTCTGGAGCAACTCATCTGTCTGATACCTAATGCACTCTTTTCTAAGGTGATACATGTGCTCTAACTGTTGTTGATATTGCTCAAGCTACGTGATTTGCGCTCAGTGGGCAACATTTTTGGTGAATGTCAAGTCAATTTGTTCTGTCATCTTGAGTCAAGGAGGCCTAGATGCCTCCCCTACACATATATATCGATCGTGGTGATCCGAGATCTCTATAGGTCGCTTCCCTCTATCGAGGTTAGCGACATTCACCCAAGGCTTTGACCTCAGTGGGTGATCCTGGTAAATAGCAGGTGCAGAGGTGCATTGCTCCCACACTGTGTATTACTCTTGAGGAATGTAGTGGTCTTCCTCATGCTCCCTTTCATATATGTGAAATGGGCGGGCAAAGTTGGCTCGCCCCGTCTGAAGAGCCTTGCACTCTGGATTTTGCCTATTGTTTTTGACAATAATAAGGGGTAGAGGAGGGATGATGTAATCATGTGGCCCCTCCTTATGGACCCTATGTTGTTCTAGCACTTCATCACACGGTGGCCACTCATAACAAGTGTCTAAGGGAGCCTTCTCGTCTATGTTGAGTGCCACGTGTAAGGACTCCTCCTAAAAGGGTCTATGTTGAATGGGAGTACCCCTCGAAGGGGTGCCTCTATAGTCCCATTTCATCATGGTATGATGTGGACTATTTTGTGGGTCAGGCCACCAAGGTGGTATGACCAAGTCCTTAGGGCTATAGCGGAGGTGACTTGTGCCCCCTTGTACACTTTTCGCAGCTTTTTCCCATGATTGGGCTTGGCTACGGGTGTACACCATGGTGGTGTCTCTCTACAAGATGTGTATGTTTTTATCTTCTTTATGATTTTTTATGCTAAACTAAACAAAATGGGACCACACAATCAAAGCAATGATTATCTCGTTTATAGATTAAAGGTGTGCCCTAAATCTGGTTTAGTGTGTTTTGATTTTTGTTTTGAAAACCTTGTAAAGAAATTTTTGTGTACATGCAATATGAGGGCTCTTATATCTCCCAAAATGGTCGCACCTTCAATATACCACTTCTAGGCCGTTATACCGAACCTCTTAATATACTCGTCCTTATGTGAGGGAAACTATTGGTACGCGAGAGTAGAACAGTACGTGGAACATAGGCCATACGGAAGGGGAATTACCCTATTTTTGACACTTACCATAGAAGACTTATCCTCATGCACTGGGAATCACCCCAGCTACACTTGGTCAGATTTTGTCAGAATTTACGTCCAGCAACAGTAGCGATTAGGGTTATGTATGCAAAATTCAAGCCAAGGTGGTGATGAAATCCACCGTTGGTCTTGATCAAGTGTTGGGGTTTTACGACCAACGCCTTGATGTTTAGATTATCTCGTGGTGTGTGGTGTTATTTTTACTTGTGCAAAGAAAGAAAAACATGTAGTAAAATTTTCTATGCAAGAAAATAAAATAGAAAAATCACAAAAACAGAGACAAAATTACAAAGAGTGTTCAGAAAACCTACCTCTTCTCTGCCCAATCCGGATGCCTCTGAGTTTTTTCTCAAAAATTGCATAGAGAGCTAATTGTCCTAGGGTGGGATGAATAGCAGATTTATATTCGTCACAGGGTGGGATGAATGCCTTATTCATCCCAGGGTGGCACAAATCCTAGTCTGTATTCATCATAAGGTGGCACGAGCAACAGTCCAGTGCTTGAAGGATTCACACCTGCAAGCAAAAACATAAAGTTTTGATCAGAATTTTGATCCCAAAATTAGGGTATAGGGTCCCACCATGATCACCACTAAAATCACAAGGATACAGAAGCCCATGGGAATACCGGGTGCGGTGCAAACAAAAGCATGTGAAACGTTAAGTCCTACAAACGAACAAAGGACTAAAGTGCATGAAAAAGGGAAAACAAACGAACTGAAATGAGATATAAAGAAAATATAAAGTGCAGCCCTTTTTTTATTAATTTTTCTTTGATATCAAGTTACAATACGTCTCCTTCCCTTTTATGGACTAGGAGAATTAGATATAGTTTTGTTGCACCACGGATGGTACGCTCCCCTTCGAGATCTTCCGCGTGCCCACATTTGAAATGGGCGGGCCAAACATCACCGCAACTTGCATGAATGTGCCTGTAGTTCCTTGCTACCCATCTGGTGTTGAGATCCTATGTTCAAAGAAATATAAAACGATTAATAGCACCTACGGATGGAGGGAAATATGCAATCCCCAAGGCCTCCGGTTAATGCATGCATGAAATAATTAAAACGATAATCAAAACATGTCAAAATAAGATGAAATTTGGAAAAAAACATGCAAATATTATCAGGAACACACTACAAAAGGAATAGTCAAGAAATTTGCTACAAATTTCTAATCGCTCCGGGGAGGGACGATTAGGACTGTCATAAAATGTCAAAAACCAACATCCTAAATGTCCCATCCAGAGGCCTCAAAAACACCTATAAATTTTGTGTTAGGCAAAGTGGGGAATTTTGAGATGACCCAGAAGGTTAGATTTTGTAGATTCGGCCCCGGTCACCTTGTATCCAAAGATGCTCCATATATGTTAGTGAAAGCGAAAAGAGATGAAAAAACCGTCAAAACTCATTAGAATGGCATGAAATTTTAATGGAAGCATATATGAAAGACATAAAATAAAATTCAAAAGAAATAGTATGGAAATCTACTACATATTTCTAGTTGCTCCAGAGTGGGGCAATTAAGACTGCAGCAGTGCGGGGGGCGCCCAGGGGCAGGATTCCCACCTTTTGGGGCTTGGTTTCGGCACCAATCCACTTGGGATGGGCCCAAAACCTCCTAGTGGGTTGTTTAGGAACATTTGGTGGGATATTGTGGCCAAATGTTCAGGTTTTAGGTCCGGATTGTGCTTCCAATGTTCACCCAATAACCTCCCTTCCAAAAGAGAGATCAAGGATGTAAGAAGCACAGGTGAGGGGTGAGGATGTAATTTGGAAAAACTTCATTGCTAAAAATGCTCCTACTCTTTCATTTTTTGGGGGTGAGAAGACTCACCATTTTATAGACCTGAGGGTCTCTTGTGAATGAGCATGCAGAGGCACCACTTGGCCCTCATGTCTTGTCAGGGGAGAGAATATTTCTCCTTGATCAAGGGCTCCATTACTGCCTCTTTGAGCTCAAAAATGCTCACTCACACTCCCATGCATTGAAGGTGGAGTTGAGTGGTGGATCTGAGCTACCATTTGTCAAGGTTTGAACTTTTGCCCGTCAAACCTGCTATTCGCCCCACCTTGGAGCGAATACTGCTTATCATCCTAGGGTGGGATGAATACCAATTTGTAATCATCCTAGGGTGGAACGAATATGAAGCAGAGTTCCTGAAAGGTGCCAAATTGACCTCTGACCTTCCAAAACTATTTTGGGAGTGGTTAGGACCACTATTTAACCTTTGGGGGCTGCCCTAGGGGCTATGTATATCAATTCAATCAGTGCTTGTCATCACATAATCAGATTGGTGTTGTTTTGGTGTCTACACATTGGCATCATTGAAGGAGGATTTCCATTATAATGAATAACTAGCCTAGTCATACAATCACATAAAAATGGAGACATCAACAATCCTTCAAATTATTGTATTATAAATATTAATTCCTCTTTTTTGTAAAATTATTTGGTAGTATAATAGAAACCAAAATCAATCAATCAATGATAAATCAAGAAAATAGGCCAATAGGGTAAGTAGAATTTATACCAAAGTACTTAATAATATATCAATACATTAATTTAAGTATCTAATAAAGAGGATGTGAAATAAAAAAAAAAAAAAATTATTATTTTTTATTGACTCAAAAAAGGCTTTTGACATATTTTTATTGTTTGATAAGAGATGAAAATGATAATATTTTGATTGCTTATGCTAAATCCCTTGGGGAATAGTCTAGCCACTTTGTGGAGGCTCATGCTATGTGTATGGGAATAAATTTGGTGAGTAATATTGAAGAACACAAGCTTATACTAAGAGTGGGTTGAATAATATAAGATAAACTTTTGCTTTTCTTTCCAAAATAGTAGTATCCAATGTTATCAATTACAATATATTTCCAAAGTAGTATTAACCAATATCATCAATAGTAGTATAAAAGCAATGTACATATCATAACATACAAGAGAGACATAGATTTAACGTGCTTCACCCAATGTGGATTACATCCATAGAGAAAATCTCTCTTCTAAATTTTCTCAATAAATCTCTTGGGAACCAAATCCCTATTAAAATATTTATTGACCTATATACAAAGGAGACACTAATACCATATTCTCAAGTTTGTGGATCTCTATCCTCAAGAGGACTATATCCCCTCAACTCTGGTTTGTGTACCTCTATTCATAGGATAACTCTATCCACTAAAATTTGATTTATGGATCTCTATCCATAGGATAACTTTATCCCCCAACTCTGGTTCATGGACCTCTATCCATAGGAGAACTCTATCCCCTAAAATTTGGTTCATGGACCTCTATTCATAGGAGAAATCTATCCCCTCAACTTTGGTTCATGGATCTCTATCCAAAGGATACACATCTCTGCTCATATCTGGTTTTTGGATCTCTATACACAAGAGACATCTCTCCTCTCAACTTTGGTCTACTCCAAATCCAGCTCAAAACTATATTCAAAAATTGCTTCAAGCCTTCACATAAGGCTTGCTCAAATTTGTAATAAATTCTTCTCAACTCACTACTTCAATCTGCACTAATCCTACTCATAAGGTTTTCTCAAATCAGCAACAAAACTTGCTCATAAATATTTTCAATTCTACACCAAGCCTACTCACAATGCTTGCTCAAATCAGGAACAAATCCTACTCATAAATCTATTCAAATCTACACCAAGCCTACACACAAGGCTTGCTCAAATATGCTTTGAACTCTTGCTCAAACCTACTTTTAGTCTTCTCACAAGACTTGCTCAAATCTACCTCAAACCTACTTCAATTCTTCTCACAAGACTTGCTCAAATCTGCCCAAATATGCTCTAACACGTGCTCAAAACGTGTTCATAATACATGCTCAAAACTTGATCATAACATAAGCTTTGAACAAAGTTCTTTAGACATATTCTATCCATAATTCTTGTTCAAGAACACATAGAAAATGATATGCAATACAATTTTACAATATGTTATTTCCTAATGTCACTCAAGGCTAAATCACAAATTACTTCACAAATATACTTTTTGGCATTTGAAAGTTTATTCCAATATCAATCAAGATTATGAACAAAACTTGCTCTCAACCTTAGCACATATGTTTCCAATGTCATTCAACAATGAAGCCCAATTTATTCACAAACCCTAGCACATGTGTTTCCAATTATTTCAACAATAAAGCACAACTTGTTCACAAAACCTATCTCTTATATTTCCAATAATTCACTTATATCTCCACACTTTCAAGACAAACACTTTTGATTTATTTCACAAAAATAAAATATTATCATGTACCTTTGGCTGTCAATCAACAAAATGAAATATTTTTCTTGGAAAAATTTATTTGCCACATATCATCAAAAATTAATTTTGCTTGAGACTCGAACCTAGAACTCTGTCTTGCATCTTATTAGTGTAATACCTACCACCGTAGATACACTGTCCTTGGATATGAATCAACAAAACCATGCACTAGAGGAAAATACATTAGTTATTTCTTCTTTCACTATACAACCCTTATATATCCTTCTAACATGGTGTACGTATCAATTATTTCAACGTAGCAATATGATACTCTCACAATGTAAATTTGTTCTTTCAACCTACGCTCCACTGGTGGATTTATCAAATGAATTACAGTTTGAATCACTCAACCTTAACTACTATCATTTACTCTCCCAAGCATGTAGACATAACGTCTTCTTTGAAAGATATTTCTAGGTCTTCTTTCAACATATTTTACAAAGTCCTCACTGCATCAATATATTATTTCAGCTTTATCACAACTAGCAAATACTCCTCAAGCATCAATTGCTTCCACTGTTGTGGAACAACATCAACATAATATGCACAATTTTTCTCAATCAGTGATGATAAATTCTCATGAACAACAACAACAAATTTCAATTTTAATTTTCAATACAAGCTCTCCTAGACAAAGACGGAAGTCTTCTTCAATGGGTGACAATGAACGTTCAACAACAAGGGATGACTCACTGAACTCTTCAACATATGACTCACAAATTTTTTTCTCATATAATTAATGAAATACTCACAAATATTTTTAGCAAATTACTAGCTCAATTAAAGACTTCACAAAATTTTTTAATGGATGACTCACAAAGCTTTTTAACGAATGATTCACAAAAGAAAATTTCATCAACATAAAGTACTTACATTGACAACAAATGATGACTTCCTTAGACAACTATGAATGCACTGGTAGACAGCAAGCAATGACACCCTTGAACATGGCAAACATGATACCTTATAAATGACAACCAATATTCCTTCAAAAAAAAAGTAAATATCTCCATGAACAACATAATACTCTCTCAAATGGTGAATGGAAAATACTCATGAAATGTGATGAATAAAAACTTACAAAAGTGCTTATACACGAAAAACAAAATTTCTCCCAATCCTCAACAAGTATAACTTACGAACATCAATGAAATATCAACAAATAAGGCTTATGATATGAAATGAAATGGGCTCTCGAATAGTAATGAAAATGGTCTTCAAAAAACAACAAAAATGATCTCTAAGAAACAAAAAATTTTATCTCCAAACAGCAATAAAAATGATCTCCAAATATTAACAAAAATGATCTCCAAACATCAACGAATCAGTGCTCATAAAAAACCATGAAATTGGCTCTCAAACATCAATGAAATGGCTCATGAATACACAACAATCGGTATACTGGATAGCTGTAAAATAAGATACTCTCTTTCTGGTGAATAGTTATGCTCTTATCTCCACTTCGCCAACACACAATTTCAATGTTTCAATCCCATATAAATACTCTTCTTCCATGCAATACAATAGGACGTCGATGCTTCAAACTTAACCTTGCGCTTGATAAATATTTAAATCATTTGATTTAAATATTAACCTTTATTTTCATAAGTCCCACTTTAATATTTAAATATTAAGGTTGACCCTTTGTCTTTGCATAGTTCACCATTTTGTCTTCACACTTTGTCTTTGCATAGTTCACCACTTGTTTTCACACTTTGTCTTTGTATTTTGCTTCAACATATCACATTATAATTTTCTTACTACCTCACCAACCTTTGGCAACAATGATAGCTACTACAACCTTTGGTAACAATGATAGCTACTAACACCTTTGACATCAATGACAACTCAACTAACTCAAATATTCTAATAATATTCCCCCTTTGTCATTGATGGCAACCCTTCAAAAATATTTCCTTTTACTACTAATGTATTTCAAATATGCTCCCCTTGAGAAGTTGCTCCCCTTACTGATTTCTCTACCCCTTACTGAAACTCTCTCCCTTTGACATCAATGGCAAAGTGCTCCTTTGGGACTAAAAAATAAGACTCTTAGCTTATCTCTCTCACCACCTCCTCTCCTTGTGGTGATCAATTTTGGTATGAGAATGAAACTCCTAAATTACAATTATCTTCTTTTTAAATATTTTTCCACACCTTCGTAATCATACCCTTTTGAACATTTTGAGCATCCTTGTTCCCACTTGTCTTTGGAAGTTCTGAAAACTTTGTTCTACACCATTTTGCTTTGTGCCCAAAAGAAATTATAGCACATGACATTATAGTTCTTGAAAGGTGTAAATGATTTGAAATTTCATTTGGTGAAATTATAATCATTCATACCATGAACCTTCCAATGTATAGCTTTGTGACCAAAAAATTACATGAGTAGCAATGACCTTGAAAGAAATATATATCTTCAAATGAATTTAATTTCCTCTTAGTGAAGTTATAATTATTCTTTCCATGAATCCTACAATGTATAACTTTGTGACCAAAAATATTACATGAGTAGCAATAACCTTGAAATAATTACTCATCTTGCCTTGGAGGATATGGACCCATGGTTCTTTCTTTGCCTTTTCTAGGGTAATCCATGTACCTTGATTGTGTATTATTTTCTTCCTTTTCGATGCTTCCATTTTTCAACACATTAGTATCAGTATTAGGTTCTTCTTTAATCACTTTTGGTTCTTCTATTTATTTTGACCTTGAGCTTGACTCCTCTTCTTGTTTTCCTTGTCCTTCTTCAAAACCAAGTCGAGTATTGATAAATAGAGATCTTTGTGCTCTAAGAATGTCATCCAAATATTTTGATATTTTCTCAAATCTATGTAGATTATCATTAGAATTTTTTATTTCCATCCTTAGAGAAACCACTTCATGTTCTAATATTTCACATTCTAGCTCTTTTGCCTTCAACTGTTTAGTCATACCTTCTTCAATTTTCCTTACCTCTTCAACCTTAAATTTTAGGTCCATGAGATATTGTAGAAGCTTTGCCTTTGCTTTCCCATATTCTTGTACTTGAGCCTTCAATCCTAGGTTCTCCTTTTTTTTTATCAAGTTCCTTTTTCATTTCAACTGTGGCTTCCTCTTCCTTTTCTAAATATTTCTCTTCTTCTTGGTCTTCTATAACCGGATCATATTCTTTTTCAATATTTGAAAGACTTTAATAAATTTTACTTGAAGCACTACTTGAAACTTCAACATAAAAACCCTTCTTATGTCTTTGAAATACCTCATTTTTATGCTTTCTTTGATTGTACCTATTTTTATTTTCTTGATGAAATTTTATTTATTTATTTTCCTTATATTCCTTTTCCTGTTCACTACTAATATGCCCATTTTATGGACAATAAAGCGTCTTCTAACCAATGTTACCACAACCAAGACATTTTTTTTTTGCTTTTTTCCTCTTTCTTGCATTTCATTTATTCTTTACTACTACTATACCCAACTTTTGAACAATGATTTACAAGGTGACAAAAGTTACCACAAATAAAATATTTGAGTATTCTTAGATCCTTCTTAGAAGCTTTGAATATTACATCTATTTTGTATGTTTGATATTTCTCTATCCTTATCTCATAGGCTATGATATTATATGTAGCTCATCCATATGTGTTCCTATAAGATATTCCTTCAAGCTGTTAGACTTTCACGAAGGAACCCACTATAATACCAATTGAAGAACATAAGCTTATACTAAGAGGGGAGGTGAACAATATAAGACAAAATTTTGCTTTTCTTTCCAAAAAAATATTATCCAATGATATCAATTGTAATATATTTCCAAAGTAGTGTTAAAAAATATCATCAATAGAAGTAGAAAATCAATGTACATATCATCACACACAAGAGAGACATATATTTAACATGGTTCACCCAATGTGGGTTACATCCATGGAGAAAATATTTATTCTAATTTTTCTCAACAAATATCTTGAAAACCAAATCTCTATTAAAATGTTTATGGACCTCTTTCCAAAGGAGACACCAATCCCCTATGCTCAAGTTTATGGATCTCTATCCATAGAAGAAATTTGTTCCCTCAATTTTGGTTTGTGGACCTCTATCCATAGGAGAACTCTATCCCCTCAACTATGGTTTATGGATCTCTATCCATAGGATAAATTTATCCCCTCAAATCTAGTTCATGGACCTCTATCCACAAGAGAACTCTATCCCCTCAACTCTGGTTCATAGACCTCTATATACATGAGAATTCTATCCCCTCAACTCTAGTTTATGAATCTCTATCCATAGGAGACACCTCTCCTCTTAGTTTTGGTTCAAGGATATCCATACATAGGAGACACCTCTCCTCTTAGATTTGGTCTACTCCAAATCTAGCTCAAAACTCTGCTCAAAAACTACTCCAAGCCTTCATACAAGGCTTGCTTAAATCTGCAATAAAATCTACTCAACACACTGCTCTAATATGCATCAAGCCTACTCACAAGGCTTATTCAAATAAGCAACAAAAACTACTCATAAATCTTCTCAAATATGCACCAAGCCTACTCATAATGCTTCCTCAAATTAGCAATAAAAACTGCTCACAAATCTTCCCAAATCTACACCAAGACTACTCACAAGGCTTGCTCAAATCTACCCTCAACTCTCACCCAAACCTACTTCAAGTCTTCTCACATGAATTGCTCAAATATACCTTAAATATGCTTCAATTTTTCTCACAAGACTTGCCCAAATTTACCCAAATATGCTCTAACAAATGCTCAAAACTTGCTTATAATATATGCTCAAAACTTTCACATAACACATGTTTTGATCAAAGTTATTCAGACATATTCTACCCATAATTCTTATTCAATAACACATAGAAAATGATATGTAATCAATTTCACAATATGTTCTTCTCAAATATCACTCAAGTCTAATGCACAAATTCCTTTACAAATATACTTTTTGACCTTTGCAAGTTTATCCCAATATCAATCAAGATTATACAGAATTCATGAATTCTACCACATGTGTTTCCAATTCTTTCAACAATGAAGAACAACTTATTCACAAATTCTATCTCTTATATTTTCAATAATTCACTTATATTTCCACACTTTTAAGTCAAATACTTTTGATTTATTTCACAAAAATAAAATATTATCATGTATCTTATATTTCCACACTTTTAAGTCAAATGAATTATAGGTTGAATCACTCAACCCTAACCATTTTTGTTTACTATTCCAAGCATACATACATAATGTCTTATTTTCAAGATATTTCTAGGTCTTCTTTCAGCACATATTACAAAGTACTCACTACATCAATGTCTTATTTCAACTTTGTCAAAACCAACAAATACTTCCTATGTGTCAATGGCTTCCACTGTTGTGGAACAACATCAACATAATATGCAAACATTTTATTGAATAGTGATGACAAATTCTCATGAAAAATAATAATAAATTTTAGTTTTGATTTCCAACACAAGCTCTCCCATAATGGGAAGGAAGACTTATTCAACAGGTGATGTTGAATGTTCAAGAGTAAGAAATACTCATATATAATAATTCTAAATACTCACAAAAGATATTACAATACTTTCCCGAATGATAGCAAGTTAAAGACTCACCAAAATCTTCAACATATGACTCATAAAACTCCTTCGCATATGCTTATTGAAAGACCCACGAAGCTTTTCAGAAAATGACTAACTCAATGAAAGACTTCACAAAAATTTTCAATGGATCATTCGCAAAGTTTTTCAACAAATGATTCACAGAGAACTTTTCATCATCATAAAGTACTTAGAGTGACAACAAATGATTACTTTCTCAGAAATCTATGAACACACTAGTAGACAACAAGCAACGACACCCTTGAACATGGTGAACATGATATCTTACGAATGACAACCAATATTCCTTCAAACAATAAATTGAGATCTCCATGAATAGCACAATAATATCTCAGATGATGAATGGAAAATACCCATGAAATGTGGTGAATGAAAACTCACAAAAGAGCTCATACACGACGAACAAAATTTCTCTCAATACTCAACAAGCACATTTAATGAACATCAATGAAATATCAGCAAACAAGGCTCACAATCTAAAATGAAATGGGCTCTCGAACATCAATGAAAATGGTCTTCAAACAACAACAAAAATAATATTTAATAAGCAACAAAAATGGTCTCCAAACAAAAATAAAAATGATCTCCAAATGTTAACAAAAATGATCTATAAATATCAATGAATCATTGCTTACAAACAAATATGAAATAGATTCTCAAACATTAATAAAATGGCTCATAAATCAGTAATGATTAGCATACTTGATAGCTACAAAATGAGGTACTCTCGATCTGGTGAACAATTGCACTCTTATGTCCACTTTGCCAACCCATACTTTCAAAGTTTCAATCCCCTAATAAATACTCTTCTTCCATACAATACAATAGGATGATGGTGCTTCAAACTTAACCTTGCACTTGATAAATATTTAAATCATTTGATTTAGATATTAACCTTTATTTTCATAAGTCCCACTTTAATATTTAAATATTAAATTTAAATATTAAGGTTGACCCTTTATCTTTGCATAGTTCACCATTTTGTCTTCACACTTTATATTTGCATAGTTCACCACTTGTTTTCACACTTTGTATTTGTATTTTGCTTCAACTTATCACATTATAATTTTCTTACTACCTCACCAACCTTTGGCAACAATGATAGCTACTACAACCTTTGGTAACAGTGATAGCTACTAACACCTTTGACATCAATGACAACTCAACTAACTCAAATATTCCAATAAATATTTAGGTTAAAAAATAATTATAGAAAAGGATTCCTTAAACATGATTAATCTAGTGAAAAAGATACAAAATTCAACTAGAATTTAATCTCTATAATTGGTGAGGCTCGACATATTATAAGGCTTATGGATGTAGTGGAATTTAATCATATTTAAAATAAAGGAAATATCGAAGAAGACTATATGGATAATTTTTGAATAATGCAAAAAGGAATCATTATTTATAAAGGAGACTTCCCCAGCAAGTTATTGTAATTCATGATCATGAAAAAATAAATGGGGGTTCACAATGATTCATATTTCGTTATTTAACAATTAATGTGGTTTATTTCATAGAAGGATATAGCAAAATCTTGAAAAGTACTATATGGAAAGTAGGTCCTATGAATCGATGTTTGGGATAAAGTTTGAAAATATAATATGGTACAACTCTTCTAATAGTGGTGCCCCTTATTTTTGCAAGGTTTTCAGAATATGGAACTTTTCTGATGTTGGCCCTTATTTGTACTACTCTTTTCAAAAAAAAAATCCTTGTTTGACACCATGGTCATTCACACCTATTTTTTGTTAATATTTGATTTCAAAATATTTGATTTGAATATGTTGTGTGTAGGTGAGTACCTTCTCTAGGTCATTTTAACTTATGGTTGTGTTCGGAATGAATTTGTAGTAATTTCCATGGTGGCTTAGGAGAACAACCCCTATCTAGTTGCTGGTTAGATTTGATTATAGGGAACTCATCTTCATTTTTTCTGAGGGAGGTAGGTTATTGCGACTGGTGTAAAGTGTGTTACCCATAAAGCTCAATTAGGTATGCATATAGTGGAAACTCAAGATAGGAAAAGGAAGTTTATTCCATTGTTGCTTCAAACTGTTGTAGTTTTTATTGTGTTCCATAGGTGATAGCTTTTATTTAATATAAGTTGTTTTTTTATGTTTTCAACATTTGTATGGCATTGAAGGATGCCTATTTGTAATACCTGTATTTCTCTTAGAAATAGTTGGGCTTATATTTTTGTAAATTTTATTAAAAGGTTTAACAAACTTTTCAAAACATTTTCTTCTACCTTATTAATAATAATAATAATGAAAATTAAAATAATTTAGAAAATCTTCAAAATATTATTATAAATACCATAATTATTTTGGATTCTCAACATATATACTAAAACATTGCAGCAAACATATTGGTAGATAATAATATTATTATTATTATTGCATTTTTGTAACTGATGTTACATTCACATTGTGATTTCAGAGATAGGCACTATATTTTTTTAGGCTTATTTAATTTATATGTTATGCTTTTAGTACACATCAAAACAAAGTTGCAATAAAAGTTTGCAGTTGTTAACACACTTACTCCTTCATGCTCAATGGAATTTTTGAAAGCAAATAACAAAACCACACTTCTTCTCTAATCGACAGTAAAACAAATATCATGGAAGAGCAAAGATTCCAGCCGAGAGGGCTGGCACTTCGAATGCTTCAAACTCCAATGCCGGAGGAGGGATGTACTGTGTTTCCCCACCTTTTCCAGAAGGCACTCTTGTCATTCGAGTGAGGGAAACCCACCTCTTTCTCCGGCATGGGAACACCCAAAAACTTCCAGAGAGGATCCCATCCTTCCTTCACATGGAAGACAAGTAACTTCTCCGCAGGAACCAGTCTCTTCACCTCCTCAATGTGCTGTTCGTAAATACTGATGGCGTGTTCCTTGGCATTCAACCTTCCCTGGAATATTCCCTCCAAGATGGCCAGGTCCACTACCTTCCTGGGTCGTTGTGTGTGCGGTATACAGTCTCCATGATGCTCCTATACCAGCTTTCGCTGTCGCGGACAGTAAGGATTATTTTTGCCTCCGGATACTCCAACATCAACGCTCGGTACACCTTCACGGCAGGAAAACCTACGGTAGCCGTATATTCCTCGAAGACTTGCTTCCAATTAACACGACTTCCTGCAAATATAAATATAAGAAACAGATGATAAAGAAGAGAAGCTTATAAAACGAAGATCTGTTTGCATACCTCCTTGCAGAATATCGATCCATAGATCCTCTTGCTTGTTTTTGGTCATTTCGGAGAAGTGATAGCAAGAGAAGCCCAAGAAGGTGAGCGCATCTCTGAGAGAGGAGGTTCCCGTGTGGATAACCCCACTCCAATCACCTTCAACGTCTTCCCTTTCTCCTCTTCTGCACATCAAATAAAAACCATGTTAGCATCAGATAAAATGAATATAATCCATGTTATACACAAGTTGTATCAGCCGGTGGAGAAATTTTAAAATTTCTACCCATAACATTTTTCATCTCCATCTTATTAATGGAATCCCCAACTGTGCTATACCGAGCGTACAGAGGACAGTATTTGTTGTACAATTTGGACGTTGGACCTTTGGTGATGACTGGAGGATAGATGTCTAATAACTGATTCAGAGTAAGAGTAAGGTATAAGTTTTTTTTTAATTAAGTAGTCAATTTTTTAAAGGATCACGAGATACGAGATTTAGAGTACGTAGTCAAATTTTTAAAGGATCTAACACGAGATTCAGAGTAGCTAGGAAATATTTTAATTTTTAATGAGATATGCTCAAGCATTTCAATAAATATTAAGTTTATATAATACTATTATATAATCATCGTGTAATATGGGTTAGATTTTTCCCAATACCATGTAATCATACAAAAATTAAGATAATATTCTTTAAAAAAAATTGCAATTAATTTTAGGATTAGATTTCTATATAGTGTATAAAGAAGCTAAGGTAAAAGGATCCTTAGATTCTCTTAGGCAAGGACTAGTTAAAATCATTGTAAAGCAACCTAATTAGACACTCTCTTAGGTTGGAGGATCATTAACCTGCTTATTTTTTCTACACAGTCATAACAAAAGAGTTAGGATACAATGATCAAATAGGTAGGATAACAAAGTATAAGACTAAATCAGAAAGGTTTTTCAAAGGACAAGTTTATTTTAGATAATCCAATCCTTTTATAGGAAGGGATGGAATGGGCAAAGAATTTTATCTATGGTGTTATTTTTGTAATAATATATTTTGATAAGGTTTATTATTATATTAGGTATTCATTTAATAGATATTAAAGTGGTAGGGATCAATTTATAAGTATAATTGTGGTATTATTCAATATGATTAGGTTATGGTAGCTATTTATGGTTCCTTATCATAAGTGATTGTTCTACAAAAATCTATTACGAAAGGGTATCCACTTGTTATCATTTTGTATATTACACTATAAATGCACTTCCTATATATTAAGGTATGCTTATCTTCTTATTTATTCAAGGTAAAGCTATAATTCTCATTTTGTCAATGATATACTATAGTTCCTTAAATATCACTTGTTATCATTTTGTATATTACGCTATAAATGCACTTCCTATATATTAAGGTATGCATATCTTCTTATTTATTCAAGGTAAAGCTATAATTCTCATTTTGTCAATGATATACTATAGTTCCTTAAATCTTATAAAGAGGAAATTATGCTCTAGTCTTTTATTTGACCTTAAGGATCATAATTTCTTCACATTAAATAATGTTTTATTAAGATAAGGAATATTGATAGATCTCCCTATTTGCCACAATAATGAAACAAGTCAATCATGGCAATATCTGAAATCATGACATTGATTCAAAAATAAAATTATTGATATGCTCTTTAGAACTAGTTTATACCAAACCTTTAGAACAAATTTAGTGGTTCAAGGTGATGAGATACCTATCATTTGTAAGGAGATTTCAAGTGGTTCATAAGTTGTCTTCTTAGATACTCATATATTCTACTCTACAAATAAGTTCCCTAATAAGTATCATTACTTTCAATTGAAAAGAGTAGTCAAGAGTTTCTTTGGTCTAATAAAAATAAATTCTTAGTCATATTTGGGATTATATGATTGCAATGTACCTAGATGAGACATAGATGAGATCTTTAATAAGTTAATTTTTGGTCTCAATGTATTTGTGTGATGTCCAAGTGGGTTGTGAGGTCCCCAAGTGCTAATAAACTTGAAAATGACTTATTTTTTTAGAATTTGCTCAAGTGGATAACTCATGGTGTAAGTTATCAAAATTTGATAAGATTTTATGTGCTAAGTATTGCTCACTTCAAGATTCAATCGCTATTATGTGCATATGGAAAGCTTGACAACTTTAAAAAACCAAGATTTCCTTGGATGGACTAACTCCAAGAGAAATATTAAGCTTCATCACATCCTCCATATGATTGAAATTCATATTTTAATTCTCAATGGTAAATCCTTGGCACTAGATCCTAGTCTAAAGATAATATATCTATCCAAAATTTAGGGTATTAGAGGATATATTGATTTTTGATGCATATCTAACCAAAGGTGGAAGTTCCAAAATGATATTAAAAAATAATTTTCTTTGATTTATGTCTATAAAATACTATTGTGTCAATTCAAAATAGGGTCAATGATGAGATTCTAATATCCTTTATTAATCAAATTATCCAATATTCTTGTATGTACTTGTTTTAAGTATTGGATTTAGTTAGATGGTCCTATTCCCTTATTTTAAGATCCCATACCAATAAATGACAACATATTTCTCTTTAATATCCATGCTCATAAAAAAATATATGTGTAGACTTAGGTAACTTATGCAGTATCAACTTAATGTTGACATATGGAAGTTTAAAGTTGGTTTAGTGTCTAAGTCACTTTCTATGAGAGTTTTCTATCATAGATTTTATTTCAAGAATTACTTGAAGAGATTTGGTTTAGCTATATTTTCTATCCCAATGTATAGCCATATTGAGGTAGTCAAACATATATTTTTTATGTAAAGCTTCTAGGTGTTAGCTTTTGATGAAGCATGTAATAGGATACAACAATTACAAGATGTAAAATAATATGAAAGAAAGTAAATCTACGAGATCACTAGAATATGCTATAAATAGAAATGATATTAATAAATACAATGTAGCTATGGAGAAAATGAACACTCCATTAATAAAACTATTGAAATACATTTCTCCCATCACCATTATATGGTGATCTACACAACATTATGCTACTACCTACAAATATGCTCTAAACCTCTCTATTTGTCTATATATCTATCTATTAGAATGAGACCCTTCTTTTATAGGAAGATAGGTTTCTTGGCCAACACTCTATGTAGCTATACAAGGGACAACTTGCACATTGATACTTGTGCATTTATTACATTACATGAAGTAGCTATCTAATGTCCTAAGTATATACCTTGGAGGGTACATTTACATAACCCAAATTATGTAATTTAATCTATTTATAGCACCCCCCTATATTACATTATTTGGGTATTGAAGACATTAGTCTTCAATATGGATCTTCTTATTCATCTTGAATTTTATAATATTCCTTTACATTTTTTGCAACATATTCAAGCAAATAGTTAGTGTATCTGTAATATGTTACATTTATTGATAGAGCTTTCACCTCATAGTCTTCTAAGGGTTCTTCCAATTCTTCAATTTCTTCTATCCTCTAAACCTAGTATCCTTTCTGATTTCTCTTCTGATATTCCAATTGAGGATAATTGGTTGGTCATTGATATTTTTGCTGATGAGGATTCCTTTGATATTGTCAAGATTGAAATTGATACCCATTATTCATCTGATTTCATTGGTTATGGTTTTTGGGATTGTATCTATAATAGCTGGTACTACGACCTTTCTTTCTACATATCTGACAATACCATATTTTTTATCCTCTTTTTGATGAAGCAATTATTCCCTATGGATTATATTTTGATGCCAATGTAGTGTTATTCATCTCATATTTCACAATGTTTTCTACTTCATATTATCGAATTATATTGACTAGGTCATCAAAAGAAGTATCTTTAATTAAAACCTGTAAATATGTGATCAAATACTTATAACTATTTGGAAGTGCTCTCATGGTTATTTTAATAAGAAGTTAATCCTTATTAGTTTCTCCTAAGGTCAATAATTTTCCTTTAATATCTACTACTTTACCGAATAGTTCTATGCTTTCTCCACTATTCATTTTTAATGAATGAAGTTGAGTTTGGAGATGAATAATAGTTACCTTATTCTTTCCTTAAAATGTTCTCTTTAGGATCCATGCATTTGAAGATGTTTTTGCTGAACTAATATAGGGTTGTATCTTATTAGAGATAGCAAAGGTTATTATTATTAGAGCCTTCAAATCATTTTTTTCAAACTTTAGAATTTCAATATCACCTATGGTAGGTCTCTATGTTTTCCCTTTGACAACATCCCAAAGTTTTTCATATACTAAGATTACTTTCATTTTATTCTTCTAGGAGAAATGATTAGGACCCTTGAGTTATTGAGATTCTGCTAGGAAGAATTTGTTTGATACTATTTAAATTTCCTAATATCAATCCTTAAATTTTGTGGACTTCCTTATGTCTCCCTAGTAATCTTTGGAATATGATATAGTGCTTCTTGTAAAATATAGTTCAATTTTGGTTGATTTTGTATAGTTTTGTAAAGATCAAGAATCAATTTTTTTTACACCTCATTACTCCTATTAAACTAAGCACTTTTCCAATTTTTATAAGTTATCTTGCCAAAAATTTGGCTTCTTGTGATCTTGGCAAAAGTCTTATTTTCTATGATCTTGGAAAAATTTTGGTCTTTTGTGTTCTTGGCAAAAGTTTGAATTTTTGTTATCTTGAAAAACTTTGGATTTCTGTGATCTTGGTAAAGATTTGGTTTTTTATGTTCTTAGAAAAATTTTAGTTCTATGTGATCTTGGAAAAGGTTTATTTTTTATGATCCTAGAAAAAGTTTGATTTCTTGCAATCTTGGCAAAAAATTAGCTTTCTATGATCTTGCGAAGTTTGGCTTTTTGTGATCTTGAAAAAAGTTTGAGTTTATTTATCTTGGAAAATGTTAGATTTTTATGATCTTGGCAAAGATTTGGATTTTTGTGATCTTGGAAAAAGTTTAGCTTTATGTGATCTTGGCAAAATTTTGCCTTTCTATGAGCCTGATAAAAGTTTAGTTTTTTGTGATCCTAATTTTTTTTGGCTATATTTGATCTTGGAAAAGGTAATACATAGAGGGCAAATTTTTTGTACAATAGATCAGGGCCCTTTTAAAAACCTTTCTATGTCCTAATAAGAGGTATATTTTACTCTTCATAAAATAAAATAAGGTAAAAGGTATATAAGAACATAATCAAAATTTAACAATATTTATAGTAAGCTAAGAACTTATATAAGAGAAACCAATAAAAATATACTCCTGTAATTAACCGAATTTAGGAACATTTCTCTCTAAAAATATATGGAGTAAATTAAGAAAAAAATAATAAGTAAAGCTTAGAATATGGATGGTTTACAAATTGAACATAAGTGTGGGTTTGACATCTTAGCAGCACATCCAAAATATTTCTAGTGGCATATTTTAAGGAGGATTTCCATTGGAATGGATAACCAACCTGACCATACCATTGCATAAAAATGGAGACACCAGTAATCCCTCAAATTATTGTACCATCATGATTAAACTTCTTTTTGTAAAATTATCTGGTAGCATAGTAGAAAGCAAAATTAGTTAGTTAGTGACATATTAAGGAATGAGGGCAATAGGGAAAGTAGTATTTAGACCAAAGTACTTAATAATAAATCATTACATTACTTTAAGGCACCTAATAGAGAGGATAAGAAATTGAAAAATATATTTATTATTGTTTTATAAACTTTAAAAAGTCTCTTGATATATAAGCTAGAGGTAAATTGTGAAAATGAAATGAAGAATTTGACATATCAACCAACTATCGAGCAATTATACATAGAATTTATGAGCAAGTGGTAGAAAAAAATAGAACTCAAAAAGAACTATCAGAGTGCTTTGGAAGTGATATTGAGCTGAAATAGGGTTACACCTACTTTATCTATCCTTTACATTGACAATTTAGAGGAATGGGTAGAAAGGATGAGATGAGGTAAAATACAATTAGCTAATTATGTGCTAAAACTTCTCCTTCTTGATAATAATCTCATCTTAATTTAAAAAACATTTGAAAACTTAAAAGAATATCTAAATTTTTTAGAATTATTTTGTAAAAATAATTGGGATGCACGCAAATATTAGCAAGACTAAAATTATGGTCTTCTCTACTCAAAGAGAAAAGGCAACCATATATTTTCTTTGAAGGAAATTCCTTAGTGGTAGTAATAGAATACAAATACTTTGGGTTAGATTTTCAAAACAAAAACTAAATTGAGGAATATGTAGGATGAAACCAATAGAATCAAGATGGGGGCTTTCTACTTCTTACTAAATAAGAGCAAAAAAATATAATTGTGGGATTGGAAAATCATTAGGGTCTTTTTTGAGTTATTAGTTATTCCTATGGTGTTATATGGGTGAGAGGTGTCCGCTAGTAATATATCAAATTTTAAATAAAGATAAATAGAAACAATTCAACAATGATTGATTTTAAATAATTTTAAAGTTAAAGCATTGGTCTCAAATGATATTTTATTTGCTGAAATAGAGACTTTTCTAGTGAAAGTAAGAGTTGGAGTACCTAAAGAAAATATAAAAAATGAAATATAAGAGGTTGCCAAAGCAAGTAAACAAAAAACATGAAATAAAATAAAATATGCATGGATGAAATTAAAAAACTGATAGAATAATGGAGCATTAAATTTTATAAGGTCCTGAAATCCAACAACAAAAAATAAATAAACAATATGTGAGGGGAAAATTCAGATTTGTCATGTGCATTCAAAATTAAGAAGGAAAAATAGATATACATTGAATTTAACCCAAACTATGAACATAGCCAAAAAAAAAAAAAAATTATATATATATATATATAAATAAAGAAAGAAAAAATTGCGTATAACCCAACTAAAATCTAGTTCACACCATCTCAAATGCAAATTAATTAATTAAATACAATAAAAAACCTATCATCATCAAAAGTAAGGATCAGAAACCATTTTAGCATCAGATAAAATGAATATAATCCATGTTATACACAAGCTTTATGAGGGGGTGGAGAAATTTAAAAATTTCTACCCGACACTTTTCATCTCCATCTTTTTAATGGAATCCCCCACTGTGCTATACCGAGCGTACAAAGCACAGTATTTTTAGTACAATTTGGACGTTACGTGGTAATGACTGGAGAATAGGAGTGGGGCTACGCTGTTTTCCATGCTTCAAACGCATGCATAAATTTAAAAAAAAACTAATGCAATCCACCTGATAGCCGTAAACTTTTAGAAAAAGTCGATCTCAACAAAGCATTCTATTGAGTTACCAGAATAAAAAGTTTTTAGTAAACCATGCATTCTTGAATAGGGTTTTAAAACTAATGCAATCCACGTGACAGCCCTAAAAAATTAGAAGGCAGACGTTTTTTTTTTTAAATCCCACAAACGTACTGCTACGCTGTTTTACATGTATCAAACACATGCATACATTTTAAAAAGTAACGCGCTCACGAGGCGATTCGTAGCATGACGTAATTCTAGGTGTCTGGATTCAGATTTATTTTGCTTCATTTATACGCAACTCAATAAATGCTTCTTTAAATCTATTCCCCTACTCATGCATAATTAATATTTGTGTACAGCCTTCTAAGTTGACTATACAAGTTTTGAATATCTGTTTTTCTTAGGAGGCTCATTAACATGCTTACCTTTTCCATATAATTATAGCAACAGCTTTAGAGAATCAAATAGTAGGGTAACGAAATATAAGACTTAGTATTCTTCAAGGACAAGTTCATTTTAGATAGTGTGGTTCGTATAAGACTTAGGTTTCTTAAAGGACAAGTTCATTTTAGATAATGTGGTCCTTTCTCAAGAAGTTATGGAATAGGAAAATAATTTCGTCTATAGTATTTTTTTTTTTTTTTTAATTTTTTTTTTTTTTATAAGAATAGGTTTGGAAGGGAAAATAATTTTGTTTAGGATATTATTATTGTAAGAATAGGTTTTGATAAGATTTATAGTTAGATTAGGTAGTCATTCATTGATAGATATTGAAACCATTGCGATTTAAAGATTAGTTCATAAGTATAATTGTAGTATTATTCAATATGACTAGATTATGGTAGCTATTAATGGTTTCTTGTTATAAGTAATTGCTCAACAAAGATTTATTAGATAAGGGCATTCTTTTGTTCCCATTATGTTAATATACTTCCTATTTATTAAAGAATATTTTTCATACAAGATTTTAAGAGGAATCATCTTATTTATAATTCTCAATTTGTTTAATTAATACCAAAGAGGTAGTCTATGAATAAAAACAATAAATTTAGGGTGATTAGTCCATTGAGAAGTATGGGAAAGTAGGCATAAATGATTGTATTGCATAAAAAACTCTTAGGTGTTACAAGATGTGGAGAGTGTTGAGCCAACAAAGGAATCAACTAACTTTAGATCTATTTTAAAGTTGTAAGAATTTGAACAACAAATAATTCTAGGATTTAATCATAGCATTTAATGTTCTACAATCCATCATTATGTTCACACTATAGTTCTTTTAAAATGTGTTTACTAATTTGTATTTGTAGTCTTCCCATAAATCTAGCTACCAATTTGTCTCAATATCTATTAACAAGATCGTACTATAGTTCCCCAATTTTAGCTACAATGTCTCTTGCAATATACTAACAAGACTAACCAATATTAACTACAAATCTACTCATAATCTATCACACAATATTACACTATAGGTTTACTCACTTGGTCCTTAATTTATTTTAGGAAAACACTATAGGTACACAACCTTAGCAAATATATTTTGCTTAACCATTATTTCATCAATGTTAAACTATAGTTCATAGTAAAGGTATCACATAGACAATTAATAAGACTATTATCTACTTTATTCAAATATTTTAAAAGTTGTCTTAAAATACTTAAACAAGAATTCATCATGGTTTACACAAATTTTCACCACAATATTTCCTCAAGATTTATTTCATAATCTACTAAAATATTACTACTTGATTTATTGCAAATTTCATTTTAATTTATCCCATAATAACAATAATATTTACAATCTCATCACCAAATTGTGCTAGAGGATATTGTTGATATTTCCTTAGTTACTTTTCAGGATAAATCCTTGCTTCAAAAACTAAGGTTTACTCAACAAGTTACTTCCCAAAGTAGGCCATTGTTTCATCTATAAATAGAAGTTATCGGATAAGATAGTAAAAAGTGAATCTTCTTTTTTCCCATGAAAATCTAAAAGTGGTTAGACATACAATGACTATTCTCAATCTTCGACACAATTATGCTAACTTAGAAGCAATTTCATCAAAATCATCATATTAACAATCAAACCACCAGAGAGCAACATAGTCACGTTAACCTAGAGGTGATTTCGATAGCATAATTATGTTTACCATAAGTCTAAACACCTAACAGCCAACAACTAACACCCTAGCCTTCATGGCTAGGTGACTAGCTTAAGATAGCCTCGACCACACCAACTATGGCCGAGAACTACATGGTGATATTTTATACATATATATCCCCATGCATTCCTACAGGTTGTATGTGGGATGAGACTTCCCACAAAGAGCAGTTAAGAGGTATTCGCTCCCGACCATTCATGAAGATCGAACAACTGCATCATACGTCAACAAAAGCTTAAACCGAGCTCATCTAAGGTTCGAATAATAAATTTTTCTTTTATAATAATACCCTCTATGATGAGGTTTTATGTATTATTTACCAAATGATCTCATGTATGTCATAATAACCAGATATGAGGTTCACAAACAAGTTGTGATCAAAATTATATCATATCATATGATTTAAACTAACCTCTAAATGCAACATAAGATCATAGTACACCATTATATTATGGTATAAAATGACTAGATTAAGACTAATCACCAAATACCACTACTATCTTAAGCTGAAATGATTGTAAGTAGGTTTTCATAACTATATCATAGTTATTCAAGAAGTAATTTATTTTCTAGTTTAGATACACAATAATTCACCCATTTTGTAATGGTATTATTCCACCTCAGACACCATCATGGGTTTGAATTGTTACAACTTTGATAGACAAATATAGCGAATTATAGATATAGAATGACGAATTATACATCCCAGGTCTTCGATAGACTAGTAGGTGCGCTATGGCTAATCGTTTTATAGGTATCCATAGGTGTTCGACACAAAATTCCTTCAAAATCCTCATATAACTATATTATGGTCAATGGAAATAAGTCCCATACATATAGTATTATGAGAACTAAGGGTAATAAAGGCGCTTCTACACTTACAAAGGGTAACCACCTGGTAGTGATGGTGATGTTGAATGTATGGTAGAGAGGGGTTACTTATCCTATAGTATTTTACCATAAAATCATCGATCCAATCAAATTGACCAAGGTTGACCTGGGTTTACTATGGTTGTCTATGGACGCTTAAGAAAACATATCAAATACAATGAATTCTAGCATTATTCCTAGAATTAAATCATCTGATGAGCTCCACGAGAATTTTTAGGTTACAACATTATATAAGTGTTATAATACTCTAAACACATTTAAGCAAGTTTCCCCTTAAAACATGGCATTAAAATCATATCAAGCTATGGAGTAAAAGGATTACATAATGCAGAAAATGGCAATAAATCCTTTTGGTCTGAAATATTTGCAAGATTTCCAAATACTTCTTCTTTATTCTCTAAAACCAACAATCCTTCCTTCTTATGCCACTCTATCAATGTCCTGACCAAAAGTCTCTAAAACTTAAGGAGTGCCTTCTCAAAATATGAAGGGTAGTCTAGGTAATGACCTGTTGGAAAGGTCATGTGGATAGTCAGACCCACTAAGGTGGTGATGTTTACAAATTCGTGGTATAGTTTTTTTTCTACGGCATTGAGGACATGATGCAAAAAAAGGGTAGAAATAGGGCTTTTGAAGACTTAAAGTGACTATAATAATTATAAATTATTTCTAGAGCATGGAGGGTACATATTATTTTTCTCATAGCTCTTAATGGTATTTAGAACCAAAATACTTCTCCAAAATATTTTAACACTACATTAGTTTTTAGAACATACTAATAATTTAATTCACAAGAAAACTTCCTTTTTCCGTAAAAAAATTATATATATATATATATAATATTTTTCTAGGGTGCATTTTCAAAAGCATTAAATAAATCACCATAATATTTAAAACCTTACAAATTTCAAATATTTTCTATGCCTTCACAAACTAAGCATTATTTTTAATTTTCTTTTCCAAGCACAAGGGTTAGGTCGAGGTGAGATAGGACATAAAAGTTAGTTTTTTACAATTAATACAAAGCCAACAAAAAATAAAGATTTTTCTCAAATCCTCATATTCAAGAAAGGGCCTAATTATTATTTCGTATACTTGGGGGTTTCGATGGGCTTCCATATCAAACCAAGAAATAGTTGAATACCGATTATTGAGAATCTACAAAATCAAATACAAGAATTATATTAATGGATAGTAATGTTTAGCAGGAAGAAGATATTTAATTATATAATCTTATCCACACTTCCAATATATCAAATTTTGGTCTATCATGCTCTAAAATGTGTTTTAAAAGCATTTGATATTCTAGTAAAAATTTTCTTTGGCAAGGACATAAATAGAATGATAAAAATATTTTTTATTTAATAGTTAGGATTTAGTTGCTACAAGAATGAATCAAGGGGAACTAAGAATAATATGATAAAAAATCATGAGGAAGGCACAAGTGGTAAAACTCTTGTGGTATCTATCTGCAACTCCAGATTTCCCATGGAGAGAAATTTTGAAAGGTAAATATGCATACTCAACAATAGAAATGCATCTAATAAGACATATGAATACAAGATCTAAAGCCTCTCTAATATCGAAATCTATTATGGAATCCAAGCATATTATCCTAAACAAAATCTCTTTGCTTCCTAGAGATGGATCTCAAATCAATTTATGGAATTATCCAATACTTGGTAACACCCCTCTACTAAGTAGTTGTAGCTCAGATATCAAAGGAGAGCTACAAAATTTATATATCTTAAATATTACTGAAATATTGTATTGGCATAACAACATAGTATAATGGAGATATCCCCCATTGCCATCACCCCTAACAATAGAATGGAAACATTTCAAAAAAATAATAACATGAAATTGTTGAGACAACAAAGTTTGGATTAGCTTATTTGGGGATACAAATAAATCAGGTAAATATTTCAAATGGATACTAAATACAACTATATGGAGTTTCCAATAAGAGATTGACAATAATTTATAATATAAAATTACCACCTAGGATTCAAGTATTTTCTTGGTTGGTTTTGTAGAATAAGATTCTCACAAGTGAAAACTTAAAAATAAAGAATATTATTGGTCCTCATGTTTTTTATAGATGTATGAAGAACAATGATACTATACCAAACTTATTATTTGGGTGTAACATTACGAGTACGATATGGCTAAAGATAACCCATCATTTTAGATCTTCCTTGTTAGGAATATTGAATTTGAAATATTATCTTTCAACTAGTATTTTAAATATAAATGGAAACTAAAGAGGAATCCATTAATCAAATCTATTTGGAAGGCAATCCCCTTATTTTTTATTAAGAATATATAGAAGAAAAAAATAGGTTAATCTTTGAAGTTATAAGGGGAAAATTGATATTCTCACTAAAATAATGATAGACCTAGTGACTAATTTGAAAACTAGCTTCAAACATAAGTAGAACTAGCAAATATTTAATGTGTAATAATTAAGTCTAATAAACAAGTTATATCTTCAAGAGTTCATTTGAAGCAGCATGAATGTATCAGTATTAATACCTCCAAAGATACATTATGTTGCTATGTTCTTTAATAGGTCTTCTAAGTCAAATCTAGGCATAGTTATTGTAGGGAGTGATCATGAAAGAAGATGTAATACTTGCACTCAAGTATTGCATCAACCTAGGAATTACTTTCAATAATGTGGCAAATTCTTTGGAATATGAGATTGGACTAAAGTTGGCTATAGAATAGTAGATAAGGCACTTGCATATATATGAAGATTTTGTCCTCATTATAAATGCTCTCTCCAAGGAAAAAAGGTTTAGTTCAATATAGCTCCATATCATATTAGGTAGAATGAAATAATTAATTAATAAATTCACATATATGCAATATTTCCACATTTGTAAAAAATTTAACAAGAGAGTAGATGCACTTGCCAGTAGTGTTATAAAAAGTGATCATTCCAATTTAAGAATTACAAGGAAAAATTTCAACAAAGATCTGATAATGGACAAGAAAGAGAAAGTAATAGAGAAAATGGAGATTCAAGAGCCTTTAAATATTTTGTCACTTCAAATACTTCGACTCTTTGGACAAGCTTGAAACATTGGTTTATTTTTTGCTGAAATATAGGTTTCATGAATGTGGTATCAAGTTTGATGAGTCATCTTGCCAAAATTTTGGCTTCTTGTGATCTTGGCAAAAGTATTTTTTCTATGATCTTGGAAATTTTTTGGTTTTTTGTGTTCTTGGCAAGAGTTTATTTTTTTTGTTATCTTGAAAAAGTTTAGATTTTTGTGATCTTGGTAAAGGTTTGGTTTTTTATGATTTTGGAAAATTTTTGGTTTTATGTGATCTTGGAAAGGGTTTATTTTTTATGATCCTAGAAAAGTTTGATTTCTTGCAATCTTGGAAAAAATTTGGCTTTCTATGATCTTGAAAAAAGTTTGAATTTATTTATCTTGGAAAAGGTTGGATTTTTATGATCTTGGTAAAGGTTTGGATTTTTGTGATCTTGGAAAAATTTTAGCTTTATGTGATCTTGGCAAAATTTTGGATTTCTATGATCCTGATAAAAGTTTGGTTTTTTGTGATCCTAAATATTTTTTTGGCTATATTTGATCTTGGAAAAGGTAAGACATAAAGGGAAATTTTGTTGTACAAGATATCAAGGCCCTTTTAAAAACCTTTCTATGTTCTAATAAAAGGTATATTTTACTTTTCATAAAATAAAATAAGGTAAAAGGTATACAAGAACATAATCACAAGTTAACAATGGTTATAGTAAGCTAAGAACTTATATGAGAGAAACCAAGAAAATAATAATCCTATAATTAACACAATTGAGGAATATTTCTCTCTAAAAATATATGGAGGAAATTAAGTAAAAATAATAAGTAAATATTAGAATATACAAATTGAACATCTCAAGTGTGGGTTTGACATCTTAGCACCACATCCAAAATATTTCCAGAGGTATCATTAAAGGAGGATTTCCATTGGAATGAATAACCAACCTAGCCATACCATTCATAAAAATGGAGACACCAAGAATCCTTCAAATTATTGTACCATCATGATTAAACTTCATTTTGTAAAATTATTTGGTAGCATAGTAGAAAGCAAAACTAGTTAGTTAGTGACATGTTAAGGAATGAGGGAAAAATTAGTATTTAGACCAAAGTACTTAATAATAGATCATTACATTACTTTAAGGTACCTAGTATAGAGGATATAAAATTGAAAAAGATATTTATTGTTGTTTTGTAAACTCTAAAAAGGCTCTTGACATAGAACCTAGAGGTAAATTATGAAAATTAAATGAATAATTTGACATATCAACCAACTATAGAGCAATTATACATAGAATTTATGAGCAAGTGGTAGAAAAAATAGAACTAAAAAAGGACTATCACAGTGTTTTGGAAGTGATATTGAGGTGAAATAGGGTTGCACCTACTTTATATATCCTTTATATTGAAAATTTGGAGGAATGGGTAGAAAGGATGAGATGAGGGAAAATACAATTAGCTACTTGTGTGGTGAAACTTCTCCTCCATGATAATAATTACATCTTGATTCAAAAAAAATTATGGTCTTCTCTACTCAAAGGGAAAAAGCAACCATATATTTTATTTGAAGAAAATTCCTTAGAGGTAGTAATAGAATACAAATACTTTGGGTTAGATTTTCAAAGCAAAAAATCAATTGAGGAATATGTAGGGTGAAACAAATAGAAGCAATATGGGAGCACTCTACTTCTTACTAAATAAGAGTGAAAAAAAAATAATTGTGGGATTGGAAAACCATTAGGGTCTTTTTTTAGTTATTAGTTATTCCTATGGTGTTATATGGGTGAGAGGTTTGGGCTAGAAATATATCAAATTTTAAATAAAGACAAATAGAAACAATTCAACAATGATTGATTTTAAATAATTTTAAAGTTAAAGGATTGGTCTCAAATGAGATTTTACTTGCTGAAATAGGGACTTTTCTAGTGGAAGTAAGAGTTGGAGTACCTAAAGAAAATACAATGAATGAAAAATAAGAGGTTGCCAAAGCAAGTAATCAAAGAATGGAATTAAATAAAAGATGCATGGATGAAATAAAAAAAAAAAAAAAACTGATAGAATAATGAAGCATTAAATTTTATAAGGTCCCGAAATCCAACAACAAAAAATAAATAACAATATATAAGGGAAAAATTCAGATTTGTCATTTGCATTGAAAATTAAGAAAGAAAAATAGATATGCATCGATTTTAACCCAAACTATAAACATAGCACCTCTATCTATATATATATATATAAAGATGAAAGAAAAAATTGTGTATCTCAAGTGTAAATTAATGAACTAAACAATATGAATATATATATTTTATAAAAAAACGCATCATCATCAAAAGTAAGGATCAGAAACCATCTTAGCTTCAAACACATGCATAAATTTTAAAAAACTAATGCAATCCACGTGATAGCTCTTAACAAAGCATTCTATTGAGATACCAATCAATCTATTTTTTAATAAAAAAAAATTAGTAAAACATGCACTCTTGAATAGGGTTTTAAAACTAATGCAATCCATGTGATAGCCCCAAAAAATTAGAGGCAGACGTTTTTTTTTTTAAGAAGAAAGTCAACTGTATCTTAACAAAGCATTCTGTTGCAGCTATCAATCTATTTTTTTTAGAATAAAAAGTTTTAGTAAAAACTGCATTCTTGAATAGGGTTGAGAAAACTGCTATAAAAACTAAAATATTTAAAATAAGTTTTTAAAAAGATCCCACAAACGTACTGCTACGCTGTTTTACATGTATCAAACACATGCATACATTTTTATAAAGTAACGCGCTCACGAAGCGATTTGTAGCATGACGTAATTCTAGGTGTCTGGATTCTGATTTATTTTGCTTCATTTATACGCAACTCAATAAATGCTTCTTTAAATCTATTCCCCTAATCATGCTGTACTCATGTATAATTAATATTTGTGTATAGCCTTCTAAGTTGACTATACAAGTTTTGAATAACTGTTTTTCTTTGGAGGCTCATTAACATGCTTACCTTTTCCATATAATTATAGCAAAAGCCTTAGAGAATCAAATAGTAGGGTAATGAAGTATAAGACTTACCTATGAAGGTTTCTTAAAGGAAAAATTGATTTTAGATAGTGTGGTCCTTTCTCAAGAAGCTATGGAATATGAAAAGAATTTTGTGTAAGGTATTATTTATTTTTTATTTTTTAAGAATAGGTTTGGAATGAGAAAAGAATTTTGTTTAGGGTATTATTATTTTAAGAATAGGTTTTGATAAGATTTATAATTAGATTAGGTAATTATTCATTGATAGATATTGAAACCATTGGGATTTAAAGATTAGTTCATAAGTATAATTGTGGTATTATTCAAGATGACTAGGTTATGGTAGCTATTAATGATTTCTTGTTATAAGTGGTTGTTCTACAAAGATTTATTAGGTAAGGGTATCCTTTTGTTCCCATTTTGTATGTCAATATACTTCCTATTTATTAAGGCATGTTTTCATACAATATTTGATGAGGAATCATCTTATTTATAATTCTCAATTTGTTCAATTCGAACCAAAGAGGTAGTCTATGAAGAAAAAACAATAAATTTAGGGTGATTAGTCCATTGAGAAGTATGGGAAATTCAAGGTAAAAATGATTGTATTACATAAAAAACTTTTAGGTATTATAGGATGTGAAGAGTGTTGAGCCAACAAAGGAATCAACTAACTTTAGCTCCATTTCAAAGTTGCAAGAAATTGAAATTGAGATTAATCATCTAGAGAGAACTTGAGTCGTATTGTGGATGATATGAAATATTGTTTAGATATTTTCTACTAAGATTGAAATGTTGCATATGTGTTGCTTTGGACCAAATGAACAAGAGAGAGGGTTAAATATTTTGGTCCTTTGTTGAGTGCTTTCTATTCTAAGCAATGCTATAGTTTTTAGATGCAACATTTCAATACCCCTCAATTTTACATGGTTTTTAGAATAAGGAATTCTGGTGATGTTGGCTCCTATTTGTACCACTATTTTGAAAGAATTTTTTTCTTGTTTGGTACCATAGTCATTCATACCTCTTTTTTGTCAACATTTACTTTAAAATTCTTTGGTTTGAATATGCCATGTGTAGGTGAGTACCTTCTTTAGGTTGTTTTGAACTAGGTATTCCACCCAGTTGAACTATGTTAGTGGCCAATGTATGTTGCAGTTCTAAGAATAGAAGGTTGGTGGGATAGATTCATAGAATATTTTCCATATAGATTATCCATATGTGTATGTTTGTATTATCTAGATTGCAACTCGTGATCCTTTTTTTGGTTGGTATGAAGCCCACGTGTTTCATTAATAATATTTTACTAGATATTTTGCATTGGGACTATCTCTTATGGATCAAAGAATTTGAGTATATAGAAAAAATTACCAAGACTTCAAGGTTCACTATCTAATAGAATTTATCTAAAATAAAGCTACCATAAAATTTGGATTTGATGCTTATGGTGGTGTCCAAAATGAATTTGTAGTAATTTCTATGGTAGCTTGGGAGAATAACCCTTACCTAGTTGTTGGTTGAATTTGGTTATGGGAAACTCATCTTCACTTTTTTAAGGATAGTAGATTAGTGAAAATGGTGCAAAGCATGTTACCCATAAATATCAATTAGGTGTGTAAATAGTGGGATCAAAACTCAATATAAGAAAAGAATGTTTGTTCCTTTGTTGCTTCAAATTATTGTAGTTTTTATTGTGTTCAATAGGTTTCCCACTTTTTCTAGAAGGCAGTCTTGTGATTCAAGTGAGGGAAACCCACCTCTTTCTTTGGCATGAGAACACTAAATTTTTTTTAGAGAGGATACCATCCTTCCTTCACATCAAAGGGTTACGATAGGATTTCTTAGGAGTTCCTCACTAGAGTGTTGAGAGATTTTAGATTTTAGCAAGACTGGATTAAATTATTAGCAGCATGTTTTACCTTAGCTATGTTCTCTATTTTAATTGTTAATCGATGACATCATTGCTAGTTATTTTAAAGGTAAATAAGGTCTATGACAAGAGGATCCCTTATCCCCCTATCTTTTTATCATCTTTTTTTATGCCCTTGGGATAACTATTTCAAATATTATGAAGGAAGAAAAGTTGGATGGTATTAAGTCTACTTCCATCCTTAGACCTACCTCTCATCAATAGTTTATAGATGATACTCTTATCACTTAAAAATCCTCTATATCATAAGCAAGACAATTGAAATCTATTTTGGAAACCTATGAATTAGTATCTAGCAAGACAATTGACTTTGTAAAAAGCAAAATCTTCTTTTTAAACACTCTTGTTAGGAGGCAGTTAAAAACTGAAAGTATCTCTAGATGTGGGGTTGGAAAATTTTCTTTGACTTATCTTGGGATACCCATGTTTAAAAGTATATCTTTGGATGATATGTGGAACCCAATTGTGGAGATATTTTCCAAGAAACTAACATGATGGAAAGGAACTCTTCTTAACCAATAAGGAAAAGTTCTTTTGGTGAAATCATGTCTTCAAAGCATCCTAGACTATTTTATGTCCCTCTTTAAGATGTTGGCTAAATTATTTGATAGAATTGAATAGATTTAAAGGAATTTCCTATGGACTAGTTCAAAAAGTAACAGGTGTCTACCACTGATAGCTTGGGAATAAACCTATTAGAAAAAAAAATAGGGGACTTGAATTTTAGGAGATTGAGAAAAGTAAATAAATTCCTTCTTGGAAAATTTTGGGTGGAAATTGATAAGGAATGAAGAGGTAAGACGGGTGAAGATTCTTCAATCCAAGTACCTAAGAGATGATGGTGATTTTTTAAAGGACAAGAATTTTTCTAGGGGATCTTACTTTTGGAATAATCTCCAAGTTGTTAGACTATTTTTGTGGGAATATTTACAATGGAAAATTTGGAGGGGTAACAAGGTTCTTTTCTGGAAATATTATTGGTTTAAGAGCATTCCCCTTAGTCAAGAATTAGAAATTGTTGTCCTAGAGAATAAATTTTCTCATACTTATAGGCTCATTGTTAGTGATTAAATTATAAGGGGAGAGAGTAGAACCAAATGGAAAAAAATTGAAGTTAAGGTTTGGACCAAAGAAGGAACTAGGTTCTTAGTAAATTGAATAAAATAATTCAAATATATTTCTTAAATAACCTAACCACTAAACATTCTAGGTGGTGGAAATTATACAATCAAGGGACCTATTCAGTCAAATTTGATTACTATTTATTGGAAGGTGAAAGTCCTTGTTGGCTACCAACTTTGAATGTTTGGTTAAAGCATCTCACTCCTAAAGTTACCTTATTCTTTTGGCTCATCTACCAAAATACAATTCTTAGTGTGGATAACCTTATGAAAAGACGTTTTCAACTTCCAAATAGGTGCAGCTTTTGTGAATATATGCTAGAATATGTTAACCATTTGAGCCTAAACTAACCATTTGCTCGAGAAGTCCTCCATATGGTTCTTAATAGATTCCAAATTTCTTGGATCTTCTCCAACTACCTTAATGATATTTATCTCCAATAGAAATCCCCTTTCAAGAGTAAGAGGCTTAAATCTTTTTGTGACTTTAGTCTTCATCATTTTCTATGGGCTATTTGGAAAGAATGAAATAGTTTTATTTTTAAAGGGAAAATAAGGGACAATCTTATTGTAGCCAATAGGATTTTCTCTCTAACTATACAAAATTCTAGATTAGTTAAGTGGGAAGAGGTCTAGAAATCGAAGGAGGAAGGTATGATTACTACAGATTGGGATCTTAATCCTGTGATGAGTATGTTTGATCCTCCTAAAAACATTTTAAGGAGTCAAATAAAATAGACTTCCTCTCTAGGTGGTATGATGAAATTGAACTTTGATGGGGTAGCTAAAGGAAATCCTAGACCTACTAGAGTGGGAGGTTTGATAAGAGATGAAAATGATAATATTTTGATTGCTTATACTAAAGTGCTAGGGGACCAGTCTAGCCATTTTGCAAAGGCTCATGTTACGTGCATGGGAATAAAGTTGGTAAGTAATCTTCAGGTTACAAAAGTAATTATAGAATGGAATTATTTAAACATTATTAATCTAATGAAAAAAGATACATAATTCAACTGGATTTTAGCCTCCATGATTGGTGAAGCTCGAAATATTATGAGGCTTATAGAGGTAGTGAAATTTAATCATATTTATAAGAAATAAAATAGCAGAGCACACAGTATGTATAGTTTTGGAATAACATAAGAATAAATCAATTTTTGAGAAGGAGACTTCCCTCAAAAATTTATTGTACTTACTAGTCATGAAAAATAAATGGGGTTCACAATGATTAATATTTCATTGTTTAAGAAATTGTCTAGTTTATTTCATAAAAGGATGTGGTGAGATATTGAAAAGTAGTAATATGGAAGGTTGGTCCTATGAATCGATGTTTGGAAGAAAGTTTTAAAATACAATATGGTACAACTCTTCTAATAGTGGTACCCCCTATTTTTACATGGTTTTCAGAATAAGGAACTATGGTGATATTGGCTCCTATTTGTACCACTCTTTTGAAAGAAATTTTTCCTTTTTTGGTACCATGGTCATTCAAACCTCTTTTTTGTTAATATTTATTTTGAAAATATTTGGTTTGAATATGTTGTGTGCATGTGAGTACCTTTCCTAGGTTGTTTTGACCTAGGTATTCCTCCCCACATGGACTGTGTTAGTGGCTAATGTATGTTGCAGTTCCAAGGATAGAAGGTTGGTGGGTAGTTTCATAGAGTTTTTCCATAAATAATATCCATATGTGCATATTTATGTTATCTATATTGCAAATCATGATCCTTGTTTTGATCGATATGAAGCCCACATTTTACATTAATGATATTTTACTAGATGTTTTGCATTGGGACTATCTCTTGTGGGTTAGAGACTTTAAGTATATAAAACCAGATTACCAAGACTTCAAGGTTCACTATCAAATAGAATTTATCTAGAATAAAGCTACCATGTAATTAGGATTTGATGCTTATGGTGGTGTCTAGAATGACTTTGTAGTAATTCCTATGGTGGCTTAGAAGAAAAACCTCTACCTAGTTGTTGGTTGGATTTGGTGATTTGGTTATGAGGAACTCATCTTCACATTTTTGAGGATAGAAGGTTACAGGAACTGGTGCAAAGTATGTGATCCATAAAGCTCAATTAGGTGTGCAGATAGTGGGATCAAAACTCAAGATAAAAAATAAAATTTTATTCCTTTATTGCTTCAAATTGTTGTAGCTTTTGTTGTGCTCAATAGGTGATAGCTTTTATTTAATAGATATATTTTTTCTAAGTTTTCTATGTTTGTATGGCATTGAAGGATGTCAATTTGTAATGTGTGTATTTCTCTTAAAAATATCTAAGCTTATCTTCTTGTAAAAGTTCATTAAAAAATTTAGGTAACATTTCAAAATCATTTTTACTACCCAATAAAATAAAATATAATATAATTTAAAATAATAAAAATTAAAATAATTACTTGTAAAAAAATCTACAAAAATATTAATATAAATACTATTATTATTTTGGATTTTCTATTAATGTCAAAACTTTATCTTTAAAATACTAATAAAACATAGGACCAAATATAGTGGTAGGTGATAATAATAATATTATTATTGCATTTCCATAACTAATAATGTACTTTCACATTGTGATTTCAGAAGTAGGCACTATATTTTTTTAGGTTTATCTAATTTAGATATTATATTTTTAGTACACATCAAAACAAAGCTGCAATAAGAGTTTGCAGTTGTTAACACACTTACTCCTTCTTGCTTAATAGAATTTTCGAAAGCAAATAACAAAACCACACTTCTTCTCTAATCGACAATAAAACAAATATCATGGAAGAACAAAAATTCCAGCCAAAAGGACTGGCACTTCGAATGCTTCAAACCCCAATGCCGGACGAGGGATGTACCTTGTTTCCCCACCTTTTCCAGAAGGCACTCTAGTCATTAGAGTGAGGGAAACCCACCTCTTTCTCCGGCATGGGAACACCCAAGTTTTTGCAGAGAGGATCCCATCCTTCCTTCACATAGAAGATTAGTAACTTCTCCGCAGGAACCAGTCTCTTCACCTCCTCAATGTGCTGTTCGTAAATACTGATGGCGTATTCCTTGTCATTCAACCTTCCGTGGAATATTCCCTCCAAGATGGCCAGGTCCACTACCTTCCTGGGTCGTTGTGTGTGCGATACACCGTCTCCATGATGCTCCTATATCATCTGTGTAAGAAACAGATGATAAAGAAGAGAAGCTTATAAAACGAAGATCTGTTTGTTTACCCTGGAGAATATCGATCCATAGATCCTCTTGCTTGTTTTCGGTCATTTCGGAGAAGTGATAGCAGGAGAAGCCCAAGAAGGTGAGCGCATCTCTGAGAGAGGAGGTGCCCGTGCGGGATAACCCCACTCCAATCACCTTCAACGTCTTCCCTTTCTCCTTTTCTGATTTTTTTCTGCACATCAAATAAAAACCATATTAGCATCAGATAAAATGAATATAATCCATGTTATACACAAGCTGTATCAGCGGGTGGAGAAATTTAAAAATTTCTACCCATAACATTTTTGATCTCCATCTTATTAATGGAATCCCCAGCCGCGCTATACCGAGCGTACAGAGGACAGTATTTGTAGTACAATTTGGACGCTGGACGTTTGGTGATGACTGGACGATAGATGTCTAATAATTGATTCATAGTAAGGTATAAGTTGTTTTTGTTTGTTTTTTTAAATTAGGTGATCTCTAACACCATATACGAGATTCACAATAGGTTGTCAAACTTTTAAAGGATCCCTAACACGAGATCTAGAGTACGTAGGAAATTTTTTAAACTTTTAATGACATGAGGTCAAATACCTTAACTTCTTTAAAGAGAGACGGAAGTTAAAATTTTAAATATCAAATACCATTATATAATATTTTTCAAATAAATGCAATTAATTTTGGGATAAGTTTTCTATATAGTGTATAAGGAAGCTAAGGTAAAGGATCCTTAGATTCTCTTAGGCAAGGACTCATTAAAATCATTGTAAAACAACCTAATTAAGATACTTTCTTAGGTTGGAGGACCATTAACTTGCTTATTTTTTCCTACATAATCATAGCAAATGATTTAGGATAGGAGAATCAGATAAGCAGATAACAAAGTATAAGAAAAGTATAAGATTAAATCAAGAAGGTTTTTTTAAAGTAAGTTTATTCTAGATAATTTAGTCTTTTTATAGGAAGCTATGGAATGGGCAAATAATTTTGTCTCGGGTGTTATTTTTTAAGTAAATGTTTGATAAGGTTTGTCTTATAGAATAGATGGTTATTCATTTGATAGATATTAATGTGGTTAGAATTTAGGAACCAATTTACAGGTATAATTGTGATATTATTCAACATGATTAGGTCATGGTAGCTATTAATGGTTCCTTGTCATAAGTGACTATTCTACAAAAATCTATTAAGTAAAATTATCCTCTTGTTTTTCATAAGTGACTATTCTACAAAAATCCATTAGGTAAGGCTATCATTTTTTTTAGGTTCTCATGAATATTTATGGAGAAAAGATCTTGGTCTAGGGCCCATAGCAAAAGCAAATCAGGTAGTTATACTATTAAAAGCACATGAACATGATGGATGTAGGATTCTAGATTTTGAAGGATACAAAAAGGTATTAGTATGAAATAAAGTAGCACAAAATAGAAAAGTGCAAGGAGTAACAATACTAATAAAAATGTCTTTGGGTAAAGTCATACTTGTTGAGAAATAAAAATCAAATAAATAGTATATATGGATTAGAATCATAGATAATGATAAATTAATTAGCATTGTAGCTTGTTATTTTACTTCAAAACTATAAAATTTTTATAATAAATATGGCTTGGATCATAAGTATCTATATATGGCATTGTCAAAACACATCATAGAATATAATAAGCTTGAAGAGGTGGTTTTAGTGGGTGACTTTAATTCCAAGACAAAAAATAGATAGATCAAGAGTTTTTAATATCAATAAAGACATACATGATAATATAGTATTGCTTGAAGGAGATGTGGATCACCAATGGTTAAGGTCCTGAGATGATAATCAAAGGACCCATCATACATTATGAAGAACTTCTTCTTTTTTTAATGAGTTTACATAGGTTTTTATGACAGGTCCTGGTCCCCTTATACTGAGTGGGATTTGAACCTTAGACCTCTCAAAGAGAATCCAAAGCCCTTATCATTGTAGAAAGCTTGCATATCTACTATGGAGAACTTATTAAACTATGTAATATAAAGGGATTGATCATCTACAAGGGTATAAACATGTGGAAAATATTTAGAAAATATACTTGTCAAACACATAATAAACATGATGCAGTTGATTAAGTTATTTGCTCACCAAACTTCATTTCAAGGATAAAATATCTAGATATTAAAGTAGTTCCCATGGAGCTAAAATCTAATCACAATCCAACATACCTAAATATCCAAATGGAAGAAAGTGAAAAAGAATAACATATTCAAGTAACTAAAGGAAATACAACAAGAAACATCCCCATGACAAAGAAAAAAACTCTTAAAATACTCAAGAAAATTATGCAAACAGAGAAAAGAAAGAGGACATATATTTTTCAAAACTATATTTTTAATTATAGTAAACTAATGGATATAATTATAGAATACTTGAAATCATGCAAGACATAAAAACTTAGGAAAAAACATGAAATATACCCTGTAAATATATGGTATGATGAATAATGTATAGCTGTAAGAAAAACCTTGAAAAAATCGAGCAAAGAGAACAAGACAATTCTATAAATAACTATCATGAGTCAAATGATATACAAAAATAATATTATAAATGAACAATGGCTATAGTACAATAAGCAATTATAACTAAGAAAAATATACTCCTATATAATTAACACAACTAAGGAACTTTTTTCTTTTACTTATGAAGGAGGGCATTACAAAAATAAAATAGGTAAAGATTAGGATATAAATAATTTATGAATTAAACATCTCAAGTGTGGGGTTGACATCTTAGCACCACACATCCAAAAAACTTTCATTGGAATCATTGAAGGAGGATTTCCATTATAATGGATAACTAGCCTAGTCATACAATTACATAAAAATGAAGATATCAACAATCCTTCAAATTATTATATTATCAAGATTAGTCCTCTTTTTTGTAAAATTATTTTGTAGCATAATAGAAACTAAAATCAGTCAATCAATGATAAATCAAGAAAAGAGACCAATAGGGCAAGTAGGATTTAGACCAAAGTACTTAATAATATATCAATACATTAATTTAAATACCTAATAAAGAGGATATGAAAAAAAAAGTTCATTATCATTTTCTTGACTTAAAAAAGGCTTTTGATATATTTTTATTGTTTGATAAGAGATGAAAATGATAATATTTTAATTTCTTATTCTAAAGCCCTGGGGGACCTATCTAAATGCGAAGATCTATGCTATGTGTGTGACAATAAAGTTTGTGAGTAATATTTAGGTTAAAAATTAATTATAGAAGGGTATTCCTTAAACATGATTAATGTGATGAAAAAAGATACAAAAGCCAACTAGAATTTTAATCTTTATGATTGGTGAAGCTCGACATATTATAAGGCTTATTGAGGTAGTAGAATTTAGTCATATTCAAAAGGAAGAAAATAGCAGAGCAGGTTGTATGGATAATTTTGGAATAATTCAAGAAGGGATTAGTATTTGGAAAGGAGACTTCCCCCAGCAAGTTATTGCAATTGATGATCATGAAAAAAGAAATGGGGTTCACAATGATTCATATTTCACTCTTTAACAATTTTCCTAGTTTATTTCACAGAAGGATGTGGCAGGATCTTGAAAAGTAGTAATATGGAAGGTCGGTCCTATGAATCAATGTTTGGAAAACATAACATGGTAAACTCTTCTAATAGTGGTGCCCCCATTTTTGCATGGTTTTTGGAATAAGGAACTTTGGTGATGTTGGCTCCTATTTGTACCACTATTTTAAAAGAAAAATTTCCTTGTTTGGCACCATGGTCAGACCTCTTTTTTGTTAATATTTGCTTTCAAAATATTTGATTTGAATATGTTGTGTGTAGGTGAGTACCTTCCCTAGGTTGTTTTGACCTCGTATTCCACCCTAGTTGGATTGTGTTAGTGGTTAATGTATGTTGTAGTTCCAAGGATAAAAGGTTGGTGGGGTAGATTCATAGAGTTTTCCATAAATATTATTTATATGTGCCTATTTGTGTTATCTAGATTGCAACTCGTGATCCTTTTTTTAGCCAGTATGAAGTCCATGTGTCTCATTCCACGTGTCTCATTAATGATATTTTACTAGATGTTTTGCATTGGAACTATATATTGTGGGTCAAATACTTTGAGTATATGAAAATAGATTACCAGGACCTCAAGGTTAATTGTCTAATAAAATTTATTTAGAATAAAATTGTCATGAAATTAAAATTTGATGCTTATGGTGGTGTCCAGAATGATTTTGTAGTAATTACCATGGTGGATTAGGAGAACAACCTCTACCTAGTTTTTGGTTGGATTTGATTATGCGGAATTTATATTCACTTTTCTAAGTATAGTAGGTTATTGGGACTTGTACAAAGGGTGTTACCCATAAAGGTCAATTAGATGTGTAGATAGTAGGATCAAAACTCAAGATAGGAAAAGGAAGTTTGTTCCTTTGTTACTTTAAATTGTTGTAGTTTTTCTTGTGCTCAATAGATGATAGATTTTATTTAATATAGGTTGTTTTTCTAAGTTTTCAATGTTTGTATGGCATTGAAGGACACTTGTTTGTAATATATGTATTTCTCTTAAAAACTTCGAGGCTTATTTTTTTTAAGGTTATTAAAAGATTTAAAAAACCTTTCCAAAACATTTTCCTCTACCCTAATAAAAATAATAAAAAAATATAATTATGATAATAATGAAAATTAAAATAAATACTTCTCAGAAAATCTACAAATTATTATTATAAATACCATTATTATTTTGGATTGTCTATTAATCTCAAGACTATATCTTGAAAATACTAAAACATAGGAGCAAACGTATTGATAGATGATAATAATAATAATATTATTGCATTTCCATAACTGATTTCAGAGGTAGGCACTATATTTTTTAGTTTTATCTAATTTATATGTTATGTTTTTAGTACACATCAAAACAAAGCTGCAATAAGAGTTTGCAGTTGTTAACACACTTACTCCTTTTTGCTCAATAGAATTTTCGAAAGCAAATAACAAAACCAAACCTCTTCTCTAATTGACAGTAAAACAAATATCTTGGAAGAGCAAAGATTCCAGCCGAGAGGACTGGCACTTCGAATGCTTCAAACCCCAATGCCGGAGGAGGGATGTACTGTGTTTCCCCACGTTTTCCAGAAGGCACTCTTGTCATTCGAGTGAGGGAAACCCACCTCTTTCTCCGGCATGGGAACACCCAAAAACCTGCAGAGAGGATCCCATCCTTCCTTCACATCGAAGACTAGTAACTTCTCCGCAGGAACCAGTCTCTTCACCTCCTCAATGTGCTGTTCGTAAATACTGATGGCGTATTCCTTGTCATTCAACCTTCCATGGAATGTTCCCTCCACGATGGCCAGGTCCACTACCTTCGCTGATCGCCCCAGGTGCATCCTTCTTTGGTCGTGTGTGCGGTAGACCGTCTCCATGATGCTCCTATACCAGCTTTCCCTGTCGCGGACGGTAAGGATTATGTTTGCCTCCGGATACTCCAACATCAACGCTCGGTACACCTTCACGGCAGGAAAACCTGCTGTAGCCATATATCCCTCGAAGACTTGCTCCCAATTAACACGACTTCCTGCAAATATAAATATAAGAAACAGATGAAAAAGAAGAGAAGCTTATAAAACGAAGATCTGTTTGTTTACCCTGGAAAATATCGATCCATATATCCTCTTGCTTGTTTTTGGTCATTTCGGAGAAGTGATAACAAGCGAAGCCCAAGAAGGTGAGCGCATCTCTGAGAGAGAAGGTGCCCGTGCGGGATAACCCCACTCCAATCACCTTCAACGTCTTTCCTTTCTCCTCGTCTGGACATCAAATAAAAACCATGTTAGCATCAGATAAAATGAATATAATCCATGGTATACACAAGTTGTATCAGCGGGTGGAGAAATTTTAAAATATCTACCCATAACATTTTTCATCTCCATCTTATTAATGGAATCCCCAGCTGTGCTATACCGAGCGTACAGAGGACAGCATTTGTAGTACAATTTGGACGTTGGACGTTTGGTGAAGACTGGAGGATAGATGTCTAATAATTGATTCAGAGTAAGGTGTATGTTTTTTTTTAATTAGGTAATCAATTTTTGAAAGGATCTCTAACACGAGATACGAGATTCGGAGTAGGTAGTCAAATTTTTAAAGGATCCCTAACACGAGATACGAGATTCAAAGTAGGCAGGAAATGTTTTTTAACTTTTAATGGCATGAGCTAAAATACCTTTTAAAAAAGAGATTGAGGTTAGAATCTTAATATTAAGTTGATGTTATACCATTATATAATTATGATGTAATATAGGTTGGTTTTTTTTCTATACTATGTAATTAATAAAAAAATTAAGATAATATTTTTCAAAGAAATGTAATCAATTTTAAGATAAGATTTTTATATAGTGTATAAGGAAGCCAAGGTAAAAGGATCCTTAGATTCTCTTATTAGGCAAGGGCTCATTAATCATTGTAAAACAACCTAATCAAGACATTATTTTGCTTATGTTTTCCTACATAATCATAGCAAAGGACTTACAATAGGAGAATCAAATAAGCAGGATAACAAAGTATAAGACTAAATCATGAAGGTTTTTTAAAAGGCAACTTTATTTTAGATAATTTAGTCCTTTTATAGGAAGTGATGGAATGGACAAATAAATTTTTCTAGGGTGCTATTTTTGTAAGAATATGTTTTGATAAGACTTATTATTAGATTAGGTGGTCATTCATTCAATAGATATTAAAGTCGTTAGGATTTAGGGACCATTTTATAGGTATAATTGTGGTATTATTCCATATGATGAGGTTATCATAGCTATTAATGGTTCCTTTTTATAAGTGATTGTTCTACAAAAATCCATAAGGTAAGGGTATCCTCTTATTCCCATTTTGTATATCACACTATAAATGCACTTCCTATTTATTAAGGTATGCTTATCATACAAGATTCTATAAGGAATCTTCTTCTTTTTTTAAGGTAAAGCCATAATTTTCATTTTGTCAATAATATACTATAGTTCCTTAAATATTATAAAGATGAAATTATGCTCTAGTCATCCTAAAGATATTTTGTTTAAACTTAGGATCATAATTTCTCAATATTAACTTATATTTTATTATGATAAGGAATATTGATAGATCTCCCTATTTTCCGCAATAATGAGACAAGTCAATTATAGAAATATCAATTGAAATAATGGAATTGATTCAAAAATATAATTATTTCTAATGATCTTTGCAACTAGTTTATGGTAAACATTTAGAATAAATTGGATGGTTCAAGGTAATGAGATACCTATCATTTGTAAGGAGATTGCAAGTGGTTGAGAAGTTATTTGCTTAGCTACTCATATATTCTACTCTATATGTAATTTTCCTAATAAGTACCATTACTCTCAATTGAAAAGAGTAGTCAAGAGTTTCTTTGGTCTAAGAAAAATAAATTCCTAGTCATATTTAGGATTATATGGTTGCAATGTACCTAGATGATACATAGACGAGACCTGCACTAAGTTGATTCTTGATCTCAATGTATTTGTTTGATGTCCAAGTGGGTTGTGAGGTTCCCAAGTGCTAATAAACTATGAAAATAGCTTATTTTTTTGTTAGAATTTGCTCAATTGGATAACTCATGAGACAAGTTATCCAAATTTGATAAGATTTTATGTGCTAAATATTGCTCACTTTAAGATTCAATCCATATTATATGCATATGGAAAGCTTGACAACTTTCAACAACCAAGCTTTCCTTGAATGGACTAACTCCAAGAGGAATATTAAGCTTTATCAACTTTACATTTCAACTTTACACAAACAAAGCCATCCAAAGCCTCTCAAAGCCTTCAAAACTTATAGAAACCATTTGAAACCTTTACAGATGTCACATCAATGGCCATCTTACCCACTATTTCTACATCAAAAATGATATTTAAAAAATCTTGTTTTCCTATTAATATTTGAGGTTCTCACAACGGTAGGCTATGACGCTACATGGGTATCAAATTTGGGCCTTTTGGGGTTACTATCAATGCCCCTATTCTACATCAACAATAATTTACTACTAAAAATTGTTAGAGGTTACAATCATGATGACTTGGTGTTCAACATTAACATCAATAATAGGGATATTTCCTTCACTATAAACCCTACGGATGTACAAATATTGATAGGGCTCTTGCACAAGGATTTTCCATCCGTCACATCTAAGTTTTATTTAACATATGAAGATGAAAGCATGAGATTCCGGGAGAAAAGAAACACTAAGATGTAATGAAAGCAGAACTAACTTGATGTTAAATGAATATACATGAAATAGAATGCATGTAATCGAATCAACCAAACATAAAGGGGAAAGCAGGAGCACAACCCTTTTATATTAATTCCATTCGGTTACAATACATCTCCTCCCTTTTTAGGGGCTAGGAGTGTTAGCCTGTCTTGGTTACAATCATGATTAGTAATCTTCCTTCCACATGCCCACATTTAAAATGGGCGGGCCAGAGTGTTGTCGCCGCTTACGATACTGAATCCTTGCTTGTTGTTTCTCCTGCGATCAAAGAAACACAGAGACGTTAGTAACACCTGCAACACAAGGACAAAACGTTTGACTTTAGAAATTAATAAGAACTACGTGCGCAAGATTGATTAAATATGTGCAACCCTGATAAAGACCCGAAAACATCACCAAAACGTTGTTGCCAGTAAAACAATCGGTGAAACTGATCACTGTTACCTGCAAGTTAGCGAAGAACCAACAACGTAGAACGTAGAACGTAATGCAAGATGTCTTCGATAAATACAGCGTAGAACTTATTTAAACAGCATACGGCGTGATGTAAAAAAATACGTGATAACAGATCTTATTTAAACAGCATACAGCGTGATACAAAAAAATACGTGATAACAGAATAATCTAAGATGAAACTACGAGCGTGCGGCGCCCGAGCGGGCCGCCCACCATGAAAACTTGATTTCGGTGCCAATCCACTAAGGAAGGGCCCAAAATCTCTCAGGTTGTGATGTCATCGAATTGATGGGTTACTGTGTCCAATGTCGGGTCTGAAGGTTCGGATTCACGCTTTCAAAAACCACCCAACAACCTCTCTTGCGAAAGAGATTCTGGATGTGAAAAAGGTGAATCAAAACTGATGCAATCGGGTCTCTGGTTTAGCAGCACTTCGTTGCGTTAAAAAATGCTTGTCAACCTGTCCCTTCTGGGCGGGAAAGTTCGCCATTTTATAGACCCATGGGGTCTCTTTGGAGGGGGCACGCGGGGATGCCACGTGGCGGCCATGCCTTCTCAAAAGGGAGGAGACTCCGCCTTGACTAGGGCTTACTCGACTGCCCTTGTGACAGTTCGTTAACTGCCAATATGCCCACCTATGCGTGCATGCACAGCAAGCGACAATAACTGACTGTCTTCGGCTGCCACTTGTTTCACGTCTGCTTTGATGGTTTTAATGTTTGCCTTTGATTGGTTGAATGTTTGCCTTTGATTGGTTGAATGTTTACCTTTGATTGGTTGAATGTCTACTTAGGCACAAAATGCCGAAGTGTCGCGATATCGCGACACTTCGGCCAAGGCTCCCCTTTGGGCTTTTGGTGTCGCGATTTCGCGACATCGCGAAATCGTGACACCCTCGGCCGAGGTTCCCCTTTGGGCTTTTGGTGTCGCGATTTCGTGACGTCGTGAAATCACGACACCCTCGACCGAGGTTCCCCTTTGGGCTTTTGGTGTCGCGATTTCGTGACGTCGTGAAATCGCGACACCCTCGGCCGAGGTTCCCCTTTGGGCTTTTGGTGTCGCGATTTTGCGACGTCGCGAAATCGCGACACCCTCGACCGAGGTTCCCCTTTGGGCTTTTGGTGTCACGATTTTGCGACGTCGTGAAATCGCGACACCCTCGGCCGAGGTTCCCCTTTGGGCTTTTGGTGTCGCGATTTCGCGATGTCGTGAAATCGCGACACCCTCGGCCGAGGTTCCCCTTTGGGCTTTTGGTGTCGCGATTTCACGATGTCGTGAAATCGCGACACCCTTGGCCAAGGTTCCCCTTTGGGCTTTTGGTGTCGCGATTTTACGACGTCACAAAATCGCGATTTCGCGACACCCTCGGCCAAGGCTCCCCTTTGGGCTTTTGGTGTCGCGATTTCACGACGTTGCGAAATCGCGACATCGCGATTTCGCGACACCCTCGGCCAAGGTTTGCTTTTTCTTAAGGCTTGCTTGTTTTTGCTTAAGGCTTGCTTTTGCTCTGTTTTACTTTTTGACCTTCTAACCTGCTGTGTAAGTGGCTAGGACCACTGTTTGACCTCTGAGGGCTGCCCTGAAAGCTGTGTGTGTCAATGCGATCAGTGTTTGTAGTCACATAATCGGATTGGTGTTGTTTTGGTGTCTATAGATGCCCCTTTTTGGGAAGCGCTACGGGTGACACAGTGCTGAGAAAAAATAGATAACCAAAGCACTAATGATTAGGGTTTCTTGGCAATCTAACCAACCTCTGATGCCCCAAGTATGGAAAGGGCATGCATTCTTGAATCCTTGCTTCTGACGAGCTAAGGAATTTGATTTCAAGTGTTAACCTATTTTGGTGAGGTGTGACTTGAGCTTGGACATTAATCAGTCATGATTAGGCAAAGGGCGTAACCTTTTGTCCACAGGGGGAACCTTGTGTTCATGCTTTGGGAATGCCAAGTGTTTGATCAATTTGATTGCTACTTGTTTACTGCCCCAAGCAGGAGCGTGATTGTCTTTGTCAATGATTCTTTGAATGCATGTCATTGCTTTGATTGGGTGTGTGCTTGTTGATTGGTGACTAAGTGTGACTACCCCCTCAAGCGACGAATCGATGAGGGAATGACCTTCATGAGAAAAGCGACGAGTCACTTGACCCAAGATGACTTGTGCAAGGGTGCCTTTAGATGTTTTACCGTTTAAGCACGTGCAATTTCATGACATTTGGACCTATTTTTGGTGGGTGTTAACCCTTTTGGTGATGCCATAATGGGGTGAAATCATCGAAAACCTGCCTTCCCGTGGAGCGGTCCGGCTATGGTAGCCTTCTTGGGGAAGTAGGAGAGTGACACTTTGAGCCTCGACATCGATTTTTTATGCCAAGAGGTTAAGTGCAAGAGCACTTGTGTCCGGCAATGCTTATTGCTTGATGTTTTTGTGTTACATTTTTGTGATGTTTTTGTTGTTTTGATTTTCTTTCTTTGTGTATATGTTATGATTTTATGTTATGCATAATGATTGATGTTGATGGATGCATGTTACTTTATATTGATGTATGCATATGGTATGATAAATGTGATTGTTGTATGTTGATTTATTTTGATGGATGCATGATGAATGCAAATGTTTTTTATTTATATGTGATATGCAGAAATGAAATGGATGAATGGAATTTGTGATGTTTGGCTATGGCACCATAGACTGTTTTTGACTTTGTTATTTTGTCTTTAGGCGATTGCTGTGATACATGACTTTGTATGTATACATGTAGTTTTTCTCTTTTTGTATTTTTTGATGGTATTGTAAGGATGAAAAGTAGTGCAATTGGTTTAGAAATGTAGCTAAGGTTTTTCGAGACTCAGACGGTTTTAACTCACTAGCCACGATTGTACTTTATCTTACAAGACTTTTGAACAAGGTATGAATCGGACTTGTTTTTGACCAAGCTATTTCACATCCCTGTGTGTGCAATTGAGTTCATTTATGTGGTATTTGTCGGGATACCGCCGGTGCTGGATGGGCTTTCAACCGAACCTATCTCGAGGATCACCTAATTAGCTCCACTAACTCCTTTGTTGTATTTAGTTAGATTAATCTGCGGTGTTATCCAGGATACCATAAGCTAGCTCATCCTTATGCAAACATTGGTCTGCACATACACAAAGCGAATGTGACAGACATATCGTCATGCGGGTAGGATACCATCATTGCCAGATAGGCTGTCAACCAAACCTGTAATGAGGATCACCTAGATGGTTTTCGAATGCTAAGAATTCCAGGGATTCAAGTTCAGGATATTTGTTGGCTGAATGATTTGGAAAGTTGCTCGTCCATATAGTGATGAAAATCATTGTTTATTTTCTATTAATTCTTTTTGAGCAAGGATTTTGAATAGTAGTGATAACCACTTGTTATTTGATTTTGTATTTTGAGTATTGTGAGGTTGGGCTAGTGAGTGGCCTTGATCCTTGTGGACTTGGGGACGACTACGCATCCTTTGCAGGGACATGTAGTACAAATCCTTACGACGTTGGGAACCAAGGGGGTGATGGAGATTATGGAGCAAGGGCATTGATCTGTTAGGCCTTGGGGATGACTACCCATCCTGGTTAGGGGTGGATAGTATGAATCCTTACAACTTGGAGACCAAAGGTGAATGGAAAGTGTTAGGATGATGATTTGTTGGAATTTTGTTTGTGAATGGTGTTGATCCCTTTTGGGTCTTGGGGATGACTACCCATCCTTGGTAGGGATGTGTAGTACGAATCCTTACAACTTTGGGAACCAACTATGATTGGGATTTGGTAGTGGTGAAAACCACTGTATATGGAGGTGAATGGATAGGAAAGAGCTTGTCCTTTCGTCAATTCTCAGCATTCTGGAACCATTCGCATGGGGGGATGAGCAAGATAACCATTTCACTTATGGTGACCTGGATTACTACGCAGGTTTCATCTTTCGTTCACACAACTTGGGAATTTTTATGTGTTTTAATTTGTGTTGGGATGTTACGTAACAAGGTGTATTTCAAGTGTAACTCTACCTTCGTAAAATCTGTCTGACTTGATACATTACATGGCTAAAGAGAAAAATGATGACTGAATCACAAAAACTCTTGATACATTAAAAGACCACTGACTCTAGTGTGGTAAAAAGCAATGCATGGTGTTTTTGTTTATTTTTTTAAAATGGAACAGTGTGGAACAAGATGGACTAGCAAAGCAATTACAGCCTATGGTGCCTTTGACCCATACGACCAAAAATATGCAATGTATGGATGCAATGCTTTGATGCAGCTATGTATTTTTGTATTCTTGATGGATTGATTTTTGTGAATATGAAGATGAGGTGCGAGAAGAGCTCTCTATTGATGAATTTGAGTATGCCTAGAAATGAGATGCGAAAATTTTTGTTGTTTTTGATGATTTTGTGTTGTTTTTGAATTTTCTTGATTTTTGACCAAACGATTGTGGAAATCCTCGAAGCATTTTTGAATTGACCAAGCGATTGCAAGAATCCTTGGAGCCTTTTTGGGATTGACCAAGCGATTTTAGGGATCCTTGGAGCATTTTTGGGATTGACCAAGCGATTATAGAATCCTTGGAGCATTTTTGGAATTGACCAAGCGATTGTAGAATCCTTGGAGCATTTTTGGATTGACCAAGCGATTGCAAGAATCCTTGGAGCCTTTTTGGGATTGACCAAGCGATTATAGAATCCTTGGAGCATTTTTGGGATTGACCAAGCGATTATAGAATCCTTGGAGCATTTTTGGGATATCCTTAGAGCATTTTGGGATATGGCTCTCTTAGATATGAAATGGTCACAAATGACTGATATTCAAGGGTTCTATTTCCTTGATACCGTCAAGAGAAGCTAGCCGGTATGTCTCGGGTCCTATTTTGCTATCAATGACATATGGACCTAACCAATTTGCCACAAATTTGTCCCTTAGGTGGGATGGCAAACTAGAATTCTACTGGTTTTCCTTCAAAACCAAATCACCAACCCGAAAGTCCCTCAGGTGCACTTTCATGTTGTAAGCTTTCTTAAGTCGCTCTTGATAAATACGTAAATGCTCGAGAGCATTAACGCGTCGTTCGTCAAGCAACGTAAGCTGGTCTAACTGGGCCTGTCGTGCAGAGTCATCATCGATGAACTCCTGCATTGATATGCTCAGGGAAGGGATCTCCAACTCTAGAGGCATGACTACCTCGGAGCCATACACAAGAAAAAATAGAGTGGCCCCAGTGGGTGTCCGAATGCTAGTGCGATAGGCCCATAGGGCAAGTGGGATTTGAATGTGCCAATCCTTATGACTGTCTATGACGGTCTTTTTAAGGATGGCAACTAGCATTTTGTTTGACGCCTCTGCTTGCCCATTCGCTTGCGGATAATAGGGTGTCAAAAAGTTGTGCTGAATCTTGTACTTTGTGGTCAAAGCACGCACATCTTTGTTCTTGAAAGGCGTCCCATTATCCGAGACTATTTTGGATGGAATACCAAAACGACATATGATGTTATGTAAAATGAACTCCACGATGCGGGGTCCTATCGTAGAGGTAAGTGAAATTGCTTCCACCCACTTGGTAAAATACTATGTGGCCATTATGATAAACGTGTGACGGCTTGATGACGCAGGGGAGATCTTTCCAATTAGATCGAAGCCCCATTGCGAGAATGGCCAAGCAGACTAGACTGTCTGCAAGGCCTGGGAAGGTACGTGCATCAAATTGGCATGATGTTGACACTTCATGCACTTCTTGACATACGCGCAACAATCTCGCTCTAAATATGGCCAATAATAGCCCATGCGAAGAATGCACTTTGCGATGGCCATACCACTAAAGTGGCCACCACATGTACCATCGTGCGCTTGGGAAACTGCCCAAGTGGACTCTTGCTTGGTCCAAGCAACGAAGGAGGATTCCTTCATAGCTGCGACGATACAAAATGTCTCCTATCAAGACATACTTAGCCGCTTTCTTCTTGAGTGCTCATTTTGTGGCATGAGTCAATCCAAGCGGGAGATTACCTAACTTGAGGTAGTCTCTAATGGGTAAATACCAGTCCTGTTGATCAGAAACCTCGATAGTATGAACAGCCAATCCCTCTTGAAGTTCATCCCTAGCAAACATTGAATGGGATAGAACTTGTAAGAATAGCATTGTGTTGCTATTAATGGGAGTAGGGGAGAACAAGGACCCCCAGATGGCATGTTTCAGATGATCTCAGATTCGATAGAACTTCTCCGAGGATGGTTCAATTTGGATCATGTGGATTCCTGGTGTCAAGTCTGAGCTTGCACGCTCCATCGTGGATTGCGATAAGGTTTTGACTTGAATGGTTGTCATATCACCGGAAAGGTCTTACGGGATTAGTGACCCCAAAGAGGCCATTGTGTCCGCAAAATGATTCGATGATCGAGGGAGTGCCTCGATGTCATACCACTCAAGTTTTGCCAGGAATTTGTCCACGAGGGCTTTATAGGCCTGTAGGACTGGGCATTTGCATTGATATACCCCTTTGACTTGATTGACTATTAACAATGAATCACCAAAGATATTCAGTCATTTGATGTTCATGGCGATTGATGTCCGAAGACCTAGGAGCAAGGCTTCATACTCGCATTATTGTTGGTGCACGGGAAGTTTAATTTAAATGATAGGGGCATTGGAGCACCCTACGGTGTGAAGAATACAATTCCCGTGCCACCACCTTGCTCACATTTAGAACCATCGAAGAATAGGGTTATGTCGGCCTGTGACTCGAGCTCATCAGAATCTGGCGATTCTGAGACATGGAAGACCCCATCATCGGGTAGTTCTATGACTAGAGGCTGATCGTCTTCAAGAGGAGCCTCTGCTAGTTGATCGGCTATGACTTGTCCTTTGATAGATTTTTGTCCAATAAACTCTATGTCAAATTCTGTCAACAACATGATCCATTTTGCCGTGCGACTACTATGATAAGTACGACTCATCATGTATCGCAATGGATTCTCCTTAGACACAACATACGTAGTGTTTCTCAACATGTAGTGGCGTAGCTTTTTGGTAGCAAACACCACTCGCACAGCGAGTTTCTCAACGTATGCATAGTTAAGTTCATAACCGACCAGGGTGTGGCTAAGATAGTAAGTAGCTCTGTTCCTTGTGAAGTTCATTCTTACGGGCTAACATGGCGCCCGAGTGCCACCTCGATGGTTGAGATGTATAAGTAGAATGGCACTCCTGGTCTAGGTGGTGCCAATACTGGCAATGAAACTAGGTATTGTTTTATCTCGTCAAAGGCTGACTGGCACTCGTCATCCCAGTGAAATGTAACCCCCTTGTGCAATAATTTGTTCATGGGTCGGCACTTGTCAGATAATTGCACTATAAAGTGTTTAATCGACGTGACCTTTCCCTGCAGACTTCTGAGCTGCTTGATTGTAGTTGGGGGAACCATTTCAAGGATTGCCTTGAATTTCTTTGGGTCCACCTCGATTCCTCGCTTTGAGACTATGAAACCCAAGAGTTTTCTAGATGTGACGCCAAATACGCACTTCTTGGGGTTTAGTCTAACTTTATGCTCCATGAGGCGATCGAGGATTTTGCTTAAGTCATCGATATGATTTGAGCGCACAAGAGACTTGGCTAACAAATCATCCATGTAATCTTCCAAAGTTTTGTGCATGTAATCGTGGAAGATATATGTCATGGCACGTTGGTAGGTGGTGCCAGCATTTTTAAGGCCAAAAGGCATGACCTTATAACAAAATTTCCCCCAAGGCGTTGTGAACACCGTTTTTAGTTGGTCTTCAGGATTGATACGAATCTAATTGTATCCTGAGAAACCATCCATGAGGGAGAGCATTTCGTGACCTGCTGTAGCGTCTACCAACACGTCGATGCTTGGCAAGGGGAAATCATCCTTAGGACTCGCTTTGTTTAGATCTCAAAAATTAGTGCATATGTGAATCCTCCCGTCGGGATTCTTGATGGGAACCATGTTGGACAGCCATGGCGGATAATCCACGCAGATGACAAAATGTGCATCCAACAGCTTTTGCAATTCGTCTTTGACCATCAAGGCCACTGTTGGGTGCATCTTACGTAGTTTTTGCTTTACAGGCTTGATTGTCGGATCAAGCATTAAATTATGCGTGACTAGCTACGGGTCTAGTCCTGGCATATCCTTGTACGACCATGCAAAAACCTCCTTCTTCTCTTTGAGAAGGGCAATGTAGTCGGCTTTCTCTTCGGGGGAAAGACTTACCCCCAGCTAGAGAATCTGTGGATTCATTGGATCTGTGCCAATATCTACATCAGTCATCTCCTCGATTGACATGTGGGATCCATCTTCCAACTGATGTGGATTCGGGATCAAATGGATATCATTAGCTGAGTTTAGATCTGCGTTGGGAACCTCGGGTTCCTCTTCATCCTAAAAAATATCCTGAGTTGTCCTTGGGGTAAAATGAGGCATTTCACCAAAAGGCCGATACTCGATGGTGACAAAGGTGAATTGACGTGATCCCAGTCGATGGCATCTATGTCTAGATGCAATGACCGTCTTTGGATCGATCGGATTGCGGATGGGTGCGGTCAAATCAATGGAGATCATGTGGATGGAATGAATTTGGTCTCCATTACTACGGGTATGATAACTTGAATCTTCTGGATGCTCCCTATACTCTGGATCTGGTTCTATGGGAATGGGCATGAACAGATCGGCCCTATGTGCAAATAGGAGGACAGGGTCTTCCCTCGGCACTATTGTCATGATAGGGTCTCGGGGTGGACGGTGCTCATCGTGAATTTGGAGCCACGGATCCAACACTTGGTCCCACCCCACTGGGTCTACCCACCATTCATGCCCTAACCTTATGCCCATCTGTCCCATCAGATCTTCATGAGTTAAAGGGCGATTATGCCGTCGCGCATGATTGAGATAGTTCATCTCAGTCTCATCTTCTGAATCACTTTCGAAGATCCAAAAATGCTCATTCTCTTCAGCAACTGTTACTTGTGACATTGAGGGTTCTCCTTGTTCCAGCAATTTAATCTGGTCCCATTGCGGTTGTTCCAATCTTGGTGGAGGGACCTGATTCTCTTGACACTGTATTGACTCAACTGGAACCTCTAAGGGGAACAACTTCAAAAAGATGTTCGAACACCGTTTATGTTCTCTTTGGGGATTAGTATCCGAACTTTCACCTCTCTCTAGCAAAGGAGGGGGATTACTGATGTTGCCAAGGGTGTTTGTTGACCATGGGAGGTAATCTCCCAATGTATATTCTATATTTGGGTTGGCATAAAGATCTGGTGCCAATCCCCCCTTGTTGCCTATTTCTAGGCCTTGCATATTTTCTACCAAGATGTCTAAGGGCAGGGGGTGGTTGAACCCTACTCCTGACTTATAATATGGCATCTGATATCTTGGTTGGCAAAGGATGCGCATCCCTTGCTCATATCTTCCTAGCCCGTATCCATGCCAATAGCATTGGCCGAGATATCTTAGAGCAAAGTCTAGGTTTGACAGATAGTTGATATTTTTAGCAAAAGGCTCTTCGTCTTCTACCTTTTTCTTGCATGGTTCAAGACCATTATCAAGGCCCCCATACACAAAATTTGTCTGGTTTGGTGGGTAACCTAGAGGAACAACTATTCCTATGGGAATGCGAGGTCTCCCTATGTCCTGTACTGATTCTAATGCGGGCATTGCCATAACATTCTGCACTAAATACTCCCCCAAGCCCGTACTAGCCATTTCAACAGTGATTGTTGATGCTTGGGAGGGAGGGAACGGGAGTCCTTCCTGAGTCCATTCTATGTTTGGTGTTTTAGGAGTCTCAACTTCCATTAGGTATTTCCTTTGTTGATACCGTTGAAATTGTTGGCAACCCCTCTTCTAGGGGCTGAGCCTCTTCCATGATTTGTTTTCCCTTGTCCTTATGTTTAGCCATGACAGGTGGCGTTGGTAGTGAAGGAGTAGATGATGAAGACTCACATGGCTAGGATTTTGATGATTTGGTCACCAGTGGTGCCTGCGGTATTGGACCCTGCTTAGATGGATTTAACTGGAAATCCAAATGCGTTGAAGGGAGGGTCGATTGAGGCATTAATTGCATCGCATTGCAATACTTGAAGGGTTCTAAGTCCATCGGGACTACATGTATTTCTCCTTCAAATGCATACTTTAAGCACTGGTGAGCAATCGAAGGGACACACTTCATTTCCCTGATCCAAGGCCGCCCTAGCAGTATGTTGTAAGCCATCTTGCCTTCCAACACATGGCACAATGTAGGTATTGTCTTTTGTCCTACCTGGACAGGCAGAACAACTGTGTCGACTGTCGAGCATATTGCATCGTTGAAAGCTTGTAGTGTGTATGTGGAGGCTGTGATATGAGAGGCTGGCAGCTTCAAATGTTTTAGTGTTGTAGTGGTAACGATGTTACTGGACGAGCTAGTATCTACCAACACTCTCTTGTACAGGATCCCGTTGACCCACGCGATAACGTGCAGGGGTGGATCTACCGTGTCATTCGATATTGTTTTGACTTCATCTTCTCTGAAGGTAATGATCGGCTCCTTACATCGTTTCACATGTCCCATGAAGTTGTTGAAAGAATATGCTTTGTGAGGCTGTAATTCAATGGCTTTTAAAATTTCCATAAGAGCTTCCCTATAAGGTGTTGACTTTTGAATAAGCTCGTAAATGGAAAGCCTAGCCGATGTGGTCCGCAAACTCTGCATGAATTTGGTCCGTATCGTGACCTCAGGTCTAGGCGGAGGCAACTGCACAAGGCATTGTTGAGGCTGTGACGTTGTTGGAACTTCCCTTGTAGCTACCTTGGGGGCAACTACTGGGTACTTTTTGTTCCTGGTCACTATGCTGATCATTCCCACAAATCCTTGCATGGGAAGATTCTGTCGCACCTCATTAACTCGGAGAGGTTTTGCCTGTGCCTCATGGGCAGGCAAAGGGTCCTTGAATACCCCCATTTGTTGATTATTTGGCGCTATGGGGTTGTCCACGGCCAATGTTTTATTGTCAATCAAATCTTGGATTAATCCTTTGAATTTCTAGCATCCATTCAAGTCATGTCCCCTTCGCCTATGGAATCTACAATATAATTCCTCTCTGTATCCCTTAGTCTTGGGAGCGTTAGGATCTATAGTTTGGATCTCTGGAAGGGTGACTAAATTTGCCACTGACAAGTGATCAAAGAGGGAGTCCATGGACTCCGCATAAGGGGTGAATTGTCACCTAGGGCAATGCTGTTGATTCTACTCTTGTTTCTTATTATCTCTTTCATAACTAGGAGGCACTGCCTGGTAATTAGCCTTTTGAGGCTGTATTTCTTGCACAGGCTTGGGGAAATTTATCGCAACTTGATTAACCACATCGGGTTGTGATTGCGTTGTCCCGGTCTTAGTGGTTTTATTCCACTCTTTCTTTTTAGGCTTGGCGATTGCGCCCTCGCCTATTTTGATCTCTTCTATAACTCTGGCTTGCGCCAAAGCTTCTTCTAGGCTGGCGTATTCACCACTAAAAGCATGAGATTCCAGGAGAAAAGAAACACTAAGATGTAATGACAAAAAGAACTAACTTGATGTTAAATGAATATACATGAAATAGAACGCATGTAATCGAATCAACCAAACATAAAGGGGAAAGCAGGAGCACAACCCTTTTATATTAATTCCATTCGGTTACAATACATCTCCTCCATTTTCAGGGGCTAGGAGTGTTAGCCTGTCTTGGTTACAATCATGATTAGTAATCTTCCTTCCGCATGCCCACATTTAAAATGGGCGAGCTAGAGTGTTGCCGCCGCTTACGATACTGAATCCTTGCTTGTTGTTTCTCCTGCAATCAAAGAAACACAGAGACGTTAGTAACACCTGCAACATAAGGAAAAAACATTTTGACTTTAGAAATTAATAAGAACTACGTGCGTAAGATTGATTAAATACGTGCAACCCTGATAAAGACCCGAAAACATCACCAAAACGTTGCTGCCAGTAAAACAATCGGTGAAACTGATCGCTGTTACCTGCAAGTTAGCGAAGAACCAACAACATAGAATGTAGAACGTAATGCAATATGTCTTCGATAAATATAGTGTAGAACTTATTTAAACAGCATACGACGTGATGTAAAAAAATACGTGATAACAGATCTTATTTAAACAGCATACAACGTGATACAAAAAAATACGTGATAACAGAATAATCTAAGATGAAACTACGAGCGTGCGGGGCGCCCGAGCGGGCCGCCCACCGTGAAAACTTGATTTCGATGCCAATCCACTAAGGAAGGGCCAAAAATATCTCAGGTTGTGATGTCATTGAATTGATGGGTTACTGTGTCCAATGTCGGGTCTGAAGGTTCGGATTCACGCTTCGAAAACCACCCAACAACCTCTCTTGCGAAAGAGATTCTAGATGTGAAAAAGGTGAATCGAAACTGATGCAATCGGGTCTCTGGTTTAGCAGTACTTCGTTGCGTTAAAAAATGCTTGTCAACCTGTCCCTTCTGGGCAGGAAAGTCCACCGTTTTATAGACCCATGGGGTCTCTTTGGAGGGGGCACGCGAGGATGCCACGTGGTGGACATGCCTTCTCAAAAGGGAGGAGACTCTGCCTTGACTAGGGCTTACCTAACTGCCCTTGTGACAGTTTGCTAACTGCCAATCTGCCCACATACGTGCGCATGCACAACAGGCGGCAATAACTGACTGTCTTTGGCTGCCACTTGTTTCACATATGCTTTGATGGTTTTAACATTTGCCTTTGATTGGTTGAATGTTTGCCTTTGATTGGTTGAATGTTTACCTTTGATTGGTTGAATGTCTGCTTAGGCGCAAAATGCCAAAGTGTCGCGATATCGCGATGTCGTGATATCGTGACACTTCGGCCAAGGCTCCCATTTGGGCTTTTGGTGTCGTGATTTTGCGACATCGCGAAATCGTGACACCCTCTACCAAGGTTCCCCTTTGGGCTTTTGGTGTCACGATTTCACGACGTCGCAAAATCGTGACACCCTCGACCGAGGTTCCCCTTTGGGCTTTTGGTGTCACGATTTCGCGACGTCGCAAAATCACAACACCCTCGGTCGAGGTTCCCCTTTGGGCTTTTTGTGTCGCGATTTCGCGATGTCACGAAATCGCGACACCCTCGGACGAGGTTCCCCTTTGGGCTTTTGGTGTCACGATTTCGCGACGTCGCGAAATCGTGACACCCTTGGTCGAGGTTCCCCTTTGGGCTTTTGGTGTCACGATTTCGCGACGTCGCAAAATCATGACACCCTCGGCCGAGGTTCCCCTTTGGGCTTTTGGTGTCGTGATTTCATGACGTCACGAAATCGTGACACCCTCGGCCAAGGTTCCCCTTTGGGCTTTTGGTGTCACGATTTTGCGACGTCGCAAAATCGCGACATCCTTGGCCAAGGTTCCCCTTTGGGCTTTTGGTGTCACGATTTCGTGACACCCTCGGCCAAGGCTCCCCTTTGGGATTTTGGTGTCGCGATTTCACGACACCCTCGGCCAAGGTTTGCTTTTGCTTAAGGCTTGCTTGTTCTTGCTTAAGGCTTGCTTGTTCTTGCTTAAGGCTTGCTTTTGCTCTGTTTTACTTTTTGACCTTCTAACCTGCTGTGTAAGTGGCTAGGACCACTGTTTGACCTCTGAGGGCTGCCATGAAAGCTGTGTGTGTCAATGTGATCAGTTTTTGTAGTCACATAATCGGATTGGTGCTATTTTGGTGTCTACAGAAGACAAAATCTACCTAGAGACTAGTTTCGATCTCCAAACTTTTTATCAAGAAAATTTTGTGTTCCAAACTTGAGTCTCGTTTTCATTACTTATATGTATTTTATTAATTTTATATTATATTTATTTTTAGTTCTCTCAAATCCTTATGGGAGGGGACTCTAGTTTTCCCATGTCATCGACTAGTTTCTTTGTGCGGTGATAGAGTTATTCCAAGCATGTATCATTTTATAGGGGAGGTCACTAACATTTCAATTGCGAGGGCTGGCATATTTGGTGTGTTGTTTAGCACATGAAAATTTTGACTGGTCAACATATATTTCAAACAAAATAAAATATGATCTCAACAATACCCACTCAAACAATGGGGTAGTTATTTCCACATGCAATTTTCTTCTTGTTTTTTATGAATCATACTATAATCTACATAATTCCTCGGTTCCCACCTCACTCCATACAAAACTAAGGATAATTGGCTTGACAGAAGAAGAGGTGTAGGTAAAATTCTAATTTTTATTAACATAATTCTTGTTAGTTTAAAATAGTGTTTATTTGATACTTATTTAATATTTACTTAAATGCAAAAAAGGGCAACCTCCTCTTCTTCCAAGAGAGAGGTTGCAATGAGGGGAATTCTACAAGAGGCCACAGGAGATTCCAACTCTCAATCAAAGCAAGAACAACCACTAGCAAGAACTCATAAATATTTAAGGTCTTCTGGTCCCCTCTTCTTTGTACTATTGCTTCATTAGCTACACATAAAGTGCACATCAATCTCGTTGAAGTTAGCCAACCCTTGAGAGGTAATGTGATACTTACAAAAAAATTTAGTCTAGTCATTAGGTTAATTTTTGTAAAGCTTCATTTAATTTTTTTGTTATATTATTAGGGCAACATGATGCACACCCTTTAGAATCTTCATCCAATATAATAAGTTAAACTACATTGGTTGTGACATAGAAAAATTATATTAGTTCTTCATTTTTAACAAAATTTATTAATAATTTTTATATGTTTTTAGGAGCACTGGTTAGATCAGCTTCTCACACATAGATAATAATACCGCCACCACCTCCACCATGACCAACACTGATGAGGAATCAATAGTGTATGCATGGGAAGTAGATATTTTCTACTAGGATTTGGGGCATAACGTGTACACAAAATTTTCAGATCTTCCAAATATTTTGATTGGAATGTCTAGTCTGCATGGTTTATTAGAATTGGATAATCCTCATCTTGAGTAGGATTATATTTATCAAGGTCGAAGGCCTATGTTTTTTCAAGTAGATGATGTGCTTCATCATATAAATTAGCATATAGTAGCACAGTATCCTGACCAAGAAGTGGTAGCTACTCGAATCTCTTCCCCTCCACACAACACGGGTGACGTTGATCCACTTTTTGATGACCAAAAATTAAAATTTCCACTAAATATTCTATTGGTCAATAATTGTGAGGCCAAAATTATAGATATTATATTGGCTAACATATTTGGGTTGAGAGAATGGGAGTATAGGGTAAAAATTTTAATTCAGGAGTTAAATGCCTGATACAAAAAAAATTCTCAAAGAGACCATATTTTTCATTGGTTGGAGAAGAACCAGAAAAGTTTGGTGTTTTGTTAGATCAAGATCAATATGGAACTATTACGATGCCAGGTGTTTATAAATATGAAATTTAAAATATTATTTTTAATAGGTTGGAGAATATAAATGTCGAATCCTAGGCATATTATAATCAATGGGTTATTGATAAAAAGAAGATTAAAGTTGCAGAGGCAGGCAAAGTAGTTAGTGATGTAAGTTCTTCTAATTTTGAGTTTATTAATTTATTTCTTTTTATAACAATTTGTAACTAATATATTACAATTTTTTTATTTTGCAGTCTAATTTTGAAAACCTAAAGAAATAGGTTGAGAGCCTAAATATTTATTTGAATATTACCAAGAAAAATCTATATAAATCGATACAATTGAAGTAACACTTAGCTTATACCATTAGAGAGAATGATGCATTCAAGAAGATTATCATTTTACATAATTTAGATCCTGATATATTGTTGAATGAAAGATAAAAATAAGTATCTTCATCAACTAAGGAAGATCCTTCCAAAGAGGAAAGGGTATTAATTTCAAGTTTGCAAACAGTGTGGAAGAGCCTTATTAGAGATGGTACACTACCACCAAATTTTTCTAATTAGAGTAATGTATAAACTAAGCCTAACCCAGTGATAGTCACAACATTTGATACTCATTTGGAGATAGGATATGCTTTAGGCCACGTTGGCACGTAGTTTAATATTGTGGAACTGAGTTGAAAGTTTACAATTTTGTACAATGCGACATTGCAATGTAATACAATATTATTTGAATTAGTAAAAACTTTTTTGTAAATATTTGTCATCCAATTTTAGATAATTGTTTTTTTTTATATCTTTTAGTAAGAACTATGAAACCATTCACCAAGAGCACATATGATTTTGGTAAAAAGTATACTATTTTGTAAAATTGCGAAGTAATGAAATCTTATTCAAATTAATAAAAAATATTTTACAAATATCTATGATCCAAAGTTACATAATTGTTTTTCTTTATATATTTTAGTAAGAGCTATGAAACCATTCACCAAGAGCACATATGATTTTGGTAAAAAGGACACTATTTAGCAAAATTGTGATGTACTGAAATAATAATCGAAGTAATGAATAAACATTTTGCAAATATGTCATACCATATTTTAAAATTAAATGTTTACAACATAAATAAAATCTTTGACAAACAAAGAATAATATGAACAAAAATATATATTTTTCATAGCTGATATTTGAAAAAACTACAGTGGAGGAAGTTGAAACAAACACTTATCAGTTTGACCAAAATCAGTTGTTTGCTTGGATGTTCCTTGTGTTTCTAAAATTTGATCAATGCAAGTATCCTTATCTTCATTGTCATGAATATTTGTGATACCTCTTCTATTTTCTAGGGATTTCTAGTATGTCAATGCTCTATCATACGGATACTTGTCCAGTTTAGATTAAACATATATTCTAAGATAATTTTCTACATTTTTATCCAATCTATTACAAACTTTAGATTTCACAAAATATAAGCACTAAAAACCCTTTCATATTCTATTGATCCCAAAATTATTGTTTGGCATAATTTATATAAGAAAAAATATTCACTCATTGTGTATTGTAAAACACTACGTGGACACAATTTCTTCCACAAACTTGTTATAGAACCCAGTTCATTTAAATTAGTCAATTGTAAAATTTTATTCACCATTGTTGATCCAAATGGGATGATTGATTTGTCAAAAGGTCTTTATTGAGAATACAATTGATCTCAATACCATTAACCTCCACATATTTAGTAAAGTGTATAACAATTGTATCCTTATATATTATGAAAAATTTACTTGTAATATTGTAGTCAGTACCAGGATCTCAAAACATGGGGTTAACCATAGCCATTATCTCAAGCAACTCGTCTCTTTAAAAATTGTCTCTTATTTTTCTTGTCATTTTTTTTGCTATTTTCCTCAATTTAATACTTCTATTCTACAGAACTACATCAAATATGCTATATGTTATGGGAAGTTGTTCAACATCATATGTAACTATTACCGATTGCCTTTCAAAAAAATATAATTTTATTTGCCTTTCATTAATATAAATGCAAAGATTGTCATTGATATTGAACTTCAAAAAACTATTTGGATTATCGATGTTTGTTAATTTTTTCCAATCTTCAAACAACAGATCCATAAAATTTTCACCAAACAAGTATAAATTATCAATATGCATATATATTTATTTTCTAATATTGATATAGTTAACAATATAAATGGATCTTTACCGCCCAATTTTTGTCAAAGTATTAATTCATGCAACATTGGAAGTATACCATATAAAATGAGTAGAGTTTCCTAGTTTTTCATTTGATATAACAATTCCTTTATCTTATGAACTACCCTTTTATTATCATACATAAACCTTGCTAAGGATTAATATTCTTTGAAAACTTTAGAATCAGGTTGAAATAGTCAAATCCACCTCGTATCCACATATTTTAACAATTTTTTACCTTTAGTAACTCCCAGCGCAAAGAGTTGAAACTCTGCAAACCTTTTTGGACTACACAAAAAAAAACATATACTTCACGGATAAGTTCTTTCACTCTAGCAACATTGTTCGTGAAGTATATGCTTCCACATTATTGTTTTCTTATTTATTCAATCACTTTCCTTTACAGTAACATAATTTTTCCCACAATGTTTTTCTATTGTGTCCAACTTAAGTTGCATCTTATGATCCTTCCCTAGTTTCCAACTACAAAAAAAATACACCTACATTCTGTTGGAGTATCATAATTGTTCTTAGGCTACATCGGTTCAATAAATGGATATTTTTATGACCATTCTAGCTAAAATATCTTTCCAATAGTCCACTTGGATAAATTTCTATGTTTAGGATTTTGAGTAAAATATTCCCCAAAAGTTGGTATTTTCTCAAAAAGGCTATTTTATTTTTAATTGATGTGCCAATTTCTGGATTATATTCAAATTCTTGCATGTCATTGTTAAGAAAAATTCATGTTGAGGTATTTCATGCTTGGGAATATCTTCAAGTGGAGGCATGTCAAGGTCAATTGGGTATTTTGTAAAAAAAGGTGTTCTATATCATTGTTTGATATTACTTACAAAAGTTACTATTGAGTAGCTAAAATAGGTATGTACCTTGAATTTATGTAGATGTCAATAGCTCCTTGGATTTTAATATTTGGCTAAAATATTTTAGGATACTCTTGTTTTTAGAAAATTTTCCTCCCTTGCTTCCATTGTGAGTAGGTGTCATTGAAGTTGTATAGTAAAATGTATTTCATGTTAGAAAATAAACAAGATATTGAAGAAAATTATCACAATTTTAGAAGTGTTATATCGAAGAGGGAGGTTAAGAATCTAACATTTTTGTTTTGTGTAGCCAATGTTAACCTTGGTATTGGTTGTTTTATGCTATCAAACTTCTTCCTTCTACTATTGGTCATTTTTTGCTATCGATCTTCTTTCTTCTACTATTGGTCATTTTTATTTCTCGGTCTTCTTCCTTTTTCTATCGATCATTTTTTGCTACTAATAGTTTTTAGCTACATTTTCTTTTCACCTTGGTATTAATTGTGTTTTGCACTTGTTCTTCTTCTCCTTGTTACTGATCATTTTTTATCCAACCAAAAAGCGTGCACTCATCTACTGTACTATGTCGTATTCATTCATTCAAAGCATAAAATGACACAATTGCATAGATTCAACAAAATAGACTTTCTTGTATTAATATTTATAAATAATCTTGGTTACAATTATGCCCCTCTTAGGGTCACCCAAATGACGATATGATTAATACAATGCCAAAGCCCTCAACAGTGTAGGCGCACTAATAGTGCTTTTCACTTGGTCATAAACTGCTCTAGGGTGGAGGTGCCCTCTTCTTCGCGTTGGAGAAGGAACTTGATGGTTGGTTATCCTTTGAAATTGTTTCCTGTGGTCAAGAAAAAACATAGAAGTATCAAAAATATAGGCAGCCTCTCATGATGAGACCTTTTTAGGAAAATTGCATCAAGACACCATTAAGCATGTATAATTAAGAAAACATAAAAGTGCTTCTAATCTATGTTAATTGAATCAAGATTCATATAATAGCGTAAAGAAAAAAAACACTATGCATGGATCAAATGTGTAAAATGAAGCATAAACATGCATAAATAATCCATTTAGGTCCTAATTGATGATTACCATAAAGAAACTAATCTAACCTAATTCTATCGGTCAGAAGTCTGCTAAACTGCAATTAAACCATAAAAATAGCTAATCTAAGCTAATTAACCAGACATAAATGAAAAGGGTAAGGTGGTGATACCTCTACTGCAAATCATAGATTTGATGAGCAGTCTGCACTGTGAACCGCGGATGACAACCATGATTAGAAATATGATAGGCTTACCCTCAATTCCAAGGGTAATGGGCTTGACCTCATTGTCCAAATTGATGTTCAATGGTCACCTTTAGTGTCCTTAGACTAGTTTGGTGGTAGATTCACTGTGAAGGGCCTTCGTTTGCCCGAATATGTATTTCTTGGCTCTCCTAGGCTCCTAGAACTTCCATGGCAAATTGATATTTGGGTGAATAGCAAAGTGGCCTTCTCAAATGCATGAATTTAGTATGCAATTCGATAGGGCTTCGCTGCTCACTTGATCAATCAAATCTCTATTTGTATTTCTATAGCGCTTAGCTATCAAAATCCTTTATATTATCTCCCCATTTGGAGGGGGTACTTATAGGATGCCCTAGGACTAAGGGTGGCTTCATGGAGAAGCCAAGATCAAGAAGAGGTGGTTAGGACATTTGGAATGGAAGCCTCTGGAATCTTCTATCCATTAACTGCCTTCTTCTAGATCAAATGGTCATTCCAACCAATTTGGCTTGGATTAAAGGCCAACTGGACTCCAGTTAAGATCATAGGTCACATCTACGGTCTAGACTATAAACCGTAGGTCTTAGCCGTGGTTCAGCCTGTAAACTATAGGTCTGGGCTACGGTTCATACTGGTTAGGGAAAATAGCCCAAATTGAGTGGTTAGAACCACTGCTCTATCTTGGAGTCTATCCAAGATCCTCCATATGGTCTTGTAGCATATCCATATGAGCAGTCGTCCTCGACATGACGCGTTTTAGGTGTCTACAGATGCCCCTTTTTAGATGCATTGTGAGATCGAACAACGCTGAGAAAAAATAGACCTCCTAAAATAATGTCGAATGTTCTATGATGATCATTAGTCAGATCAACATTAGATGTCCCAGGTTCTGCAAAAGGATGCGCATCCTGGAATCATTGCTTCCAACTCTTTGGAGGCTTAAACTTGAAAATTTTGTACTCATCATCATAAATTCAGATAGCATCAATGCCAAGTAGAATTTCGCACCTATCAATCCAAAGGGATGAGAGTTACAAATAATTTATCATATTTTCTATTTTCCCCAATCAAAGGGGTAAGCTTATGATAGCTATTGACAATTATTTGAAAGGACGAACATAATTTTGACAAGATTAGGGGATCTACGATTTCAGGGATCTTCTGTTGATTTTGATTATGATTTGATATTATGACTACCCCCTCAAGTGACTATTTGATGAGGGTAATGACAATGATTAAAGCCACGATGTCGCTTGACCACCATGGATGATCTACACAGATTTATATTTGATCTGACTTTATACCTTGGCTAGGCCTAGTTCAGCTTTTGATTCCAATTATGAATAGTATTTACACATTTCTACCCCATGGAGCAGTCAGGCTACAATGGTCATATTAGAGAATCGAAATGATACAAATACAATCAGATTTGTGTTGAATCAAATTATCGATGATTTGTTGAAAAGATGTCATAGAAGACATGACATGAAACGCTTTGTTCCTATGGAGAAGTCCAAATGTGAAGGCCTTCTTAGGGATTGAAAATAAACATATCAGATCAACGATGATAATTTTACCCCAAATTTCCTTATGGTAATTTACTCATCTTGTCGTATTGCATGGATCACAAGTCGTTGCAACCGCTAAGTGTATAGGGTAAATTACTAAATACGAGGCACATTTGGTGTTTTTAATTATTATTTTTTTAATGTTTTGAATTATGAATTGAGTTTATTTATTTGGCTGGGAGGTGCATCGCTCCATGAAAGGATTATCATAGTGATGACCTCGGTTGAATGTACTTTAAAATCTCAACCAGATATTTGATTTTTAATTGGATCTTAGTGCTTTATTATCACTAAATTTCCAAATTGATTATTTTTATTGAGTCTTGATCCCCTGGGGTTTATTGATTTATCATTTTAAACCTTTTCGTGGTGGGATTTTATTAAATTTCTTACCAGTTGCAAACCATAGCTAGGGCCTGTGGTTCTCATTTACAATTTTGGGAACCGTAGCTAGGTCTTGCGGTCCGCATGAAATATGAGAGGCTTATAAAAATTCCAATTTTTAAATTTCTCTCATTATTACTTGACAACGACTTGCAATTTTGATCTCTAACAGTGATAAATAAGAAACTGACCTACAACCCTACCAAACTACACCTACACCTTACACAGCATGATTGCAGAGCACAGTCAAGCTTCTTCTAGCCACGACAGACGAGGCGAGGGTAAGGTAATTCAAAACCAAGACCTCGCATCCATTACCAGTAAAAAAAACCAAATTAATTAATTGGTTAATCCATCACAATAATTTATTGGTAATGAACCCCAATTTAGGCTAGGTTATCTTATGATTGCTTCTTTTTTTAATTTTTTTCATTTTTGGCCATGGTAAAATACCCGACAAGATCTCAGTTGGAGACCATAGGTACTAGCTATGGTTCCCAATTGATCAATTTGGGGAATGTAGCTGCCAACTGCAATCAGAATTTAAAATCCCAACGATCAATTTTAGACCGCATGCGGACTGCATGGTTGACCCACGATTCACAAACTTTTGAAAACATTTATCAAATTTTTAATTTTTCTAAGTTTTAATAGGCAATTAATGTCTTTTAATGCATTTTTAACCTATCTGAGTGACATTTTTTATTTTTTAGGCCTACATGATGACAATTTTTTGCAATTTTATCAATTTTTACATGTTTTTGATGATTTTAGGTCATTTTTAAATGTTTTTGCTTATTTTTAATTAGATTTTTCTTATATTATGCTTTTTATTTCAGAGGTTGACCTCTAGAGCTCATGAGCCTGATATCCTTAAGACTTTTCATGGAGAGCTCACTCCCAGGGAGCGAGAGTGTTTTGGAGTTGTCGGCTTCAGCTACGTACTGGATCTACCCACTATTAGGGTAGATCAAGCCTACTTGACTACGTTGGCCCGATGCTAGAATGCACGGACCAACATATTTCACCTGCCTATAGGTGAAATGATAGTTACTCTGGAGGATGTCTATAGGATCTTTAGGATCCCCATTAATGGCAAGGCCATCGTCTCTTTGACTTCTAGGGCTAAGGAGTCCATTTTTTATGCCATCTTCGGTTCCCAAAGCGAGGAGGCTCAGTGCAGCATTGATCATGGAGGGGTTCATATCAGCTATTGGCAGGAGAAGAATGTCTTCTCCATACGCAAGGCCATATTTATGCACTTGGTGGTGCAAGTAGTGCTTCCAGACTCCTCGGGTGCAAGGATTCCCTAGAACCTCTTAGCCACTATCTGTAGAGTTGTTCAGAGCACCATCCGTTGACCACTATGACTATCATGGGGGAACACCCTGCTCTACCAGCTATACAAAGAGCTATACCAGATCACTGACTGAAGCTATTGGGATATAATCTACAACTTACTTCTTCAGATTTTTGTTGGCAACACATCAGGATAGAATGTCCTGGGGAGATGCCACTACACATTACAGAGGTTGACGAATCCCACTAGTGTTATGTTGTCTGCTGGTCTCGTGAGGAGGAGGGTTTCAGGAGCAAGAATCATCCTGGTGACGTCCAACATTATATCACATGGTTTGTAGGACTTTTCCCAGATGATATCGAGTGGTGGCCTTACATGGAGTTCCCTGACTAGACTGGGGCCAACGAGTGGCTTCGACAGGCTCACCGGGATAGATGACTACTTGGCCGAAAGACTGAGATTAGAGAGTACCAGTTTATTCTCACATCTTGCGATAGTTCAACCTAGTGTAGGACATTCTAGATATCCCCTTAGTCTACAGGTTCTTGGCTTTAGAGATGCATCTACCATGGATCCAGCCTCCAGCTCTAGAGGATAAGCCAGATGATTTCTAAGAGACTGGAGTTGACTAGGATGTTACTACTCCAGCATACGACGGATGGTGGTTGATGCTATAGTGGCATGGATCAGGACCTCTAGGTAGAGTTGATGACCAAGAAAAGGCAGTGGCTGATCCTAACAGGTGCAAGGTGCACCAATGAACAGAGGGTGGATGGGGTACAAGGGGCCACCATCGAGGAGGCTCCCAGGGATGACCCAAATGATGAGTCTCTATAGGAGGGTGAGGTTCCCCCTGATAGTGTAGAGGGGCTTCTCTTAGCTAAGGTTTCTAACTTACAGAGTTAGCTTGGCAGATATCAGACTCAGCAACGAAAGTGAGACACCACTATCGTCACTTTGGAGGTGAAGCTAGCTGACCGAGACAAGTAGCTATCTAAGGTGTAGGAGGAGATCACTAGCCTCACAGAGCGAGCTACAATGATAGAGGCTCGAGTCTAAGAGCTCACTAGTGCCCATGATGTATCAGTGGCAAAGCATGGTGAGGCAGTGGTAGAGAGGGACCTACTTAGGCTACATATGGGAGACCCTCTATCCTCTCAGGTTGTCATGGGACCTCCAACCACTCCACTAGTCATAGGTGTGGATCCTATGGTAGAGATTAGGTGGCTCAATTTTCTTGTAGAGGAGAGAAATGACTGATTGGATGCGATGATAGCTTACATCTCTCAACTAGAGGGCTTCATCGATCTGAGGAGTTTATAGGTTCCAGATGACAGGCAGGTTGCGGGGTCACAAAGGACCAGGACTAGGACTATAGGGTAGTCATCAACGAGTTCCAGCCATCGGACTCATAGGACTAAGTGGACTCATTAGTCCTCTAGCACACATAGAGATAGCTCTCACAGGTGCCATAGGGATATAGGCGGTGATTCGCAGGCTAGGGTCGTAGGCCCTCCTTAGTACACTTTTTTTTATATATGTATTGTACCATTTTTGAGTGTAAGGTTGAGGACCTACATAGTTGTATCCTACGGGTATTTTTGTACTCTCGATGTACTCTAAGACACATATTTATATATGATATGACTGATCATTTTATGGCTCATTATTGTGTACTCATTTATTTTTGATTTTATGTTTATGTGATGCACATGGATGCAATGCTTATGTTATGTTGATGCTATATGATGTGATGTATGATGTCATGCACTAGACAACTATTTAATTTATGATGATGGTATGCAGTGATCTAGATGCTTAGATGTGCTTTTGATGATAGATGCATGTGGATGCAATGTTTTTCTTAATGTATATTTGATATTGCTTTATTGTATGCATTAATGTATGTAATGATTTATTTACACGATGCTAATCTAATGTAAATGAATCTGTATACTTTAATCACTTAAACCATAAGGAATGAATGCAAATATGTTTATCAATCTAATGGATGACACCATAGAATGTATAAAAATCATGAATGTAATTGAAAATCCTTAAGATAAGAATTTAATCAATTAATCATCCATATATGAAATGCAATGGTATGTGATGTTATGATGCGCATGAAATAATGTGTCATTTGATTTTATTTTGCAAAATTTGAAAAATATGCACAATATAGTCAGTGGTCATCTAAATATTATTGCTAATATCCATCTGGTATCTATCCTATATGTCGATTGTACTTTATATAATGATGTATCATGGATTTGATACTTTGCAATTTGATGATCTATATGGCTGCGATATTTGATATTTTGTTGCTATGGGAGAAATTTTTGAGGTTTTCCATGTGACTCAAACACCCTAATAGAATTATCAAAAGTTGCATACTAACCACAAAAGACTTCTGAGATAAAAGGCTTTTGCTAGGATAGACCCTAACTATTCATTATCATTGTGTGTGCACATGATTACTTTAAGATAAGACATGAGCGTTCCCCAATTTTAGGTGGGATTCTTTCAGCCCATTGTTAAGATTGGGGTTCCACAAATGTCTTATCCAATACCAAGTTTAGATTTTATTTGGACTAAGTCATTAGGCAATGGAGGACACCTAAAGCTAGTTCTTCCACATTCAAACATTGGTCCTGTTCATAAGTGAGATGCTAATGCATCAGACATATCATCATGCATAAAGTACATTGGTACCGACAATTCCAGGGATTCAGTATCATTCCTTTATATCCTTAAATTTTTGGGATACTTGCTCATATGTAGTGAAGCAATGGAGTCGATTCCATATTCATTTTGAATTGTCTTTGGATCTTCATTTGATCTCTATTCGAACTGGATTTTGGATCTTCATTTGATCTCTACTCGAACTTTTGATTTATGATCTTCATTTTATATTCACTTTGAACTTTGATTTAAGCATGTTTTCTGATCTTCACTTGATCTTCACTTTGAAATTTGACTTAAGCCTATTTTTTGATCTTCACTTGATCTTCACTTTTCAGCATTTAAATTTGATAATTTTCTTTAGAAACTTTTCTTTGGGGGATTTACTTGGGAATACTATTTCTAGTATATCGATCTTATGATATCTATATGGGATATCACTATGAGGATTTTATCTATGATATCGATCTAGGGTATGAATCGTGAGGATTGATGTGGGATATCACTATGGGATATTGCTCATTTTATCGTAAGCAAGGGATTCTAAATAGGGAACTAAAATGTCCTTTTGCCAATTGCCAACATTTCTCATACTGTCTGCACAGAGGGATAAGCAAGAATAACCCTTTTCGCTTTAGGATACTCGGTCCTGCTTTGCGACTGTCATCTTCCCTTAGTCATTATTAGGATTATTTAAATTTATTGATTAGTGATAGGCTTTTGATATGCTAAGGGCTATACTAACTGAATTCTTAGCTACAAAAGCAAAGCAAGCTTTCTACCAACTCTTGATAAGACCACTAGTTATGGTTGAGTGATCGAAAAACCCTAGTATATCTCCATAGCAACATTACAGGTTGTGTTGAAAAACATAATTACTCACATGAATGATGGATTATGATAAATGCAAAGATGCATGATTTAAACACAAACGTGGTGTCGTTTGTAAGACTAACAAACATAATTCATCATATTACGAAATGCAATAGATGATGAATACCTATATGCAATGCAATAATGCAACTAATGCATGTGTAAATGCAAAATGACAATGCAAAATGCAAATATTTTTGGATTTTATGCTTTACAAAAAAAAATTAATTTTATTGATTTTATAATTTTTATGGGGTTTTGAGCCTCATAATTGACCAAATGAAGAGTATATGCCTCTAGAGCCTTTATATTGACCAAGTGATTTTTAAGAATCCTTGGAGATTTTAGGATTGACCAAAGGGATTATGGGTACCTTTGGAGCATTTTGGGGTGACCAAGCGATTTTGCAAATCCTTGGAGCCTTTGGGTTGACCAAGCAATTTTTTAGAAACTCTTGGTGCCTTTTGAGTTTGACCAAAGGGCTTACATATGCCTTTGGATATTTTTAGGATGATCGAGTGGTTATGCAAACCCTTGGGGCTTTTAACTGACATGACCAAGCAGTTTCAGGAACACTTAGAGCCTTTTGGGATGACCAAGTGATTATAAGAAAACCCCAAAGGCTTTTAATTGACATGACCAAGCAGTTTTAGGAACCCTTGGAGCCTTTTGGAATGACCGAGCGGTTTTCAGGAACCCTTGGACCCTTTTGGGGAGGGTATGCTACCCTAGATACCCTTAGTGAGTGTGCCATTCAAATATGGTGAGGGAGGTGTAATACCTCTTGATTCCTCATTTTTCCTTATCAAATTTGGCATGGCTGGTGGAAAAGGTATGCTACCTCGAAGACCCCTAGCATGCATACTATTTACTAAATAGTAATCAGTTTGTCTAGGAAGAGTGACAGAAATAGACTCCTCCAAGTGAAGATCAGACTTCACGGGTGTGCCTATGCTTTGGCATGGGTGAATGAGAGAACCATCCTTATGGATCTCATCCTGGTTAAACAATTGGTAACTTCGAATGTCATGTCCATGCACTCGATGATACACACAAAAGGGACCCATATTAGGTGATCCAGTCTCGGATGCCCTATGCTTGACTTTGGGTAATATGAATGCATGTGTCTCACATAACTTTTGGAACAAAGTTAGAGTAGTCATCTGAAATGAAACTACTCGTTGTACTAACATATTGGACCTATGAGGTGACTGATGACTCTGAGGTCACTCTTGAGGTGTTGTGACCTCCACTTCATCATGTTGGGGTATTATGAGAGAACCGTCTACATGATACACCCCCTTATCTATCATATTTTGCACCACACTCTTAAATTCATGACAATCTTGAATGCCATGACCCTCTATTTGATGATAAAGGCAGTAGTGATGCTCCATGTAACCCATAGGTTTAACTCTATTTGGGTTTAAAGGGATGACATTAGGCAAGGTGATGACCTTAGCATCTTGCAGCTTCTAAAAAATATCAAACATAGACTTTTGTAATGGAGCCCCACTATGCTGCAACTGTTTTGGACTCATGCCCCGCATTGGTTTGCTTTGAAACTATAATTTTTGGGTTGGCCACATGGGCTTTTTGTTTAACTGAGGCTTTTCTTGTACTCACACAAGGAGCGATTTAGCCTCAGGTGAGGGTTGCTTTTGTAATTCTAGATTTTCAATCCAGTTATTGATAAAATGCAATGCCTTATCTTGCTCATCCATTCAGTGCTCCATCCATTTTAGATGGCTTAAGATGATTCACAAGAATGACAAAGAATTCATATGTATTTCCAATTACTGATTCGAAATACCTTTGTCATTCAAAGGAAATAGAAAAGTGGATGCTATGGATCGATTAGGTAGTTGTAAATCACCTATTACCTTAACTTGAGTTGATGTGGAAGCTTCTTGATGACACACTTCATCAATGCTATCCACATGCTCATGCGTATGACTCAGCTTAAGCTATTTTTCCACTTTGTTATGTTGAACTGTGTCACATTCTATACCACCAATATGATGTGAGGAACCTACTCGTTTGTTCTCTCGATATGGTGCCATGAGAAATGAGTCAAGAGTGACTAATTTCAATATTTTTGGCCCTGGCAATGTGAAAACACCACTGGATTACCCCATATTTGACTCTATGTGATTATCACTTGATCTTCTGGCCAAATGTTGACCATCCCCATAAAATAATGAGAAAACTCTAAAATTGCATGCATCATAGGTAATTCATCAACACACTAAGGTTTTTTTATTTCAGTCGTGATAATTGAACCTTCTTCATGCTCACACGATACCTCCAGGATAGGATTCGTAGGTGGAGATTCAATGAAAAGTTGATCTAGATCCTTAGTGGAATCTATGGTGGGCAGCATCATAATTTTGGCATCTATAATCTCTTCATACTCACCATAGTCCTTGTGAGAACTATCTGGTGACATGTCGAATGAAGAGGGTGTGATACACTCAGGTGCATCCATATCCATGCTAGGTTCTTCCTCCTTGATAGGAGTGTGAAGATCCTCTAAGGATACCTCTAAAGTGGCTATGAGCAACTTCGTAAGGGCATTCATTAACCCTTCCATGCTAAGCGATGTCGAGAGTTTAGGCATCGTATGTGACTCCACAGGTGACAGCGATGGGGATAGTAACTCCACCACAGTCTGTGAGGCTGCATCCACACTTTGGATAGGCTCATCCAATTTAACTTGCAGATGCATAGGTGCCTCACCAAGTTCCTACGGATGATCCTTAGGCTTATAATACTTGAAGGGATCTGGGTCCGCCTCAACTACATGAACTTCACCTCCATGGGTGTACTTAATGCACTGATGCACTATTGATGGCATGCACTCCATGGATCTTATCCATGGTCTTCCAAGTAGTAGATTATATTGTCTTGACCCTTGTAAAATGTAGCATAATGTAGGAATAATATTCTATCCCATATCAATGGGAAGGACTATTGTTCCTACCATAGGGGATTCCACATCGTTAAAGGCTTGCAATATGAAATTAGTTTTCTTGATGTGGGATGGTGGAATTTTGAGATGTTTGAACGCTGAGGTGGTAATGATTTTTAATTGATGATCCTGTATCCACCAATACTCGCTTATACGCAATCTATTGTATCCTCGCTATGATATACAATGGAGGATCAGACTCCCTAATAGGGACACGTTTCACTTCCTATTTATGGAAAGTAAACATAGGTTCCTTATATAATAAACTGTATATGCCCCAAGGATTGTGATGAATTTTGAGCATTGACACTGCTCACCTACTAGACTTGACTATTCAAGATATCATGCTTACACATGGGATCTTTAGACGTATCTTTCTAGTGCTCTTTGATAACCCTATGCATGTCTATATGTCTATAATAATGGCTATCTACTCGTTTAAGTGGCAACTCTTGACGATGCACTAGATGCATCGCATTGACCTATTGCCTAAACATTCTAGGTATGAGCTTATTTTAGGGAATTACCTCATATGATTGTTCTTCATGTGCTTTCTATGGGAAAATCCTCTCTTCATGTTGTTGGAGTTCATCTAACCTTAGTTGATGCATTCTATTTCTCTCTGTGGACTCATACTCTAGGCGCTTACGCTGATGGCGTGCCTCCTCCAATTGGTCTTGGAGTAGTTGCCTCTCATGGGTTGTATGAGACTAAAATTCCCTATAGGAATGACTCATGGAGTATGATCCATGACTCTCTATCTCACCAAGAGGAGACCTAATGACTTGGTTTCTCACCATATGTTAATAAACCCCATGATCTGTATGGGTGAACCCCCTATGTGATGAAGGGAGCTCACGACAACTATCATAATGTCACACTAGGAGGATTGGATCCTCAGGAGCATGATGAGTGCGATGCCTAGCAAGGAGGTGTACAAGTTTTGAAATATCCTTAATATAAAATCAGGAGTGTTCAGAGACCCTCCATGAATTCTATGACTCATTAACTCGTGATTGAGCTCTATCATGTCTAGTCGCCATGATGAACTGACTAAACAAGACTCGAGAGGATTCCCTCTCTTACTAAAAATTGTGGCCTCAAGGAGGGCCTTATCTTGATGAATTAAGCAATAAATAAGAATACAAAGTAAACAATGTGATTATCTCATTTACATTTTAAAAGTTGAGCCCTAAACTGTTTGATGTGTTTCAATGATTTGTTGTATCAATGTAGAAACTCTTATCGTGTTTTGTAAAACTTGTTGGATTTTATTCTCAGTTTAATGGATTTCACCTATACACTCGTAGCTCGACAACTTGGATATGAACTCCAACTCACATAATCCAACCTATAATGTGTGGTAATGGAGCCCACACACGATCAGGGAGCACAGGTCCTCCCAGATCCTCACCCATTTTTCCCTAGTCAATGTTATACCCTTCGAAGAGAATACATGTAAATTTTCTAGGGTAAAAAAGGTTCTCAGATCCAGTATTGGTCTAGTATCCAAAAGGTTTATGGGATATGATCCAATGGAAGTTATGTCCACCATCATTTAACCCTACCAGTGGTTGGATGTCAAGCCCAACTAACTAGCGTTTAAGTTCCAAGTGGTGTGTGTGGTTCGATTTAATGTACATAAAATAAATGCATCATATAGCATTCATGCTCATTTTCTAAATGCTATGCAAATGAAAGAACATTTCAAATTCAGAAAATGTAAGCTATTCTAGATGCTCTTTGATACTATGCACATTACGATGATAATTGGCCACTAATTGGGCCTAACATATGAAAACCATTCACACAAATTCTATCAAGCACGCTAAATTCTAGGGCAGATTACAATCAGATATCCACTATTCCTAGCAGCACCTTTCTAATGACATGAAAGATAAATGCAACTAAGACCTAATTCATTTCCTTTTCATTTCTTAGTTTCCTAATTGCATTCAAAATTTAGCTTTCTAGAAAAATACAAAGATAGGTAAAATGACAGAGAGTGAGAAGTAGGTCCTACCTCAAATCCTCATTTGATTTAGCTTTATCCTTTTGATGTCTGCTATGTCTATTGGAAACCATAGGTCTGGGCTAAGGTTCTGACTATGGTCTACGGGTTGAACCTGTAGTTCAATTGTTGGCCCGTAGCTGGTAGCTGTGGTTTGTACCTACAAGTCACAAAAACCAAAAAAACATAGTTAGATGCTAGAATTGCAGAGTACTACCGTGATCGCCTTATGATCCACCCAAAAAGCGTGCACCCATCTATTGTACTATGTCTTATTCATTCATCCAAAGCATAAAATGACACAATTGCATAGATTAAACAAAATAGACTTTCTTGTATTAATATTTATAAATAATATTGGTTATAGTTATACCCCTCTTAGGGTCACCCAAATGATGATACGATTAATACAATGCCAAAGCCCTCAACAGGGTAGGCACACTAATAGTGCTTTTCACTTGGTCACAAACTGATCTAGGGTGGATGTACCCTCTTCTTCATTTTGATGAAGGAACTTGATGGTTGGTTATCCTTTGAAATTGTTCTCTACGGTAAAGAAACAACATAGAAGTGTCAAAAATATAGGCAGCCTCTCATGATGACACCATTTTAGGAAAATTGCATAAAGACACCATTAAGCATGTATAATAAAGAAAACATGAAAAGTGCTTCTAAGCTATGTTAATTGAATAAATATTCATATAATAGCATAAATAAATATAGTAGCTACACTATGCATTGATCAAATGCGTAAAATGAAGCATAAACGTGCATAAATAATCCATTTAGGTCCTAATTGATGATTAACATAAAGAAACTAATCTAACCTAATTCTACAGGTCAAAAATATACTAAACTACAATTAAACCATGAATACATCTAATCTAAGCTAATTAACTAAATAGAAATAAAAAGGATAAGGTGGTGATACCTCTGCTTCAAACCGCAGCTCTGATGAGCGGTCTGCACTGTGAACCATGGTTGACAGCTGCGGTTAGAAATATGATAAGCTTGCCCCCAATTCCAAGGGCAGTGGGATTGACCTCCTTGTCCAAATTGATGTTCAATGGTCACCTTTAGTGTCCTCAGACTTATTTGGTGGTTGATTCACTGTGAAGGGCCTTCATTTTCCCGAATATGCATTTCTTGGCTTTCATAGGCTCCTAGAACTTCCATGGCAAATTGATCTTTGGGTGAATAGCAAGTTGACCTTCTCAAATGTATGAATTTAGTATGCAATTCAACAGGGCTTCGTTTCTCGCTTGATCAATCAACTCTCTATTTGTATTTTGATAGCGCTTCGCTATCAAAATCCTCTATATTCTCTCCCCATTTGGAGGGGGTACTTATAGGATGCCCTAGGACTAGGGGTGGCTTCATGGAGAAGCCAAGATCAAGAAGATGTGGTTAGGACAGTTGGAATGGAAGCCTTTGGAATCTTCCATCCTTTAATCACCTTCTTCTAGATCAAATGATCATTTTAACCGATTTGGCTCAGATTCAAGGCTAACTAAACTCCAGTTAAAATCGTAGGTCACAACTGCGGTCTAGACTGTAAACCACAGGTCTCAACCGTGGTTTAGCCTATAAACTATAGGTATGGGCTGCGGTTCAAACTGATTAGGCCAAGGAGCCCAAATTGAGTGATTAGAACCACTACTCTATCTTGGAGTTTGTCCAATATCCTCCATATGGTCTTGTAGCATGTCCATATGAGTAGTCACCCTCGACATGATGTGTTTTAGATGTCTACAATTGTTTACTATGAGTCTTCTTCCCCTGGTGCTAGTTGTTTTCTACTACTAGTCTTCCTTGCCTCATCCTGGTCAAAATCTATTGTCTATCTTCTTCCCCTAGTGTCAATCAAAATCTAATTTTAATTTTTTTATGGTCTTCTTCCCTTGGTTCCAATCATATTCTACGATCGGTCTTTTTCCTTCTGGTATTAGTGGTTTTCTGTTGCAAGTTATTTTTACCTCACTACTTCATTTTTTGTTGTCATTCTTCTAAACCTTATACCGATCATTTTTTACTGCCAGTCTTCTTCCTTTGGTGGTGGTCATTTTTTGCTATCGATCTTCCTCCTCTTATCCTAGTCAAAATTCGTTGTTTATCTTCTTCTCCTGGTGTCGATCAAAATTTGTTGCCAGTATTCTTTTATTTGTACCGATTTGTTTCCTTTGGTATCGGTTATTTTTTAATGTCAATATTCTTCCCTCTAATAACATTCACTATCTGCTTTCAGTTAGGTTCACTTTTTTACCAGTATTTTTTAATTGTTGTAGGGTTTTCTATGGTATAGGTCATTTTTGAGGACGTTGAATGAGAATGAGTATTTTTGTCATATCAAGTATATATATTGGTGGTATAAGAGGTGAATTTGATGGGATAAATAAAATTATTTATAATTTGAAGGTGAAAATGTCCATGATTTAGGTGGGAGTGGTTGGAAATTTAAAATAAAGTAGGGCAAACCGACTCTAAAAAAAATTTGCTCCTAAAAATTGTGGGCGAATGGACCGAAATCACGAGGCCCATTTTTTTGCCAATTTCAAATTCTTTAAATCCTAATATTTGTGAATTAACGATGATTCATCGCTATGCATAACCCTATATCTAACCAAAGGTGGAAGAACCAAAATGATATTAAAAAATAATTTTCTTTGATTAATGTCTATAAAATACCATTATGTCAATTCAAAATAGGGTCAATAATGAGTTTCTAATATGCTTTATTAATAAAATTGTGCACTATTCTTGTATGTACTTTTTTTAAGGACTAGATTTGGCTAGATGGTCCTAGTCCCTTATTTTAGGATCCCATACCAATAAATGATAACATATTTTACTTTAATACCTATGCTCATTAAAAAATGGATGTATAGCCTTAGGTAACCTATGTGTTATCAACCTAATGTCGACATATGGAAGTTTAAAGTTGGTTTATTGTCTAAATCACTTTCTATGAGAGTTTTGTATCATAGATTTCCTTTCAAGAATTACTTGGAGAGATTTGGTTTGGGTATATTTTCTAGCCCTATGTGTGGCCATATTGAGATGGTCAAACATATATTTTTGTCATGTAAAGCTTCTAGGCAATCCAAAAAAATACTTAGCCAAGTGTTTGACCATCTACATGGGGTAATTATATCAAAAAGGTCAATAAATCAATTAGACAAGTTATTTATATCATATTTAATTTATTATATGTAAGTTTTTCAATATTTCTAACTTGTTCTTTCAAATTTAAATTCTCTAGCTTTACTCTAATTTCTAGTTTTAGATTTCTATACTTTCTAGAGAATTCTATGAGGAAGTGGCAAAGAATGAGGAGATGAGAAAATATTTCATCAAATTCAATATTTCTACCATGGATACTTAGATTTAATATTGATATGTAAATTAGTAAGATAGACAAGTTGAGTGATACTATGATAGTAAGGAATAAAGAATACCAAGACTTCTTAAAGCAACTTGATGATATTGTAAATAGGTCTAGGATATTTTAGAAAAAATGGTATTGAATCTACTTAATCCATTATTTTTGCTCTCATTGTTGGTTTTGTTTTATCTTGTAGGGATGATTATGTTTTCTTGTTTGAAATTTTTTTAATGTAGCCTTACAATGTTATGTTGTTGCCTATTATAGAGTTAGTCATCTCACTTAGTGTAAAGATATTTTGTTAGGATATTGTTGAATATAGTTATTTATGTTTGTGATGTAATTTTTTTGGTATTTTTCCAATATAAAGAAAACTATTTATAGGATTTAAAATATAAATCATTCATTTGCATAGGCAATAAGGTCCACTGATTAAAAAATGCATCCTACTTAGTTAGTGATAGTTCCCAATCTCAATCATTGACCTCGTATTATTTATAAAATAAATTGTTAGTATTTCTTGCTCAAATTTAAATCATGTTATTCTTACATTAAGTTGCTAGTTCTTAATCTCAATCTATATCCTCCTATCCTAAATTAGTATCTAGGGTTGTAGAACATACATGTTTGTTAATTTATGGTATTTTTTAGATGCGTTTTATCCTAGTTTTGAATGATGATTATAGATGTTTGATAAGGTGTATTTATTATAATATTTTTTTTCTTATTTTTTGGTTTTATGTTACCTTTTTAATTATGAGAAGGTTTTTAAACTTGCCATTAAGTTGATACCACATAGATTTCCTAATCATACGCATTTATTTAATATATTTTTGTGTTGCTTAAGCATGAGGATACAATGTTGTTGTTGGTCTAGCATTTACTTATGAAAACTAAGGTATCGCGTATGGATTATAAAATAACTAGATAAAATTAAATTCTAGAAGATATGAGAAATTTCTTAATACACACTTTAATGGAGGATAGGGATAACCCTACTAGTAGGGGTAAGAAATAGGTTGTGGAAATGTTAAATCATTGTTATAAGTGGGTACTTCACCTTGAAAACCACAAAATGACTAGAAGGTCAAGTGTGGATGGTGCCTAGTGATGCAATATTTCACTTTGACCACCTACTATCAATCAATGTTGTTGAGTTTGAACCTTCTATCACTAAATTAATTAAGCCTGGATTTTATTTCTTCCATGTACTACTATGAGCATATGATCATGTGGAAGTGAAGTTAGGTGGTGCATCAAGTTTGGCATCTCTGATAGTATTAGTGATCCATTTTGGAGCAACTACTACTTATTTACAAACAACTTTTTTTACTTCTTTATAATCTTTCTCAGTTGACTCAACTCTTGTAACTTCTTTATTTAACTCAATTCTAACAACTAGAGATGTGGCATCTTTAGACTCAAAATATTCAATGTTTGTCATTTTTAAATATTGATACTTTACATAGCAGGCACAACCCACTCTCTAGGGGCTATGTTTTATCAACATGATGATTAGAATAAAGAGCGTGATATCTAATAAATTAGTAGAACTTTGGTTAGCTATGAAACATAATATACTCCCTTAGAGATGCTTTGCCTTGTAGTGTTTTCTTCTCAAAATTTAAGACACTACATGCTTAGCCATAAGATATTGGTAGTTGCAAGGTTTGATCCTCTCTGCTACTTAATGTTGAGGTCTAGTTTCTAAGTGGGTTATAGCTATAAATAAGTTTGAATTAACCTTTATAGGTCATAAAGCTACCAAATGTTAGGTGATTGTTGATCAGCTAGCATTCGCTCCCTTAGAATCTACCCATACCTTAGTTATCGAGTTTCTTGATGAGGGTTTTAGCTTAGATGTTGAAGAGCAAGAGTATTGGACTTTTTTTTTTTATGGAGCCCATTGCTTGAAGGGTGTTGGTGTTGGAATTATTCTAGTTACCCCACAAAAATAGCTCATCCCCCTTTCCTTAAAGCTTCATTTTGCTTGCACTAATAATATTGTAGAATACAATGCCTTTAACCTAAGTCTTAGAGTAGCCTTAGCCTTAAAGTGTAAATTCCTTTCGATATTTGGTGACTCTCAACTTGTGGCTAATTAGATCAATAATATTTATCATACTAGAGATGATAAGTTTAAACCTTACAAAGATATTATCACCAAGATTTTGTCCATAATTGATAGGGTAACCATAGAGTTTATCCCTACATCCTCCAACCACCATGTAGATTACATGTCACTATTGCATCCTTGTTCCTCTTTTGGTTATAATATGATCAAGCATAAATTATCATTTGTCAACTCTGAGAACCCATTTCTCTTTATTCTAATCTTGTTCCATTAGATGTCCTAAACATTGGAGTTTATCAATTTGAGCCTTGGTACACTAACATATTTGTCTTCCTTAAGGATGGTTCAATATTTAATGACTTAGATCATAATTAGCATAATATTCTATGCAAGAGAGTGTGTTTATTAATTATAATTAGCAATACATTATATCAATGTTCTTTCAAAGGTATCCTCTTATGATGCCTTAACTTTAATAAAGCTCAACCAGCCCTCAGTGAAGCTCATGAAGGATCATGTGCATGCCATTTTAGTGACAATACCATTGCCAAGAATATCCTTCAAATAATCTATTATTGGCCTTCCATAGATAAATATGCATATGACTATGTTTAATTTCCTAACAAGTGTCAACGCCATGATAACCTTATTTATTTTACTTCTCAAAACCTTTAGGTTATCTCTTCTCCTTAGCCCTTCTCCATGTGGGGGTTGGTCATTATAGGTAATATTAACCCAATGTCGTCTGATGGTCATAAGTTTATCATCATGGCAACTAAGTACTTCACTAAATGGATTGAAGCTATACCTATGGCTATGGTAACTAGAGCTCAAGTCTCCAAGTTCATATTTAATCATATCCTTTACAAGTTCAAGATTCCTTCTATGATTGTTTCTAATAATGACACTCCTTTCAAGAACAAGGATATACATAAACTTTATGCTAAGTACAAGATTCAGCAAAAATGGTCAACTCCATATTACACCCTAAGATAATGGTCAAGCCAAAACATCCAAAAATTCTTTAGTTAAGATCCTCAAGAAGCTAGTTAATAAGATTAGTTACGATTGGCATATCTAGATATATCATGACATGTGGGCCTATCATGCTAGCATGCAAACTCCTACAAATGCTTCCCTGTATATCTTGGTCTATAGCACTAATGTAGTTGTTTTCATTTGAGTTAGAGGTTCCTTCATTGTACATCTTGTTTCAAGATACCTCGATCAATGATGAGTATCATTTAGATAATTTAAACCAATTAGATTTGTTGTATGAGAAGTGTATACATGCCTTAATCATCTTTGAGCCTATAAAAATAGGCTTAAGTGATATTACACTAAGAAAGTTTGTACTAATTATTTTAAGGTTGGGTACCTTGTACTTAAAGAAAATTAGAACACTAATGTTCAAACAGATCTAAAAGGAAATTTTCAACCCAATTGGATAGGCCCCTTTGTCATAAAAATCAAATTTGGCTCAAGAGCCTATCATTTAACATTGTTATATGGTAAAGAGCTTAAATAACCAATGAAAATAATGCACCTAAAATAATATTTGTATGATTTTGCATCTTCATCCTACATTTGTTTTGCTTGCTCATGTTGCATGACTACCTACCATATCTTGCATGAATTATCTAATATTCTATTCCATTTTCATATTTTCTTGTCATATAGTTGCTTTGTTGCTTGATCATACTTGCATGGTTGCTTGATCATATAGATTTTGGGGAATTCACAATGAGGTAGGTGATGAAACCTAGTTAGGTTATAGCTCACATGCATTGCACTCATTCTAGGTCATTTATATTTAATGAATCCCCAATCTAGGGTATATCTCCATGCATTTTAATCATTGCATTTTACTTGGGCTTCAATGACTGCCCTTGTGATAGCCTTCTAACTGCCAACCTACCCACCTACACGCGCATGCACGATAGGAGGCAATAATTGACTGTCCTTGGCTGCCACTTGGCGGCATTCTTCTTTTTGCCCATTAAACCTGGAATTCGTCCTGACCAGAGACAATTTCAGAATTCGTCCCTGGGTGAGACGAATCCCAGTTAGTATTCGTCCCTGGGTGAGAAAAATACTGGACAAAGTGCCTGAATGTGCCAAATTGCTTCTTGACCTTACAAAATTGCTATGAAAGTGGTTAGGACCACTGTTTAACCTCTGAGGGCTGCCCTAGGGGCTGTGTGTGTCAAAGCGATCAGTGTTTGCAGTCACATAATCGGATTGGTGCTATTTTGGTGTCTATAGATGCCCCTTTTTGGGATGCGTTGTGCATGGCGCAGTGTCAAGCAAAAATAGATAACCAAAGCACTAATGATTAGGGTTTCTTGGTAACCTAACCAACTTTTGATGCCCCAAGCATGGAAAGGGCATGCATTCTTGAATCCTTGCTTCTGATGAGCTAAGGAATTTGATTTCAAGTGTTAACCTGTTTTGGTGAGGTGTGACTTGAGCTTGGACATTGATCAGTCATGATTAGGCAAAGGGCACAACCTTTTGTCCATAGGGGAACCTTGTGTTCATGCTTCGGGAATGCCAAGTGTTTGATCAATTTGTGATAATTGCTTGTTTGTTGCCCCAAGCAGGAGCGTAATTGTCTTTGTCAATGATTCTTTGAATGCATGTCATTGCCTTGATTGGGTGTGTGTTTGTTGATTGGTGACTAAGTGTGACTACCCCCTCAAGCGACAAATCGATGAGGGAATGACCTTCGTGAGAAAAGCGACGAGTCGCTTGACCCAAGATGACTTGTGCAAGGGTGCCTTTAGATGGTTTATCGTTAAGCATGTGCAATTTTTCCAACATTTAGACCTGTTTTTGGTGGGTGGTGACCCTTTTGGTGATGCCATAATGGGGTGAAAGTGTCAAAATTCCGTCTTCCCGTGGAGCGGTCCGGCTATGGTAGCCTTCTTGGGGAAGTAGGAGAGTGACAATTTGAGCCCCGACATCGATTTTCTATGCCAAGAGGTTAAGTGCAAGAGCACTTGTGTCCGACAATGCTTATTGCTGTTTGTTTGTGTTGCATTTTTTCTTTGTTTTTTTTGTTTTTTTTGTTATTTTTATTGTTTTTGGTGGTTTGTTGTTTTATTGTTTTTGAGTGGGTTTTGACCCAGTTTGGGACGTCGTTTGGGGGTGAAATTGTCAAAAATCCGTCTTCCCGTGGAGCGGTCCAGCTATGGTAGCCTTCTTAGGGAGTAGGATAGCGACAATGTAGACCCCGACATCAGTTTTGCTATGCCAAGAGGTTAGGTGCAAGAGCACTCTTGTCTGGCAGTGTTTATTGTTGTTTGTTTGTGTTGCATTTTTTTTTTTGTTGTTTTGTTGTTTTGTTGTTCTGTTGTTTTGATTTTTTTTTTGTGACACCATTTGGGGATTAAATTGTCAAAAATTCGTCCTCCCGTGGAGCGGTCCGGCTATGGTAGCCTTCTTCGGGAGTAGGATAGTGATAATTTGTGACCCCGACATCGGTTTTGTATGCCATTGAATGTCAGGCGCAAAGGTGCCTTTGTTCGGCAATTTTATTGCTATTGTTTGTGGATATTTGTTGTTTTTGTTGTTTTGATTTTCTTGCTTTGTGTATATGTCATTATTTTATGTTATGCACAATGATTGATGTTGATGGATGCATGCTACTTTATTTTGATGGATGCATATGGTATGATAAATGCAAATGTTTTTGATATATATGTGATATGCAAAATGTAATGGATGAAATGAATTTGTGTTGTTTGGTTAGGGCACCATAGATTGTTTAGGACTTTGTGATTTTGTTTTTATGCGATTGCTGTGGTGGATGACTTTGTATGTATACATGTGGTTTTTTTTTTTTTGTATTTTCTGATGGTATTGTAAGGATGAAAAGTAGCGCAGTTGGTTTAGAAATGTAGCTAAGGTTTTCTGAGACTCATACGGTTTTAACTCACTAGCCACGACCGTACTTTATCTTACAAGACTTTTGAACAAGGTATGAATCGGACTTGTTTTTGACCAAGCTATTTCACATCCCTGTGTGTGCAATTGAGTTCATTTATGTGGTATTTGTCAGGATACCGCCAGTGCCAGATGGGCTTTCAACCGAACCTGTATTGAGGATCACCTAACTAGCTCCACTAACTCCTTTGTTGTATTTAGTTAGATTAATCTGCGGTGTTATCCAGGATACCATAAGCTAGCTCATCCTTATGCAAACATTGGTCTGCATATATGCAAAGCGAATGTGACAGACATATCGTCATGCGGGTAGGATACCACCATTGCTAGATAGGTTGTCAACCAAACCTGTAATGAGGATCACCTAGATGGTTTTTGAATGCTGAGAATTCCAAAGATTCAAGTTCAGGTTATTTATTGGTTGAATGATTTGGGAGACTTGCTCGTCTATATAGTGATGCAAATCACTGTTTATTTTTCTATTTATTTTTCTTTTTGAGCAAGGATTTTGAATAGTGGTGATAACCACTATTACTTGATTTTGTATTTTGAGTGGTGTGAGTTTGAGCTTGTGAATGGCTTTGATCCTCGTGGCCTTGGGGATGACTACCCATCCTGGTTAGGGGCGGATAGTATGAATCCTTACGACGTTGGGGACCAAGGGGATGATGGAGATTATGAAGTAGGGGCATTGATCTTTTAGGCCTTGGGGACGACTACCCATCCTAGTTAGGGGCGGATAGTACGAATCCTTACGACTTGGAGACCAAAGGTGAATGGAAAGTGTTAGGATGATGATTTATTGGAATTTTGTTCGTGAATGGCGTTGATCCTTTTAGGTCTTGGGGATGACTACCCATCCTTGGTAGGGGCGGGTAGTACGAATCCTTACAACTTTGGGAACCAACTATGATTGGGATTTGGTAGTGGTAAAAACCATTGTTTATTAAGGTGAATGGATAGGGAAGAGCTCGTCCTTTTATCAATTCTCAGCATTCTAGAACCATTCGCATAGGGGGATGAGCAAGATAACCGTTTCGCTTATGGTGACCTGGATTACTATGCAGGTTTCATCTTTCGTTCACACAACTTGGGAATTTTTATGTGTTTTAATTTGTGTTGGGATGCTACGTAACAAGGTGTATTTCAAGTGTAACTCTACCTTCATAAAATCTATCTGACTCGGTACATTACATGGCTAGAGAGCAAAATGATGATTGAATTATGAAAACTCTTGATACATTAGAAGACCACTGACTCTTAGTGTGGTAAAAAGTGGTAAATGGCATTTGTTTGTTTGTTTTATAAGATGGAACAATGTGGAACCAGATGGACTAGCAGAGCAATTACAACCTATGGTGCCTTTGACCTGTATGACCACAAATATGCAATGTATGGGTGCGATGCTTAATGCAGCTATATATTTTTGTATTTTTGATGGATTGATTTTTGTGAATATGAAGATGAGATGTGAGAAGTGCTTTTTAATGAATTTGAGCATGCCTAGAAATGAGATGCAAATTTTTGTTATTTTTGATGATTTTTGTTGTTTTTGAATTTTCTTTATTTTGACCAAGGGATTTCGAGAATCCTTTGGGGCCTTTTTGGGTTTGACCAAGTGATTGCGATAATCCTTGGAGCCTTTGGGATTGACCAAGCGATTGTGATAATCCTTGGAGCTTTTGGGGTGACCAAGCGATTGCGATAATCCTTGGAGCATTTTGGGATTGACCAAGTGATTGCGATAATCCTTGGAGCCTTTGGGGTGACCAAGAGATTGCGATAATCCTTGGAGCTTTTGGGGTGACCAAGCGATTGCGATAATCCTTGGAGCTTTTGGGTTGACCAAGCGATTGCGATAATCCTTGGAGCTTTTGGGTTTGACCAAGCGATTGCGATAATCCTTGGAGCCTTTGGGATGACCAAGCGATTGCGATAATCCTTGGAGCTTTTGGGGTGACCAAGCGATTGCGATAATCCTTGGAGCTTTTGGGTTTGACCAAGTGATTGCGATAATCCTTGGAGCTTTTGGGGTGACCAAGCGATTGCGATAATCCTTGGAGCTTTTGGGGTTTTGACCAAGCGATTGCGAGAATCCTTGGAGCTTTTTGGTTTGGACTATGGCTCTTCATGGGATAGAGGTACCCCCAGCTTGATGGTCTTTGCGCTCTGGATCTGGCTCTGTAGGGATTGGCACGAATGGATCGGCCCTATGTGCAGAGATGAGGGCAGGATCTGCCCTCGGCACTGATATTGCTATGGGATCTCTGGGTGGAAGTTGATCTTTGTATGCCCAAAGTGGCGGATGTAACGCTTGGTCCCACTGCGGTGGGTTAACGTGCCACTCATGCCCTAGTATTATGTTTAGTTGTTGAATTGCTTCATCGATATTTATGGGATGTCGATGCTGTCGCATGTGATTGTTGTGGGCTATCTCTGTTTTATCCTCACCTTCGGCTAGTGAGTATAGCTCATCAAAATCTAGAGATTCTGAGACATGGAGGACTGCATCATCAGGTAGCCCTACGGTTAAAGGTTGATCCTCTTCGAAAGGAGCCTCATGTAAGTTGGGCCTTGGGAGCTCCAAAATCTTGGTCTCTATCGACTCTAAGTGCTCTAGCGCTTTGCATGTATCGGGAGATTTGAGCTCCTCCTCTTTGGTTGGTTCTTGTTGAGGAACTTGGGGCCTATGGAGGGGTGGCCAAATAGCACCCCCCATGCCTTGGTAGGGCATTTCATCCCACTCTTCTTCTCGCTCTGATTCCTTAGAGGCTTCTTGATGAATTTCTAAGGGTGGCCCATAAACCTGAGTGGGTTCCTGAGGAAGGCGCCCATCATTGGTTATAGGAGTGGCCTCCCGCTCATGTCTAGGAGGCATCGGGGGCGGTGCTCGATAAGGTCATGGAGACTTGTCTCGCACCCGGGGGTTGTGCCTCTCATAATGTTTTGTCTTATGCGTGTGAGGGGTTGGAGTCTTCTCCTACATAGTGTGTTGGAACAACTCATCCTTATGGTAGTGAAGGTGCTCTTTATTTAGAAGATACCATTGCTCTAACTATTGTCGTTCTAGCTCAAGTTGCGTGAGTTGCATCCGGTGTGCGAAATGCTCGACAGATTCTAAGATAGTTGGTCTTGTCGCCTCATGTCTAGAAGGGCTAGATGCCTCTCCTACATATCTATCTCGATCGTAGTGATCCAAGATCTCTATAGGCTGCCTCCCTCTGTTGGGGGTAGTGGCATTCCCTTGGGGCTTTGGCCTCAGTGAGTGGTCCTGATAGATAGCAGGTGCGGAGGCGTATTGCTCCCGCATTGTATATTGCTCTCGAGGAAGGTAGGGGTCTTCCTCATGCTCTCTTTCATAAGTGAAAAGGGGATGGACGGAGTTGGCTCGCCCTACCTGAGGAGCCTTGTGCTCTGGATTTGTCCTTGTAGTCCTGACAACTAGAGGGGGTGAAGGAGGGATAGTGTAATCATGTGGTTCCTCCCGTCGAACCCTATGTTGACCTAGCGCTTCATCGCATGGTGACCACTCATAGCGAGCATCTAAGGGAGCTCTCCTATGGATGTACCCCTCATGGAAGGGTGTGTGCTGGGTGCTATGCTGAACAGAGTGCTCCTAGAAGGGGTGCCCCTATAGTCCCTATCCGTTAAGGTGTGGAGGGGTCTGCCTTGTGTGTCAGGCCACCAAGGTGGTATGACCAAATCCTTGGGGCTATACCGGAGGTGACTTGTGCCTCCTTGGATATTCCCCACAGCATCCGCCCGTGATTGGGCTTGGCTACGGGTGAGCACCATGATGATGTCTCTCTAAAAACCCTAAAAATTGAAATGAGTCATATGGGGCCCAAAATTGGGGTGCGCATCCTTCTTACCATAGATAAGACAAAAATGAAGTTTCAAGTCCTAACTCTAAATACATTAGGAGATATTGACCTCCGAATAGCTCAAAAAGCGTAAAAAATTAGGTTATCAAATTTAAAACCTAATTTCGGGGCACTAGATGATGGAATTTGGCCCCGAAAACTAGTTTTCTGGGGAAATACAACTCTAAGGAGTTGTATTTGTTTAAAATTCTCCCAACTAACTCCCTGTAAAATTTCATGTCAATCGGAGCTACGGTTGAGAAGTTATGGCCCCGACAAGATGCACTAAAATTTAGGGAAAAATATAAGATTTCCCATATTTTGTTGGATGCTCCTGCATCACTTATGGGCACCTTTGGGGTGCTCTTGGGTTGACCAAAGGGTTCATGGACACCTTTGGGGCCTTTTGGGGATGACCAAGCGATTGCGGGAATCCTTGGAGCTTTTTGGAGCGAGTGACAAAATGCATAGATTTTTATCTTTTGTTTATGATTTTTCTGATTTTTTTTTTTTGTTACACTAAGCAAAAATGAACACACACATACACAAACGGTGATTATCTCTTTTAAATATTAATGGTGTGTCCTAAACTGGTTTTAGTGCATTTTGATGATTTTGTTTTGTTTTTGCAAGTTTTGAAGAACGTTTAAATGCAGAATGTTGGCTCATATGACTCCCATAAATGGTCGCCCCTTCAATATACCATTGCCGGACCGATATACCAACCTCTCTATATACCCGCCCTTACGAGAGGGAAACTATAGGTACGTGAGAGCAGATGGTACGTGGAACATAGGCGGTATAGAAGGGGGATTGTCCTGTTAATGACACCTACCATAGAAGACTTATCCTCACACGCATGGGAATCACCCCAGCGACACTCGGTCAGCTTTCGTCAGGATTTACGCCTAACAATAGTGACAATCAGGGAAATGGATGCAAAATCAAGCCAAGGTGGTGATGAACCCACCATTGGTCTTGATCAAGGGCTGGGGTCTTACGACCAGCTCCTTGGTTAAAAACATGCCACGTGATGTGTGTGTGGTTTATTTTAATTAAAATTGAAACATGCAAGCAACCACTACTTTCCCTAAGCATGCAAGAATTGACAAAAAGTGAAAGCAAAAAATCAGAAAATGACAAAGACAGTTTTGGAACCTTACCTCTTTTCTGCCCAGACTTGTTGTTTCTGATCTTCGGCTCTGAAAATTTATAGACATAAATTCATCCCCGTCAGAGACGAATTACAGAACATAATTCATCCCTGGTCTGAGACGAATTTGAATTCATCTCAGGGTCAGACGAATTACAGTAAAGTATTCGTCGCAGTCAAAGACGAATAACAGTCTGCTTTTAAAAAATGGTACCTGTCAAGCACCAAACACAAAAATGGATCAGTTACTTGATCTTAAAAAACAAGGGACAGGGTCCCACCGTGATCGCCACTGAAAGCACGAGATTTTAGAAATAAAAAGAAACACTAATTGCTGCAATGTAAACTAACTAGCTTGATGCACGAAATAAAGCGGATATAATCGAATCAAAACCAAACGTAAAAGGAGAAAGCAGGAGCACAACCCTTTTTATTAATGTGATTCCAACTCGGTTACAATACATCTCCTCCCTTTTTAGGGGCTAGGAGAGTTAGCATGTTTCCATTACAAAAGTGAATAGTGATCTCCTTTTCACGTGCCCACATGCAAAATGGGCGGGCCAAAGCGTTGCCGCCATTGGTGTTGATGGGTCTTCGATCTTTGCTGCTCCTCCTGCGTTCAAAGAAACAACAAAAAGAGTTAGTAGCACCTGCTGCAAATAGGAAAAGTTTGTTCCTTGAAATTAATAAAAGATGTATGCCTAAGACTGACTAAAATGATGCATGAAATGATCCTAAATGACTTGCAAATCTTACAGAGGTCAGAAGACATTACCAGAGGGCCACTGCCATTGAAACAGTCAGCCAATCTGCTTTCAACTAGAATTCATCCCTGGGCAGGATGAATTCTGTTGTTATTCGTCCCCGGGTGGGACGAATTCGACTATGTTAGGAAAGCCGAAGTGATGTCACTCCAATGTCAAACCTCGGGGTCTCCAAAACACCTAAAAATAGAGGGGTTAAGTAATTGGGGCCATTTTGGGATGACCCAGATGGTCGGATTCTCCCAATTTGGCCTCTATCCATCGAGAATTCGATGTCGCTACCTGCAAGTTAGCGGGACAACAAAGCGACAAAAAGCATGATAATATTTGATCAAAATATTATGGAATTCAAGCTAGTGAACTATCTAGACAGCATAGAATGAAATGCAAGATGAACAAATGATCTAGAATACTTTAGAATGAAACTAACAAAAGTGTGGGGTGCCCAAGTGGGCCGCCCACCGTTGGAACTTGATTTTGGCGCCAATCCACTAGGGATGGGCCCAAAATCTCTTGGGATTGTGTTGTCGGCAAATTGGTGGATTAAGGTGGTCAAATTTTGGGTTTGGGTTTGGATCCACGCTTCCAAAAGCCACCCAATAACCTCTCTTGCGAAAGAGATTAATGGATGTGAAAGGGTGAATCAAAAAAGGATGCAATAGGGTGTTCAATTTGGCAGCACTTCGTTGCTTGAAAATGCCTCCTACTTCTTACATTTGGGTGGGAAAGTCCACCATTTTATAGACCCATGGGGTCTCTTTGGAGGGGCATGCAGGGATGCCATGTGGCGGCCATGCCTTCCCAAGAGGGAGGAGACTCCTCCCTGACTTGGGCTTCCATGAATGCCCTTGTGATAGCCTTCTAACTGCCAACCTACCCACCTACACGTGCATGCACGGCAGGAGGCAATAATTGACTGTCCTCGGTTGCCACTTGGCGGCATTCTTCTTTTTGCCCGTTAAACCTGGAATTCATCCTGACCAAAGACGATTTTAGAATTCATCCCTGGGTGAGACGAATCCCAGTTAGTATTCGTCCCTGGGTGAGACGAATACTGGGCAAAGTGCTTGAATGTGCCAAATTGCTTCTTGACCTTACAAAATTGCTATGAAAGTGGTTAGGACCACTGTTTAACCTCTGAGGGCTGCCCTAGGGGTTGTGTGTGTCAAAGCGATCAGTGTTTGCAGTCACATAATCGGATTGGTGCTGTTTTGGTGTCTACACTATTCCATTTTCATATTTTATTGTCATATAGTTGCTTTGTTGCTTGATCATACTTGCATGGTTGCTTGATCATATAGATTTTAGGGAATTCACAATGAGGTAGGTGATGAAACCTAGTTAGGTTCTAGCTCACATGCATTGCACTCATTCTAGGTCATTTATATTTAACGAATCCCCAATCTAGGGTATATCTCCATGCATTTTCATCATTGCATTTTACTTATTTTATTTTCTCTTCTCATATATCCCTTGATATTAAAGTTTTAATAATTTTAAATCTCTCCAAGTCAAGATATATAGTTTTTCATATCTTGTATGTCCTTTGTCCTTTGAAAATTTGTAGTCCTCTTCTTATTTTTCTCCAAGACAAAGGATATACATTCATTCTTCTATCTGCTCATCTTGCTTTGCTCACACTTTTTCCTTTTGATATTTCGATCACTAAGGGATCTTCATGGGATAAGGTAGATACCTCATGGATTCATTTATGGTATTCATGTAGCCATTGACTACCTTATGCACATCTCGTAGTTATTGAAATTTCAAAAAGGACACACACAATAATATTTACTTCTTGCTTATTTCTTTTTTTATCTTCTTTTCGTCTAACAAGTGCACACATATGTACAATTTTTGTTATGATTTGATTTTTTCACTTATATTTTGCATATGCCACACCCCTATTGGATTACACCCCATATAGATTAGATTCATGGTCACCAATGAGGAACAACCTCCATTCAGCCACTTGCAAGCATACATCCTAGCGAGTATATCTCCCACCACAGTCATTAACGAGCACCAAAACCATAGCAAGAATCTCTCCATGCTTGACCACTTTACGAGTATAACACCTTTAAAATATAGCTTCATGGCCACTAGTGAGGGGTAACCTCCACATCTAGCCATTTGCAAGCATACATCCTTACAATATTTTTCTGTTTTTATCTTTTCTTTGTTTTCTTTCTTTTCTTTTGATCTATTTGGAAATTTTCTTATCTCTTCTTTATTTATTTCTTTCCCTTCCTCCTATTTCTATTCATTCCTCTGATTTTCTTCCATTACTTTCTTCTTCCAATCTTCTCGCTCCACCTCCATTCATTTTAGTTAGCTTTAATTCATGTATTTCATTATTTAGATTTATTTTTCATTTAGTTAATACCATTATACATTTTGTTAATTATGTTTGTGATCATCATCCGTAGCTAAAACAAATAATAAAGCACACACGTAATGCATAAAATTTTAAATAAAAGTAACATATATTACTTATAGAGCATATATTACATGCTAGTTGGTCATTATGCCATAGTAGAAAGCTTGGCATACTAGACCATCCTCGGGGATGCATACCACAATAAAAATTGACATGCCATATCAACCCCTTTCGTAGCTATTTGAGTATGTCTCCTTTGTCATGCCTAATGGAGATGGTCCTAGCGGAGTCATGTTAACAGATCAAAAAATAGATCATGTCCATGACTACAAGTGACTTCATGATCATAAGGATGATGACATAGGAACTCTCTAACATGTTAGAATAGCATGGTAGTATACCATATAGTAGTAGGTCTTCCTACACATAGCCATATCATATGACTCTTTCACCCTCTATAGCTACTCCTACAATAGTCAACTCCCCTAGCTTGGTTGGTTGCCTATACCAATAGCTATCCCCTCTACCTAGGCCTACTAATGCTCCTACTCCAATCAACTCATATTTGCTCTAATGTGCCCTCAACCCTTATTATATCTCACTCTACTTGGGTTTGGTCCATCATTGTACAAATGGTATCCATCTCTACTTGTATAGTTTCCATATTGGCTCATAGCACCTCCACATCCCTTGCTAGATCCTCTTGACCTATAGCCCTATTGGACCCTATCTATCTTATAGTGGAAAAAAATCTTATTGTATCCCCTCCCCCTAATATTGAGATATTGATGGTCATCCTCATCATTTTCACCATATCTATATTGATCTATACCCATACCTACTCAGGTAAATATGAATACCTTTGATATTGATCTACTACACGTTATTTAGCCTATTGAAGTACCAATTGCACTCATCATTCCATGACCTAGCATCTCTACTCCAACACTGGTAGGGATATCCTTGGTGATATAATGCCCCTATACCATCTCTTATACCTAAGAGATACCCTACCATCATCCACTCTTGGATTTACATAGAGAGGATCATCTAGGTCCTCCTCTATAAACCTCTCCACATCTGGGTCCTCTTTGACTCTTGACATGTCCCTACAAACCTGCTTAAACTGGTAATCTCCTAAATATAGAATATTCTACAATATGTTGAACTAGCATTGTACTCGATCAAACTAATACAACTCTCACTCTCCCTTCTAAGTGATGACCCACTAGATCCTTTGAACTTGAGATAGCTCCTATGCATCCTCTACCCATCTAGGGTATAGACATCACAATCACTATATGATCTAGTGGGCTCGTAGGATACCTACATATGTCCTATGCACACACTCATAGTTTGGGTCCATCTATATGTTATTGGTCTCTCTGGGTCAAGTTGTGGTCTTGTAAATGTATGCAATATCCAAAGTACTATGTACTCCCAGCACCACACCTAGAGCAAATTCACACACCAACCTTGTATGCCACTTATACATGATATTATATAATGTCCTATACAAGCAGGCCAATACATATGGCCCCCATGTGAACCTAACCTATTATTCATTATGAGTCCTCTTACAGCCTCCTCTAGTGTGTTTGGCTACCACTTCCTACTCTCAAGTACGTATTGCTACAAACATCAACATTAAAACACCAAAATTATATTAGCATCATGATCATTATAATCATTATTAATTATTTTCATGCCTAGAGATTATCGGGCATGAATTTTGCATGGTCGTACAATTGAATTCATGCCCGAAAATATTTTCTCATAAAAAATCATTACAAATTTTAGAAAAAATTATAAAATTTATCTTTCTTTTGCAGGTAAAACCTAAATTTTACCTAAACTAGAAATGGGTTTCAAACTGTATCTTTCCTCAATCTACAAGAGTGTCAGTCTCACCCCTTTTAACAATAGCACGATAAGTTGGGAGTGTCATCCTTCTTCTTTTCTTCTGTAGAACTCTTTTCTCCTCTTCACATGGTGAAAATGAACTTCCTTTCCCTCCTTTTCCTCTTTTTCTATCCTTCTTATCTCTTTCCCTTATTTTTCTATTTTTCCCTTCTTTTTCTCTTCTCCCTCCCTTTATTCTCTCTTCTCCTTTCTTCTTTTTCTTTTCTCTTTCTTCTCCTTTGTTTTTTGTTTTGTTTTTGCTTTCTTTATTTGTCATTTCGAGTTTCTTTACAAATTTTGCATTCCTTCTAAAAATTGAGGGGGCACCCTAACCTTAGATACAATAATAGTAGTAATGTCTTGATTTATATGCAAAAATTTGAAGTGTCAGGAATAACACCATTTTTGCATCACCCCTCCATCCAAATTGGCCACTCCTTTTTGTGTTCATCGTTCTTTTCTCATAGGTGTCTATATCTTTCTTTGATGCATTTATTTGGCCATAAATGTCTCAAAGAGGGGAAAAAATGTAGGAATGTAAAATTGACCCATCAAAATAATTCATTTCTCCTTAGACATTTAGGAAGCCACTCAAACTTTCTAAGTTCAAGTTTGGGCCCTTTTCTCCCTTTCCTTTTGCCTTTTTACCCTAGCTTTACCAAATTCGTGTCTGGTCCATATAGGGCACAAATTTAGCTTTCCAAATTTATACCCTGTAAGGATGGGATATGGATTTATATTTTTGGTGGTTTTTCTCTCAAAACCCCTGCCATTTGTCTACCCTTTTTGGTGTCGGTACTTACTCAGTTAAATTTTGTTTTCTCATCTTTTAGCCCTCCAAATATCTTATAAATAGGAGTGAATCCTCTCTTTCATCCATATGATCCATTCTCCAATTTTTGGTGCTCTTGCAAGTGTGATATTTCTTTTCAATGTTGTTAATTGCTCTTCTATTGTGGGAATTTCATGTTGTTGTTTTGAGATTTTAGATTAGTTGCTATTGGTGAACAAGTGGAGGAGCCTTGATGATAGGATATGTCTACTATTTTGGAATTCCACCTTCAATTTCTCATTTCTCCTTGATTCCCCCATCAGCTAATCAAGTTTTTACTTACATTATTAGTCATTTAGAGCTATTTTGCATTGTTTTACATCACATTTATGGTGTTGTTGTGACCCAAAAAATGCTTTGAATCAAATTTGTGCCTCATCTATATAGGTTGTGAATTTGGAAATCTATATTCATGTATACCCCTTGCAGGGCATGAATTTGGTAAACTAGGACTTAGGGGTAAGCTTTTTACTTCCAAAAACCCTAGTTTGCATTATGCATACTTGATTTCTACTATAATCACTTTGTCTGCATTTTACTTCACTGTTGCATATTTATTCATCTCAATTTGCTTGTTCTAAAGGTCAATAATCATTTCATTTTCAAATGGTTAGCTAAAAGGACCAAGGAGGCTTGACTACTACACCTCCAAGCTCAATCATATAGCAACCTAAATTGGCCCACAAACATTGATCAATTTTCCAAGGGTTTGAAGCTATTTTATTGGTTTTAAAGTTGTTGGATATTTTGGACATAATTTTTTCTAGGATCAATCCTTGGATTAGGTAAGTGTTCCAATAGACATTTTAGATTATTTTTTGAGTGTTTTATCCATTCTAGTTTCATAATTTTATATTACAACTAAAGAAAAATGTTTGGTCTTTGTTTCTAGGCATCAAAAAGATAAAATCATATAGTTTTGAATCTAGGGTTAATATTGTTTATGCATTCTCTTAAGCCCTTGCTAAAAATACAAATATTTACTATATTGTAAATTAGGTTTTTAGTCCTCATTGAAAATTAAAAATCATTTTAGGAATAGTTCCTTATTTTATTGCATCATTGTTTGTCTTGCATTTTTCTTTGTTTATTTATATTTTAGATCTTAGAGAGACCAAACTTGGGTGTTTGTTAAATATATACATAAAAAATTCCATATTGAACTTGGATCAAGTCCTTAAACCATTCTTGGTGAACCCTTTTTATCCCCTATCCCTCGAGTGTATTAGAATATATTACATTATTTGAGTATATTAGATTACTTTAGGGGAATTTATCTAGTGACTTCATGCAATGTAATAAATGCACAAGTTTCAAGGTGTGTTTGAACCTTCCACTTGCAAATTCCATTATGTTGAGACCGTGTGAAGAGTTTGCAAAACTCACTAGAGATAGTAAAATATTTGGGATAATTTTTGCCATCCAACAACAAGCCCAAAAAGAAGAATTTGACAAGGAGTGCCAAATATCATAAGATCTCAAGACAATCAAAATATTGAGAAGAAGAAGCCTACCAAATCTAGGAAAAATGGAGATTACCTCTCACAACAATAAGGCATCACTTTAAAATGAAAGAGCTCTTCTAATCTATAGTAAAATGAGGATACTATAAGAGGAGAATAAGCCACCAAAATCCTAGGCTCGTAAAAGAGAGTTGGAGACCATTTTTTTTTGTGAAGATGAAGTTGTTCAAGGTAGCCTATAGAGATTTGCAGGATTTTACTCAAGACAACAACTTAGTGATCTTAGACACTAAGATCTACATCCTCTACAAAAGTGGTGAAAAATAACTTTAAAAAAAGGTAAGCAACTATTGGTACAATTAAATTCATTAAGTGGATTACTTATCATATTTGCTTAAGCACCTTGATTAGAGTAAAGTTGAAAAAAGGAGATTTGAATTAAGAGACTCCAAATGTGCAAAAATATTCTTTAAGGAGTTGATTAAAAATCAGAATAATTTTAGAAGATTCATTTCATATTATTTTTTATTAGTTGCAGTAAAATATTGAAGTGCATTATTTTTTAGAGTTGATTGGAGTGATAAGGTAAAATTGTTAATGCAGTAGAAGTAAAATATTATTAGATTTACTTTGCACTATTATATTGCTCTCAAAGAATATTGTTTGTGTTCATTAGAAGAGCACAACAATATAATATGTCAAAGTGTCTAAAGACACTATTAATGCACTAAGATCTGCAATTTTTGAAGTGGTCTAAGGAAGCCACAAAATCAGCCCAATCTTCCAAGCATTAAAGAAGAAAGTAATCACCATAAGAGCATCAAAAGAAGCTTTAAACGAGACTTGGTGAGTCTCAAGTCCAAATAACAAGAAAATAATACAAAAAAATAGCTTTTATCATATGGTTACAAGCTTGGATTTATTTATAAAATATCCAAGAAAACAGGGGAAGGTGTCTAATCCAAAGACAACCTCAAAACCCTTATATTTCACTCAATATTCTACATCAAAAACCATAAATTAACACCAAAAAATAGGAGTAAAAAATAAAGTTTAAAAATGTCATTTTGTATTAAAACTATTTTACATGATAAGTGCACTATTTTTTAATTTGGTTATAAAGGGAGAGAAGGTAGATTCAAAAGTTCCTCAAAGGCACTACTCTTGCTAGAAAAAACAGCCAGTAGAAGTCGTATGCTACAAACCATCCAAGACTAGCTTGAGATTCATACAAAAGGTTTATACTCCGCACATTCTAGAGTACCAAACCTACAAGATACAAGATACATGTACAAGAGCAAGGAAGCACAACATCATTAAAAAGCAAGAGCATCTATGTAAGGAGGATAGAAATCAAATACAAAGCAAAAGAAAATTGAAGCACCATTTGGAGTACTAATTACTCCATATACACTAACTAAAAACGGTGCTCAAGGCCTCCATACTTTTATTTCGTATCCCAATTAAAGAGTGTGTAGATGAATGAAAGCAAACAAGAAGATTTTTGAAGCTAAAAAGATCTCAAAGGATTCGTTCAAATCAACAATAGGTTCCACATCCATACAAAAAATAAAGTGACTCTTATCACTAAAGGGAAACCCTAATGCTTGATTCAAGAGAGATATCATATTAAAGGAGGAGTTACATGAACAACCCAGTGCATTTGGTGCATTTAGTACACTTGTAAAAGAGGAACACCAAGAATTTCACTAAATAATGTAACGTTCTTACGTTAAAAGAAGGGAGAAAAATATTTGTTGGTTCCAAAATATCCTCAAGAGATCAAATACAATGGTCGTGCCACTTGGTGCATAAGAGACAAATCATATCTATTTAAGGATGTCAACGACCAAATTAAAGGGGTATTATTTGATTTTGAAATTACTCTCTCACCGTTTGAGTGGAGAAGGGTTGAGTTACAACAATCAAGAAGGTGTTAGAGCCTTTAATGCTAAAGGCAACCAAATTCAAGGGAAGATACTAGAAGACACTAAATTTGGAACGCATTAAACACATAGCACTTCCACTGGAGGATATGTCCAAATCATCCATGACATATACATAAAATAAAAAGTCCAAGCTTCTTTGAAATCAGTGTCGAACATTGCTTGGAGAAAGGTAAAATTATTTCCATTAATATGTGCTTTATTTCCTTGGAGTTATAAGGGTTAAATAAAAGGAATTTATTTACATTGGAAGCCATATATCAAGGAAAATATTTTATCAAATTAAATCAAATATTTGTAATATAAAACCTAGGAGTAATAAGGTTTCTACTTGGATAAATATTGAATATTTACAAATATTAATTGTGATCTAATTTATCCAAATATTAGGGAGTCATAAGGGCTACTACATACAATCATTTAATTGGAAAATTAGATACACTTCCCAAAATATTATTTATAAAGAGATTTTTCTCATATGTTGGATATTCATAATATTATTGTCTCATTCCTTTCAAAAGGAGATAAAATATCCAACATTATAACCTCTTTAAAATTTGGGAACAATGCTTATTTCAATAGGAGTAATAAGGGATAATAGGAATTGATTTTGGTATTTTACAAAAACCTTATAAAATCAATAAATATTGAACTATAATTACACAAAAGCACTATATATTATCCATAGCATACTAGGGAGTCATAAGGTATTCTACAAAATTTTGTGATATCTTTACAAATATTGATCATGGGTTATTGGTATATAGATTTAGGTGCAAGTAAGCATATGACTGGAAACATGCATTGGTTCAAATCCTTGAAGAACATAAATGAAAAACCTGTTGTCGTTGCAGATAGAAAAATATATGAAGTAAAAGGAATTGGAGATATTCCAATAAATCTTGAAGTGGAAGAGGTATGATAAAAATGTATTGTATGTTCCAGGACTAACTACTAATCTCATTTCTATATCTCAACTTATGGATCAATATTTAACCATTGAGTTCATGGTTTAGCTGGTATAAAACAATGTCACATTTCTAGACAGGAAAAAAGGATAGCATTAGGATCATATAAAAATAGTCTATTTGTTCTAAACACTACTATGCATTCAGATATTTCCACTATTTTTTTAGAGCTATGGCACAAGCGACTAGGACATACCAGTGAACCATCAATTAGAAAATTATTAAGATATCAAATGGCAGAAGGTTTACCCAAATTATACCCAAAAACTATCGTGTGTCCAGAATGTCTAGACAGAAAACAACATAGAATTCCCTTTGAAATTCATCAACACATAGCTCAACAACCTCTAGAAATAATATATACAAATTTATGTGGACCAATGAAAGTTGATAGTGTTGGAGGACATAAATACTTTCAATTATTTTTTTATGATCACACCAAAAAAATGTGGGTATCTTTCATGAAGTACAAATCAAAAGCATTCAGTAACATAAAATAGTTCAAACATCAAGTGGAAAAGGAATCAGGCAAGACCATAAAAGCTTTTTGCTCATATAGAGGAGGATAATTTGTTTCCAAATAATTTTGACTCATTTCTTGAAGAAAATGGAATTAATATATAACTTACTACAACATATTTGCCTTAGCATATGGTATTGCAGAAAGAATAAATAGATTAATAATGGAAATGGTAATATGCATGTTAAAATAAACACACCTAGATCATAGATATTGGGTCGAAGTAGTTCAAACAACAGTCTATATACAGAACAAAATACCAACAAGGATACTCAAACATATTACACCAGAAGAAGTATGGTTAGGAAAAAATCCCAACATAGAAAAGCTAAAGGTCTTTGGATGCAAAGCCTACATGTATGTTTCAAAACAAAGGAGGACTAAATTAGATGACAAAACTATGGTAGGTATATTTTTTGGCTACGATAATGAATCTACATAATACATAATACTATATCCATCTACAAATAAATTCTACATCAATAGAGACGTGGTCTTTGATGAAAAAGCCAATATTGATACAGATAGATCTAGAGGTAATGTAGAAGTCCTCATAAATCTATTCGAAGAAGACACAATGAGTATAGAGTCAAAATAAGAATCTTAAGAACAAGATGCAGAAGCACCAATAGAACCACCTACAAAAAAACCAATATGGCTCAAATACACTCTAATAGAATCAAATCTAGAAAGAATGCCTGATCTCACCTCTACAGGATATCAAACTAACAACATAACCAGAATAAATAGAGGAATGCTAAGTAACTCAATGGAACCAACATCAACCTCTCAAGCACCAAAAGACTCACACTGGAAAGAAGCTATGGAAGACAAATATGCATACCTCAAAAAGAATAATACCTAGAATCTAGTAAATCTACCTCCAAGAAAGAAAGTAGTGGGGTGCAAGTGGGTTTACAAAATCAAATACAAAGTAGATGGGACATTGGAAAAATACAAAGCTCAATTAGTAGCTAAATGATATAATCAAACAGAAGGAATTGATTATGAAGAAACATTTGCACCAATAGCTTGAATGACTACTATCTGAACATCTTATGCACTAGTTGCACATTAAGGGTGGAAACTTCATCAGATGGATGTAAAGAGTGAATTCCTTAATGGTGACCTAGAAGAAGAAGTCTATATGACACAACCTGAAGGCTTTGTCATGGTTTGAAACAAGCTCCCAGAGCATGGAATATAAAGATTAATAATCATATTCCAAATCATAATTTCAAAATAAGTTCATCAGATCACTGTCTTTAAGAACACAAGCTTATACTGAGAGGGGGTGAATAGTATAAGACCACTTTTTACTTTTCTTTCCCAATCAATATTATGCAATGTATAGATAGCAATATCAATAGCAGTAATCAAAGCAATGCACAAATCACCACACACAATAGAGACACCACAATTTACGTGGTTCACCCAATGTGGGCTACTCCACGGAGAAAATATTTCACTAAAATTTTCTCAATCAATCTCTTGGGAATCCTTTCCCTATTACAATGTTTATGGACCTCTATCCAAAGGAGATACCAATCCCCTAAATCAAGTTCATGGATCTCTATCCATAGGAGACACCAATCTCCTAATCTCTGCTCTAGCTGGTGATCCTCTAGAAGACCTCTACCTCCACTACCCTTAGCAAATGGAACTCTATCCATAGAAGACACCTGTCTTCCCTACTCTGGCTGGAGATCTCTATCCTCAACTCTATCACCTCCAAATATCTATCTCAAATCTACACTAAACACAGTCCTTCGGTCTAGCACAAATCTATCCTCAATATCTATCTCTGATCTGGTACAAATCTATCCTCAAATCTACACCAAACTCTATCCTCGAATCTGCACTAAACATAGTCCTTCGATCTAGCACAAATCTATCCTCAATATCTATCCTCAAGCCTTAACTCAAAGCTTGACTCAATCTCAAATCAACTCTATTGGATCTACCCCAAACCTTAACTCAAGGTTTGAACAAATCAATCAATCAACTCTGCTCTCAAGTCTTCTCAAAGACTTGTCTCAAATCTACCTTGTAAGCTTCCACAAAATCTCACACCAATCTATCCTCAAGTCCTCTCTAGAACTTGTCCAATCTACTCAATAAGTTCTCACAAGAACTTATCCAAATCTACTCTCAATATGTATTGTAAGCTTCCACAAAAGCTTACCCAAATCTGTCCACAAGTCTTCTCAAAGACTTACCTCAAATCTTCTCAACAAGTCCACACTAGAACTTGTTCAATCTCATAGAAACATAAAGAGAATTGTTAGAGACTCAATATGCTCTATACTCATCACAATGCTCAATCACTTTCAATCACTCTTTTAGAAACATATAGAGAATTGTTAGAGACTCAATATGCTTCAACTCAATACTCAATCACTTTCAATCACTCTTTAGAAACATTAGAGAATTGTTAGAGACTCAATATGCTTCAACTCAATACTCAATCACTTTCTCAAATCAATTCAGAATATAGAATAGTTTGTTTTATGGAACTTGAACAATCACTTCACACATCCACTTGACTAGGCTCAACCAACTCTACTCAACCAATCACTCAATGAAACAATCCTTTCTTACAAACCCTAGTCCAAGCATATGATCCTTTACTCAAAATATTTCCAACAATGCTTATCAACCACTCTCACATAACAATGATACTCATGTTCTTTTCAAACCCTAGTTCAAGTTCTTTACTCAACCAATGGCTTCAACAATAATGCTTATAAAATAATCTCACATAACAATGATACTCATGTTCTTTTCAAACCCTAGTTCAAGTTCTTCACACAACCAATGGCTTCAACAACAATGCTTATAAAACAAGGTTTTAACAACAACTCTTTATTCCAGAAAACCTTGAAGCATTAACTCAACACACTCAATAAGGAAACCCTAATCAAGTCCTTTTCACTCCAAACTTATTTTCCAGAAAACCAATCAATCAACTCAACTATGGAAGAATATGCTCATACCTTTTTCTTGATGATGAAGGAACCCTAAATATCTGCCACAACCACAAATACTTCTTTGCCAAGCTCAAAGGAGTTAGAAGATGATAAACTATCTCAAAGATACAATGCAAATATCAAAGCACACATACACCTTATCACTCCATCTTAAAGAAAGCATCCATCAACATATACAAAAATGATTAACCAAATACACCTTATAATCTCCCAATTAAAATAATATTCAATACCAAGAACAATGTCAATACAATCTCCTTTTCAAAAATAACTCAATGGCAATAAGTCCTCTCAACACTATAAATCTTCAATAAACCAATATGTCAAAAATACTTTATTTAAAAATAAAGCTAACTCCTTATTCCTCCAATTAACCAAAAATAATGATTAATTAAAAACCTTTTTAACTAACCCTTTTAACTCCCTAGGACCTTATGTCAAAACCTTAGGCATCACAACACATATTAAAAATTTTATTACCTTTGCCTTGGTGGGACTCGAACTCATGATGCCACCTCTACCAGTGCCCTAGCCATGGCTCCAACCATCGCACGAGCTAGGTACTCATTTGGAGAGCAAGAGCACAACATGCTCTATATTCCTCTCCACATGCACCAAAATAAAAAATCATGCGTCACTTCCTCGATGCTTCAAAACACACACACCAAATGCTACCACCGTGAATCGATCATGGATCACTCCACCCACAAATGCCTTAGCACTTCATCCACTTGCCACTAGGCCACGCTGCCTCGATGGATATGATGGTTTAGCCCATGATAATCTTAACCCTTTCACTGGTGCTTAAGACAAGGTGTTTGTCTTCTTCCTTGCATGAATTCTCACAACAACAATTGCACCCTTTATTATTTTGAATGAAGGATGATTTAAATGCCACTAAGGCATATAGTATATATACTAATTTCCTCCTTTAATTTTGAACGTCGGCGCCTTCGAAATTTGAATAATTAATTTATAAATTATTTAAATTCTTTAGAATTTAAATTTTATAAATTAACTTTTAAATCCTTTTGGCTTTATCAAAGCCCTTTTTGATTTTACCACTTTGTATAAATAATATTTATTTATAAAATTTAAATTCAATTTGAATTTAAATATTTTATAAAATAAATATTAAAACCTCCTTGGGCTTCCTTGGGTTTTTATGAAAAACCTTTTATTTTTGCTCAACCATGGTTTTAATGAAAACCCTCTTAACTTATGCTTCCACATAATATTAAAAATATTATGAAGCTCTTTTGCCTTTAACCTTTGCATTGTTCCTCTTGACCTTTTGACATCAATGGTAGCTTATTCCTTGACATCAATGACAACTTCGTTCCTTGACATCAATGACAACTTTGACTCAAAATGTCCAACAATCTCCCCCTTTGTCATTGATGGCAACCCAAATTATTTTTACTAGAAACTTAACCTTTTCTTTGTTCTTCTCCCCTAGGACATTGCTCCCCCTAGCTCAATGCTCTTTTCAAATCTCTCTTCTTTACTCAAATACCAAATCTCTCCCCCTTACTCAAATCTCTCCCCTTTGACATCAATGGCAAAGGGTCACCTTTGGGGCTCGGGGCTAAGAATGAGTCTCTTAGCTTAGCCCCTCCCCCACCTCCTCTTGAGGTGGTTAATTCTGGGGTGGGAGTATTTCTACTCCTAGAAAGCACTGGTCTTTACCTTTGTCTTCTTTTCTTCTTATCTGATCCTTTTGATTCCTTTGACTATTCCTTTCCATGTCCATGTTCCTGTCCATGTCCATTTTCTTGTTCTTGTTCCTATTTTCTTGTTCCTATTCCTTTTCTTGTTCATATCCATGTTCCTATTCCTGTTCCTGTTCATATCCATATTCCTTTTCTTGTTCTTTTCCTGTTCTTGTTCATACTTGATTCTGGAATGTCTGCTCTACACCACTTTGTTGTGTGTCCATCATTATTGCACTTATAACACTTAATGTTATTATTTCTTGGAGGTGCAAATGTCTTAGGATTTCTCCTAGTGAAGCCATATCCTCTTCTGTCCTGAACCCTGCAATTCATTGCCTTGTGACCAAACTGATTACATGAGTAGCAATACCCATGGAAAAGTTGTTTGTTCCCATATTCCTGTCTTTCATGTGTCCTGCACTGTGAAGCCATGTGCCCAAACCTGTGACATGAAAAACATCTTCCATTGAAGTTTCCTTGTCTTGACCTCATTGGTCTCTTAGTCTCTCTTGACCTATTCTGATTGTTGTTCCATCTGTTTCTTCTTGGTGCATTGTTCTTGTCCTTGTTGAACTTTCTGTTGTCCAACTCATCCTCAGATGTCTCATTTTCTCTTACACTATTTTTTTGAAGTTTCTTCTTTTGAAGTGTCTTCTTCTAAAGTGTCTTCTCCTTCAGAACTTGAGGTTGACTTTCCTTCCCATTTCTTTTGTTCCTATTCAAATCCAAGACCTATCTTGCTTGATGTAGGCTTTTGTATCTTGATGAACTTATCTAAGTTCTTTGAGCTATTTTTGAACCCTTGTAGCTTGAATTTGGAGTTTTTAACTTCCAACCTTAATGAAGCTACTTCTTGTTCTAGCTTTTCACATTCTAAGACTTTTTCTTCTAGCTTATCCTTGAACTTCTTTGTCTTAGCCTTTGATTTGTCTAGATCCTCTATAAGCATTCTTCTCTCTTCATCACATTCTTGAAACTAAGATTCTAATTTAGAGTTTTTGCTTTCTTACCTTCTTTACTATTTCAAGAGCATAAATAAGTTCTCCCTTGAGATCATATCCTTCTTTATCTGATTCTTCCTCTATTTGTTTACCTTTGTCCACATATTTATTTTCTTTTGACTTATCTTCTATAGGATCACTTTCTTCTTTCTCTAGAGCCATTAGAAGATTTTCATCTGGTCCTTCAAGTGTATCCTCATATTCATCATCACTGAAACTATAACCATTCCTTGTACAACTATCTTCAAGATGTCCAAAGTTACCACATCTAAAACACTTGAGAATTATTGGTGCCCTTTTCTGGACTTCTTTTTCTTCAATCATAAATAGGACTTCATCTCTATCATTATCTAAAAAACTAGCATCACTTTCACTTGAGTACTTACTTGCCTTATCTGCATAGTAGCTCCTCTTTTGCCTTTGAAAGAACTTCTTTCCTTGTCTGCTTTGTCCATCCTTGCTTTTCTTTTGGTGCCAGTATCTTTCTGATTCCCTGTTTCTGTGATCCTATTTTTCTTCATCATTGTTATTCTTTGCTTCTTGACAATCAGTTGCATAGTGACCATACTTTCCACAATTGAAACATTTAATGGATTTTATATCTCTAGATCTTCTTGAATCCTTATTCCTTCTACCATAATTAGCTTCTTCATCATTGGATGACTCATTGCTTGATTCTGACTTCTTACCCTTTGTCTTCTTAATTGCTTTGAAGGTTGCTTCCTTCTGGGGATTAGGTTCTTTTGTTCTCATCTCAAAATCTGTAAGAATACCAAGCAACATATCTCTTGTCAAAGAATCACCATCCTTTGATTCTTCTATAGCTGAAATATTTTCACTAAACCTTGTTGGAAGAGACCTTAAGATCTTATCACAAACATCTGATTCATCCACATTAAGTCCAAGTCCTTGCATAGCATTAACAACCTCATCTACCCAAAGTAGATAAGAACTAATGTCTTCCTCATTCTTCATTCTTAATTCTTCAAATTGTCCTTTGAGATTTTGTATCTTTGCTTTCTTGACACCTTTATCTCCTTCATATATACTTTGCAACTTATCCCACATTCCTTTTGCATCTTGATAATGCATAACTTTTATGGACTCTGTTCTATGCAAACCTCTCAAAATTGCATTCATTGCTTTTGAATTGTAATGTTGTAGAAGCTTACCTTCCTTTTCTATAGGTGGATCAACTGAGGGGTCGTATCCATTTTCAACTGATTCCCAAATTTCATTGCCAAGTGCCTTCAGATAAATCTTCATTCTCAAACTCCAATATATATAATCACTTCCATCAAATACTGGTGTTGTATTATCTGATGATCCATTCTTAGAATCCATTGTGTTCTTGTAAGATTTTCCTTCAAGTTGTTAAACTCTTTCGAAGGAACCCACTCTGATACCAATTGAAGAACACAAGCTTATACTGAGAGGGGGGTGAACAGTATAAGACCACTTTTTACTTTTCTTTCCCAATCAATATTATGCAATGTATAGATAGCAATATCAATAGCAAGTAATCAAAGCAATGCACAAATCACCACACACAATAGAGACACCACAATTTACGTGGTTCACCCAATGTGGGCTACTCCACGGAGAAAATATTTCACTAAAATTTTCTCAATCAATCTCTTGGGAATCCTTTCCCTATTACAATGTTTATGGACCTCTCTCCAAAGGAGATACCAATCCCCTAAATCAAGTTCATGGATCTCTATCCATAGGAGACACCAATCTCCTAATCTCTACTCTAGCTGGTGATCCTCTAGAAGACCTCTACCTCCACTACCCTTAGAAAATGGAACTCTATCCATAGAAGACACCTATCTTCCCTGCTCTAGCTGGAGATATCTATCCTCAACTCTATCACCTCCAAAGCTCTATCTCAAATCTACACTAAACATAGTCCTTCGGTCTAGCACAAATCTATCCTCAATATCTATCTCTAATATGGTACAAATCTATCCTCAAATCTACACCAAACTCTATCCTCGAATCTACACTAAACATAGTCCTTCGGTCTAGCACAAATCTATCCTCAATCTCTATCCTCAAGCCTTAACTCAAAGCTTGACTCAATCTCAAATCAACTTTATTGGATCTACCCCAAACCTTAACTCAAGGTTTGAACAAATCAATCAAACTCTGCTCTCAAGTCTTCTCAAAGACTTGTCTCAAATCTGCCTTTGTAAGCTTCCACAAAAGCTCACACCAATCTATCCTCAAGTCCTCTCTAGAACTTGTCCAATCTGCTCAATAAGTTCTCACAAGAACTTATCCAAATATGCTCTCAATATGTATTGTAAGCTTCCACAAAAGCTTACCCAAATCTGTCCACAAGTCTTCTCAAAGACTTACCTCAAATCTGCTCAACAAGTCCACACTAGAACTTGTCCAATCTCATAGAAACATAAAGAGAATTGTTAGAGACTCAATATGCTCTATACTCATCACAATGCTCAATCACTTTCAATCACTCTTTTAGAAACATACAAGAATTGTTAGAGACTTACTCAATCACTTCCAATCACTCTTTCAAAACATACAGAGAATTGTTAGAGACTCAATATGCTTCAACTCAATACTCAATCACTTTCTCAAATCAATTCAGAATATAGAATAGTTTGTTTTATGGAACTTGAACAATCACTTCACACATCCACTTGACTAGGCTCAACCAACTCTACTCAACCAATCACTCAATGAAACAATCCTTGCTTACAAACCCTAGTCCAAGCATATGATCCTTTACTCAAAATATTTCCAACAATGCTTATCAACCACTCTCACATAACAATGATACTCATGTTCTTTTCAAACCCTAGTTCAAGTTCTTTACTCAACCAATGGCTTCAACAACAATGCTTATAAAACAATCTCACATAACAATGATACTCATGTTCTTTTCAAACCCTAGATTCAAGTTCTTCACACAACCAATGGCTTCAACAACAATGCTTATAAGACAAGGTTTTAACAACAACTCTTTATTCCAGAAAACCTTGAAGCATTAACTCAACACACTCAATAAGGAAACCCTAATCAAGTCCTTTTCACTCCAAACTTATTTTCCAGAAAACCAACCAATCAACTCAACTATGGAAGAATATGCTCATACCTTTTTCTTGATGATGAAGGAACCTCTAATATCTGCCACAACCACAAATACTTCTTTGCCAAGCTCAAAGGAGTTAGAAGATGATAAGCTATCTCAAAGATACAATGCAAATATCAAAGCACACATACACCTTATCACTCCATCTTAAAGAAAGCATCCATCAACATATACAAAAATGATTAACCAAATACACCTTATAATCTCCCAATTAAAATAATATTCAATACCAAGAACAATGTCAATACAATCTCCTTTTCAAAAATAACTCAATGGCAATAAGTCCTCTCAACACTATAAATCTTCAATAAATCAATATGCCAAAAATACTTCAAATAATATAGGTCCCAATACAGACTTCATTGAACCCTCTAGTAAAATTTTGTCTGTGTACGAGCATTCTTCAAGGTTAGAAGCCATATCAGATTCAATTGGAATAAGTCAAGAAATAGGAAAAAAAATTGAATATGGATTCTAATCAAAAAGCAAGTCGCAAGACCAATCAATATCATATGGTAAAAGAAGGTGAAAAGCTTGTAGAGGAAGGCAATATTAATGCCCTTCCCAATTTTTTTAGCCATGTTATTAATGAAGATCATCACTTGGAATATTAGAGGACTCAAAGGGAGTCTTTCAAAACAAAATGAAATTAGAAGAATTATTTAGATAAATCATCCACATATTTTTTCCTTCAAGAAACAAATATGTCAATGGAGGATATGGACTCAATTTCTAGTAAATTTGGTTAGCTGGAAAAGTGGTTTCCCTCAGTTCCTAGGGAACTTCTAGTGGCATTGTTTGTCTTTTGGACCCAAAAGAGGTAGTTATTCACCATATGGTTGGTAGTTGGGGTCTGTTGGCTATAGCTGTTCAATGTAGACATTCCAACAAAATTATGATCTACATTACTATTTATGCTCTGAATACTTTGGAGGAAAAATGAAGACAATGGAAAGATATAACTAATATTATCTCTCATTTTCCTGAAGCTTGGATCTTGATCGGAGGAGATTCCAATACCATCCTCTCTCTAGATGAGAAAATGGGGGGAAATAGAAATTTGGACAAAAGCACTAACCTCATGAGCAAATATATTGAAAACCTCCATCTTGTGGACATCCAACCAGATAATGGCCTTATGACTTGGTCTAACAGAAGGCAAGGCTTACCTTGTATAATGGAGAGATTGGATAGGTTTTTGCTCTAAAAATTTCTTAATCCATGGTCACATTCCTAAAATGAAGACTCTTAATAATGTTGGTTTGGATCATTGGCCAGTCATGGTGGAAATATGGAAAACCAATGTCAGTTTCTCTCCTTTTTGTTTTTAATTTATGTGGCTTAGAGACATTTCCTTTAGACCTCGTGTGCAACAATGGTGAAAGGAAGGTAAACCTAGGCATGGGACTAAGATGTTCTATTTTTCCAAAAGACTGCAATACATTAAATCCAAAATAAAGACTTGGAACTGGAAAGAGTTTGGGGATGTTCATAAAAAAACATGAAGTTATTGCTCATCTTGAAAATTTGAATAAGAAAATTCGTTTAGATGGCCTCACAGAGAAGAGAAGTGTAGATGAAATTAAACTCACAACTTAGTTAGAGGAATGGAAAAAAAGAGAAGAAATATTACGAAAGCAAAAATCTATAATTCAATTGCTCAAAGAAGGAGATCGAAACACAAATTTCTTCCAAAAATATCTTCTATCTCAAATATCTCACAACTTTATTTATTCACTAAAATCAGATTCTAGAGAGGTTGTTTATACTTGGGATGGTTTGAACTCTATTGTTGTTGATTACTTTTCTAATCTTTTTGTTGCTACTCCTCTTGACTCGACTTCTCAATAAAATATTCTTCAAGCAATCCCTTCTCTTATCACTTTTGAGGAGAACTCTATTTTGACTGCTCTTGTTACTATAATTGAGCTTCAACAAGTAGTTTTTAAAATGCAAAAAGGGAAAACCCTAGGTCTTGATGGTTTTCCCGTTGAGTTCTACAAAGAGTTTTGGTATATCCTTCATGTTGATTTATTAGAGGTGGTGGAAGAAGTCAGGAAAGCCAAATAAATTTTGAATGTTATCAATAAAACTTATATTACTCTTGTTCCAAAAGCTCAAGAGGTTGATCATATCTCAGCTTTTATATCTATTGCTTTATGTAATGTTCTTCTGAAAATCATTACTAAAATCATAGCAGAAATGTTGAAGCCTCTTTTGCATTAGATTATTTCCCTAGAGCAAGGTGGTTATGTGGAAGGACGTCAAATAGTAGATGAGATAGTTCTTGCTCAAGAAGCCTTCCATTCCATGGATATGCAAAAATATCCTTCCATGTTCATTCGGTTAGACTTATCCAAAGCTTATGACAGAGTGGATTGGCACTTCCTTATCAATTTTTTGAGGCAATTTGGATTATCTAAAAATTGTATGGATTGAATTATTGGATGTATCTCTTCATTTTACTACGTAGTTCTAATAAATGGTAGGCCTTCTCAGTCATTCCTAGATTCCAGAGGTATTAGACAAGGTGACCCGCTATCTCCTTATTTATTTATCATTCTTGTTGAATGCTTGGTTAGGACTATAACCAAAAAGAGAGAAAAAAAAACCCTTGAGGGAGTTACCATTGCTCATGGAGCTATACCTATCTCTCATATTCAATTTTTTGATGACTCTACTCTTTTAGGTAAATCTACAGTTAAGGAAGCTTCTAATATTAAGCAAATCATTAGTTGTTTTTCTAAGGCTACAGGGCAGTTGATCAATGAAGACAAATCTAAATTTATTTTCTTTCACTGCTCAGATAGACAGGAATCCATGGTCATGGATAAATTAAGATATAAGAAGACCTCCATTACAATCACTTATTTAGGTATTCCCATAAATATTCAAAGGTAGAAAAATAAAAATTGGAATTAGTTGTTGGACAAAGTCAAGAAGAAAATTGGAAAGTGGACCAATAGGTGGCTTTCTTCTAGGGGTAGAATCACCTTGGTAAAATCAGTCCTTCAAGCTATTTCTATTTATGTATCTTCCGTGTTGAATATTCCAAAGACTATTCTTCGAGAACTGGATCAAATCAATCATCGTTTCCTTTGGAGTGGTACTAAAGAGAAAAGAAAATGGGCCTTGGTGAAATGGAACACTTTGTCTTCCTAAGAATAAAGGGGGGTTAGGATTCCGGTATTCTATTAATAACAACAAATATTTAGCTACTAAATTATAATGGAGTATGTTGCATAACCCCAATGCTCTTTGGGCCAATAATCTTCGTGCTAAATATGCTGAGAACAAAAGTCCTGAAGACCTTATTCGCTATCAACTTCCTACCAAAGGTTCTCCCATTTTAGCGGTTCTTAAGACTGGTGAGGATTTGATAAAGAAAATTTTATTTTGGATCATTCATAATGGTCAATAGGCAAATTTTTGGACAGATTCTTGGGATGGTCACAAGCCTTTGATAACTCAGTTTCCTGATTAGAGGCCTTGGATGGATGAGCTTCATCGAGCTAACTGGATAAAGGTGGCTAATTACTATCGGTACCATACTGGTAATTCAAAGGTTTGTAGATATTGGATCCCTATTGAGGACTTGCCTATTCAAATCCTAAAAAGGCAAAGACAAGATATCCAAGGTATCCTTCATATGAGATCTCTCTCTTGGTCCCATGAAAAATATTGTTTTGGATGGAACAACACTACTAAGGGTGAGTATTCAGTTTCTCAAGATTATTTGACCTTATGCCATAATAATCCCAACCATTCTTCTGACATATTTTCTCAATTGTGGGCTCAAAATATCTAGCCTAAAGTGAGGTTCTTTAATTGGATTTTATTGCATCGTAGGGTGCTTACTGGTGAGCAACTTATGAAGCATGGTTTTCATGGCCCCTTTAGATGTGATATTTGTGAAGAGAATGTAGAAACTCTCAACCATGTTTTTATTGAGTGTAATTTAGCCTCTGAGCTATGGAGGAGAATGGCCACTTTACTTGGCTTACAGTGGTCCAATTTTTTTACTTTCAAACAACTTTGGAGGGATTGGCCTAATCAAGAGGGTGTTGATCATTTTATTAGGCAGTTAGTTTGGATGGGTTCTACCATTCTTCTTTGGAATATTTGGATTGAAAGGAATAGCCAAATTTTTAATCAAGATAGGAAGGATATTCACTATATTTGGCAAAAGACCATAGCCAACTTAGTTGAATCAGTCTATCAACTCCTTAATCACCCCCAAAATTCCCACAAAATATGGGATCAAGTGATGAAAAGATTGAAGATCAAATATTCTAAGGGCAACCAACTTAAATATAATGTGAGTATTAGTAATATGGATAGGACAAGAAATTGGTGACCTCCTCCTAAGGATTTTGGAAAATTCAATACTGATGGAGCCTCTAGAGGGAAACCTAGAAAAGCCAGTGTGGGAGGAATTGTTAGACTTTTAGATGGCTCCCTGGTTTTTGCTTTTGCTAAGAATTTGGGTATTCTTTCCAATAACCTTGTTGAGGGGTATGGTATCCTCAGAGGCCTTCAAGAGGCTAATAAGTTTGGATGGGAAAAATTTTTAGTTGAGTCTGACTCTCAACTTATGATTAATATTTTGAAGACTCCTTCCAAGAATCATAAGGTTGATTGGAGAATAAAAAGAATTATTGAGAATATTCAATTAATCCAGATGGGATTTTTGAAATTTTATTACAATCATGTGGTCAGATATCAAAACAAAAGTGTTGATGTTGTAGCTTATTGGAATTTGGACAAAGGTGATATTACTTGTTATGGCCACCCTCCTAGATGGTGGGCTTCACAAATTACATAAGCTCTTATTTCTATCATTTATTTGGATGGCTCTAGTTCTGAAGGTACCTAGTTTCTTCTTGCTTTTTTTTGCTTCTCTTTGGTTCATTTAGTTTTTATTAGTTCCCTAGCTCACTCTTTTCTTTATTTTGTTTCCTTTATTGTTTCTTTCCTTAATAGTCTTCTGGTCTAGATAGGTCATTGTTATGTTCATTTTTTTTCTTTTTTTGTTTAGTTTTTTAAGGTGTGCGTGATCTTTTTTTTTGCTTTGTTTTTGTGTTCTTTGTGTTGTTTTTTGTTGTTCTTATGTTTTTGTTTTTTTTTATGTTTTTTGTTATTGTTCTTGTGTTTTTGTTGTTCTTGTTCTTGTGTTTCTCTTTGTTTGTGTTAATTCGTGTTTTTTTGTGTGAGTGTTTTCTATATTTTTTGTTTTTGTTTAATGTTTGTTTTTGGTTGTTTTTTATTTTTTTAATATTTTAGGTTTTGGTTGTGTTTATTTTTCATGTTTTTTTTGGGTTATTTCTTTGTAGTGTTTTGTTGTTTTTGTCTTGTTTGTGTTTTTTATGTGGTTCTTGTATTTTTATATGTGGTTCGTGTTGTGGTTTCTTTTATCTTATTGTGTGTGTGTTTGGTTGTGCTTTTGTTTTTGACACACTCAAGGAGCATGTTTTTTATTTTATTTTATTATTTTTGTTGTTATTTACTTATTTTTAAATTGGTTTTGTGTGTTTGTTTGCTCCATGAGTATGTCAAAGGTGGTAGGCCAGTTTCGAGTCTTGGATATTTTTGGTGGAATGGATACCCCTGCCTCCTTGGGTCTTACCCGAAAGTGGCATCCTTTTTGGGATGTTTTCCACAAATTAAAAAAATACTTTATTAAAAAATAAATCCAACTCCTTCTTCCCCAATTAACTAAAAATAATGATTAATTAAAACCTTTTTAACTAACCCTTCTAACTCCATAAGACCTTATATCAAAACCTTAGGCATCACAACACATTAAAAATTTTATTACCTTTGCCTTGGTGGGACTCGAACTCACGATGCCGCATTTACCAGCACCCTAGTCACCGTTCCAACTACCGCTCAAGCTAGGTGCTCATTTGGAGAGCAAGAGCACAACATGCTCTATATTCTTCTATGCATGCACAAAAATAAAAATCATGCATCACTTCCTCGACGCTTCAAAACACACACACCAAATGATGCTATCGTGAATCGATTGCAGATCACTCTACCCACAAATACCTTAGCACTTCATCCACTTACCACTAGGCCATGCTACCTGGGTGGATATTACGGTTTAGCCCACGACAATATTAACCATTTCGTTGGTGCTTAAGAGAAGGTTTTTGTCTTCTTCCTCGCACAAATTATCACAACAATAATTGCACCCTTTATTATTTCGAAATAAGGATGATTTAAATGCCACTAAGGCATATAGCATATATACTAATTTCCTTCTTTAATTTTGAATGTTGGTGCCTTCAAAATTTGAACAATTAATTTATAAATTATTTAAATTCTTTAGAATTTAAATTTTATAAATTAACTTTTAAATCCTTTTGGCTTTATCAAAGCCCTTTTTTATTTTACCACTTTGTATAAATAATATTTATTTATAAAATTTAAATTCAATTTGAATTTAAATATTTTATAAAATAAATATTAAAACCTCCTTAGGCTTCCTTGGGTTTTTATGAAAAACCTTTTATTTTTGCTCAACCATGGTTTTAATGAAAACCCTCTTAAATTATGTTTCCACATAATATTAAAAATATTATGAAGCTCTTTTGCCTTTAACCTTTGCATTGTTCCTCTTGACATTTTGACATCAACGGTAGTTTATTCCTTGACATCAATGACAACTTCATTTCTTGACATCAACGACAACTTTGAGTCAAAATGTCCAATAATCTCCCCCTTTTTCGTTGATGGCAACCCAAATTCCTTTTACCAAAAACTTAAACTTTTCTTTGTTCTTCTTCCCCTAGGACATTGGTCCCCCTGGCTCAATGCTCTTTTCAAATATCTCTTTTTTACTCAAATACCAAATATCTCCCTCTTACTCAAATCTCTCCCTCCTTTGACACCAATGGAAAAGGGTAACTTTTGGGGCTCAAGTCTAAGAATGAGTTTCTTCGCTTAGCCCCTCTCCCACCTCCTCTTGAGGTGGTTAATTCTGGGGTGGGAGTATTTCTACTCCTAGAAAGCACTAGTCTTTACCTTTGTCTTCTTTTCTTCTTATCTGATTCTTTTGATTCCTTTGATTGTTCCTTTCCATGTCCATGATCCTATCCATGTCCATTTTATTTTTCTTGTTCATATTCCTGTTCTTTTTTAGATCCATGTTCCTATTCCTATTCCTGTTCATATCCATATTCCTTTTACTGTTCCTGTTCCTATTCATACTTGATTCTAGAATGTCTGTTCTACACCACTTTGATGTATGTACATAATTATTGCACTTATAACACTTAATATTATTATTTATTGGAGGTGCAAATGTCTTAGGATTTCTCCTAGTGAGGCCATATCCTCTTTTGTCCTGAACCCTGCACTTCATTGCCTTGTGACCAAACTGATTACATGAGTTGCAATACCCATGGAAAAGTTGTATGTTCCCATATTTGTGTCTTTCATGTGTTCTACACTATGAAGCCATGTGCCTAAACCTGTGACACGAAAAACATATTCCATTGAATTTTCCTTTTCTTGAACTCATTGGTCTCTTAGTCTTTTTTAACCTATTCTGATTTTTTTTCTATCTGTTTCTTCTTGGTGCATTGTTCCTGTCCTTGTTGAACTTTCGGTTGTCTAGCTCATCCTTAGAAGTCTCATTTTATCTTACATTATATTTTTTCTAAAGTTTCTTCTTTTGAAGTGTCTTATCCTTTAGAACTTGAGGTTGACTTTCCTTCCCATTTATTTTTTTCCTGTTCAAATCCAAGACCTATCTTGCTTGATGTAGGCTTTTGTATCTTGATGAACTTATCTAAGTTCTTTGAGCTTTTTTTGAACCCTTGTAGCTTGAATTTGGAGTTTTTAACTTCCAACATTAATAAAGCTACTTCTTGTTCTAGATTTTCACATTCTAAGATTTTTACTTCTAGCTTATCCTTGAACTTCTTTGTCTTAGCCTTTGATTTGTCTAGATCCTCTATAAGCATTCTTCTCTCTTCATCACATTCTTGAAACTAAGATTCTAGTTTAGAGTTTTGCTTTCTTACCTTCTTTACTATTTCAAGAGCATAAATAAGTTCTCCCTTTAGATCATATCCTTCTTTATATGATTCTTCCTTTATTTGTTTGTCTTTTTCCACATATTTATTTTCTTTTGACATGTCTTATATAGGATCACTTTCTTCTTTCTCTAGAGCCATTGGAAGATTTTCATCTGGTCATTCAAGTGTATCCTCATATTCATCATCACTGAAAATTTAACCATTCCTTGTACAACTATCTTCAAGATGTCCAAAGTTACCATATCTAAAACACTTGAGAATTATTGGTACCCTTTTCTAGACTTTATTTTTCTTCCATCATAAATAGGACTTCATCTCTATCATTATCTAAAAAACTAGCATCACTTTCACTTGAGTACTTACTTACCTTATCTGCATAGTAGCTCCTCTTTTGCATTTGAAAGAACTTATTTCCTTATCTGCTTTGTTCATCCTTGATTTTATTTTGGTGTCAATATCTTTCTGATTCCCTATTCTTGTGATCCTATTTTTCTTCATCATTGTCATTCTTTGCTTCTTGACAATTAGTTGCATAGTGACCATACTTTTCACAATTGAAAAATTTAATATATTTTATATCTCTAGATCTTGTTGAATCCTTATTTCTTCTACCATAAGTAGCTTCTTCATCACTAGATGACTCATTTCTTGATTCTGACTTCTTACCCATTGTATTATTAATTGCTTTGAAGGTTGCTTCCTTATGGAGATTAGGTTATTTTGTTCTCATCTCAAAAGCTGTAAAAATACCAAGCAACATATCTCTTGTCAAAGAATCACCATACTTTGATTCTTCTATAGCTAAATTTTTTTCACTAAACCTTGTTGGAAGAGACCTTAAGATATTATCAAAAACATTTGATTCATCCACATTAAGTCCAAGTCCTTGCATAGCATTAACAACATCATCTACCTGAAGTAAATAAGAACTAATGTCTTCCTCATTCTTCATTATTAATTCTTCAAATTGTCTTTTGATATTTTGTATCTTTGCTTTATTAACACCCTTATCTCCTTCATATATACTTTGCAACTTATTCCACATTCCTTTTGCATCTTGATAATGCATAACTTTTATGGAATATGTTCTATGCAAACCTATAAAAATTACATTCATTGCTTTTGAATTGTAATGTTGTCGAAGCTTACCTTCCTTGTCTATAGGTGGATCAACTGAGGGATCGTATCCACTTTATACTAATTCCCAAATTTCATTTTGAAGTGCCTTTATATAAATATTCATTGTCAAACTCCAATATATATAATCACTTCCATAAAATACTGGTGTTGTATTATCTGATGATACTTTATTAGAATCCATTGTGTTCTTGTAAGCTTTTTCTTCAAGTTGTTAAACTCTTTCGAATGAACCCACTCTGATACCAATTGAAGAACATAAGATTATACTGAGAGGGGGTGAACAGTATAAGACCACTTTTAACTTTTCTTTTCCAATCAATGTTATGCAATTTATAGATAGCAATATCAATAACAATAATTAAAGCAATGCGTAAATCACCACACACAATAGAGACATCACAATTTACGTGATTCACCCAATATGGGCTACTCCATAGAAAAAATGTTTCACTAAAATTTTCTCAATAAATCTCTTGGGAATCCTTTCCCTATTACAATGTTTATGGACCTTTTTCCAAAGGAGATACCAATCCTCTAAATCAATTTTATGGATATCTATCAATAGGAAACACCAATATCCTAATATCTGCTCTAGCTGGTGATCCTCTAGAATATCTTTACCTCCACTACCCTTAGCAAATGGAACTCTATCCACAGAAGATACTTGTCTTACCTTCTCTGGATGGAGATATTTATCCTCAACTTTATCACCTCCAAAGCTCTATCTCAAATCTACACTAAATATAGTCCTTCGGTCTACCACAAATCTATCCTCAATATCTATATCTAATCTAGTACATATATATCCTTAAATCTACACCAAAATCTATCCTTGAATCTGCACTAAACATAGTCCTTCGGTCTATCACAAATGTATCCTCAATTTCTATCCTCAAGCCTTAACTCAAATCTTGACTCAATATCAAATCAACTCTATTGGATCTGCTCCAAACCTTAACTCAAGGTTTGAAAAAATCAATCAACTCTGCTCTCAAGTCTTCTCAAATACTTGTCTCAATTTTGCCTTGTAAGCTTTCACAAAAGCTCACACCAATATGTCCTTAAGTCCTCTCTAGAACTTGTCCAATATGCTCAATAAGTTCTCACAAGAACTTATCCAAATCTGCTCTCAATTTGTATTGTAATTTTTCACAAAAGCTTATCCAAATTTGTACACAAGTCTTCTCAAAGAATTACCTCAAATATGCTCAACAATTCCACACTAGAACTTGCTCAATCTCATAGAAATATAAAGAGAATTGTTAGAGACTCAATATGCTCTATACTTATCACAATGCTCAATCACTTTTAATCACTCTTTTAGAAACATACATAGAATTTTTAGAGACTCAATATGCTTCACATTCACCTCAATACTCAATCACTTTCAATCACTCTTTTAGAAACATACAGAGAATTGTTAGAGACTTAATATGCTTCAACTCAATACTCAATCACTTTCTCAAATCAATTCATAATATAGAATAGTTTATTTTATGGAACTTGAACAACCACTTCACAAATCCACTTGACTAGGCTCAACCAAATCTACTCAACCAATCACTTAATGAAACAATCCTTGCTTACAAACCCTAGTCCAAGCATATGATTTTTTACTCAAAATGTTTCCAACAATGCTTATTGACCACTCTCACATAACAATGATACTCATGTTTTTTTCAAACCCTAGTTGAAGTTCTTTACTCAACCAATGGATCAAAAACAATCTTACATAACAAAGATACTCGTGTTCCTTTCAAACCCTAGATCAAGTTCTTCACACAACCAATGGCTTCAACAACAATGCTTATAAGACAAGGTTTTAATAACAACTATTTATTCCAAAAAACCTTGAAGCATTAAATCAACACACTAAAAAAGGAAACCCTAATCATGTCCTTTTCACTCCAAACTTATTTTCCAAAAAACCTATCAATCAACTCAACTATGGAATAATATGCTCATACATTTTTCTTGATGATGAAGGAACCTCTAATATCTACCACAACTACAAATACTTATTTTCCAAGCTCAAATGAGTTAGAAGATGATAAGCTATCTCAAATATGCAATGAAAATATCAAACCACACATACACCTTATTACTCCATCTTAAATAAAGCATCCATCAACATTTACAATAATGATTAACCAAATACACCTTATAATATCTCAATTAAAATAATATTCAATACCACGAACAATGTCAATACAATCTCCTTTTCAAAAATAACTTAATGGAAATAAGTCCTCTCAACACTATAAATCTTCAATAAACCAATATGTTAAATACTTTATTCAAAAATAAATCCAACTCCGTATTCCTCCAATTAACCAAAAATAATTATTAATTAGAACCTTTTTAAATAACCCTTTTAACTCCCTAGGACCTTATATCAAAACCTTAGGCATCACAGTACATATTAAAAAAATTATTACTTTTTCCTTGGTGGGACTCAAAATCACGATGCCGCCTCTACTAGAGTCCTAGTCACGGCTCCAACCAGCACACGAGCTATGCACTCATTTGTAGAGCAAGAGCACAATGTGCTATACATTCTTGTCTACATACGCCAAAATAAAAATCACATGTCGCTTCCTCGATGCTTCAAAGCACACACACCAAACGCTATCGCTACGAATCAATCACGGATCACTCTACCCAAAAATGCCTTAGCACTTCATCCACTTGCCACTAGTCCACACTACCTCGGTGGGTATTACAGTTTAGCCCACAATAATATTAACCCTTTCGTTGGTGATTAATACAAGGTGTTTGTCTTCTTCTTCGCATGAATTCTCACAAAAATAATTTCACCCTTTATTATTTCTACCAAAGGATGATCTAAATGCCACTAAGGCATATAGTATATATACTAATTTCCTCCTTTAATTTTGAACGTCGACGCCTTCAAAATTCGAATAATTTATTTATAAATTATTTAAATTCTTTAGAATTTAAATTTAAAAAATTAACTTTTAAATCCTTTTGCCTTTATCAAAGCCCTTTTTGATTTTACCACTTTGTATAAATAATATTTATTTATAAAATTTAAATTCAATTTGAATTTAAATATTTTATAAAATAAATATTAAAACCTCCTTGAGCTTCCTTGGGTTTTTATGAAAAACCTTTTATTTTTGCTCAACCATGGTTTTAATGAAAACCCTCTTAACTTATGTTTCTACATAATATTAAAAATATTATGAAGCTCTTTTGCCTTTAACCTTTGCATTGTTCCTCTTGATCTTTTGACATCAACGGTAGCTTATTCCTTGACATCAATGTCAACTTCGTTCCTTGACATCAATGACAACTTTGAGTCAAAATATCCAACAAGTCTATATACCAAGAATATTGGAAATAATATCTTGATCCTCATAGTGTATGTTGATGACATAGTGATTACTAGAAGTTCAAAGATGTTAATAAGTGATATAAAAAAGGATCTAGAAAAAGCATTTGAAATGACGGATATAGGATTAATGAAATACTACCTTGGTCTAGAAATTTATCAAAGAAAATATAAAGTAGTTATCACTCAATCAAAATATGAAAAAGCTCTCCTTGATAAGTACCAAAATTTCAGATTTTAAGCCTAAAGATACACCAATGGAACAAGGGATTCAACTATCCAAAAATGATAAACACCATTGGTTTCAACTACAATGTATCTTCAGTTTATTGGAAGTCTTATATACTTAACAAACAGTAGACCAGGCATAGTATTTGCAGTAAATTATATTTTTTGGTTCATGCAAGAACCAAATAAAATCCATTGGAAAGCTACAAAAAGAATATTACAATATATCAAGAAAACTGCAAATTATAGTTAGATTTATATGAAGGATGTCAAAATTTTTGTCTACAAGGATACTCAGATTCAGATTATGTTGGGTCCATTGATTATAGGAAATATACCTTAGGCTATGTATTCTATCTCGAATTAGGACCTATATCCATCACAACAAGAAACAAAATACAGTGGCATAATCAACTGAGATAGAGTATCGAGCAACAAGAGATACTACTTGTGAAGCTCTATGGTTACAATACATACTATCTAACATGGGAATCAAATGAACTCCCACTATGATTTTTTGTGATAATCAAGGAGTACTAAATGTGATCAAGAATACAATCATACATGAAAGGACAAAACACATTGAAGCACAATGTCATTTTATTAGGTAACACTTTCAGAATAAGTATATCATCCTCAAGTATGTTCCTACCGAATTGGCAAATGTTTTTACAAAGGCACTTGGAAAAATCAAGTTTTAAAAATTAATATATCATCTATGTGACTCAAAATAACTTCATACCAAATAATGTAATACATGGGGGTGTTAGAATATATTACATTGTTTGAGTATATTAGATTACTTCAGGTTGGAAAGTTATCTAGTATCTTCATGCAATGTAATAAATGTACAAGTATCAATGTGCAATATGTATATGTGCAAGCTATCCCTTGTACAACTAGGTAGAGTGTTGGCTAAAGAATCTAACTTCCTATTTAAAGAGCCTCAACTCGAATGTATCACTTCATTTCATTTAATGATATGTGTCTTTTACTTTGATGTTTGTATTTTGTTGTAATTGAATTTTGCTAAAGCTTACAGAGTGTAGAGGCACAATATACCCTTACAGTAACCTTAGCTCCCAATGGATCCAACCAAGAATCATACATAGTAGGGATGTTTTCCACCTTCTACAACTTTGTTATCCTACCTATTTTATTCTCCTATTCTAAGTCTTTTGTTATGATTACATAGGAAAAAATAAGTAGGTTAATGAGTCTCCAACCTATGAGAGTGTCTTGATTAGGTTGCTTTACAATGATTTTAATGATCCATCTCCTAACAAGATAATCTAAGGATTATTTTACCTTAGCTTCCTTATATAATATATAGAAATATTATCCTAAAATTGATTGCATTTATTTGAAAATATTATCTTATTTTTTTAATTGATTACATGGTATTGAAAAATCCCATCATTTTTACATCATTATTATGTAATGGTATATCAACTTGATAATTAATATTCTAACTCAATTCTCTTTCTTAAAAGTGAAATTATTTAAATGCTTGAGTTTATGTCATTAAAAGTTGAGGTTATGTAGTAGTACATTATTGTAGAGGAGAAATTTTACCATTTCGTGTACGATTCTTGGCTAGATCTATTGGGAGTCGAGGTGATTGTGAGGGTATGTCATATTCTCTCCACTCAGGGGTTTGGGGATCAAAGGATTATTTAAATACTCACTCCAATTTTAGGGTGGAAATTTTTAATGTGTATTTTAAACAAACACCTATGTTTGGATTTTCTAAAAATATAAGCTATGGAAATGAAAGAACAATGCAAGACACACAAAGATGCAAAAATATAAAAAACGAACTCTAGTATGATTCTTGATTTTAAATTATGACTAAACCTTAACTTGTAAAAAAATAGATCCTTTATCTTTTAGCAAGGGTTTAAGATAATGCATAAATATAATTAACCCTAGAATGCAAACTATATATCTTTTCTCTTTTAAATTCCTATAAATGAAACCAAAACATTTTCTCTTTTATTTTTGTTCTATATTTTTAACAAAAATGGATAGAAAGCAAAAACAAAATATCCTAAAATATTATTTATGATACTTATCTGACTCGATGGTTGATCCTAGCTTTAACTTACATTCAAAATATCCAAACAACTTCAAACCTACAAAACAACTTCACAAAACCCTAGAAAATTTGATCAATGTTTGGGGGCCTACTTAGGCTACTATATGACTGAGCATGGGGGCACAATAGTCAATCCCCCTTGGTACTTTTATCTTACCTTTCAAAATTAAGATTTTTTGTTGATATTTGGAAGCAAACGCAATGAGATATGATAGTATTAAACAATGAACTAGATGCAAATAGAATGAACACAATGCTAAACTAGTATGCAACTAGAAATTTAGGTTTTTGGAAATAAGTGGTTGCCCCCAAGATAATATTATTTAAATGCAAGCAAAACATAATGATAAAAGTTAAAACATAATTATAACAAAAAATGAATAATGTAAAACATATATGCAAACCAAAACCCTAGGATTTGGGAACAAATAGTTACCCGCAAGTCTATTTAGACCGAATCTATGCCCTAAAAATTATCGAGTGGATTCATTAACCAAAATAAAATGAACGATAGAAATGAAAATAAGTGAAAACAAAGTTTTCATTAAATTCATGCCCTATAATGGTTAAGGCATAGATTTACATAAGGAGACTTAAAATAAAGAACCCAAATGCGAAATGCAGTTTTAACACTAAATCAAATTATTTAAAAGTTAATGAATGCAAAGAGACAACCTGATAAGCCTATATAAGAAGCAAGAGAAAAGGTAGAATATGTCTCCTCCTGAAGAAGACAAGTTTATCATCAAGGATTCCTCACTTGCAAATAACAATAAGCACACCAAAAGCAAAACACCAGAGCACTAAGAACACCAACAAAAATAAAAATTACCAAAAACATTCTTAGATCAAAATTGCCAAAGAAAACTCTCTTGCTTCCTAGGTAGGTAAAAAATGGATCTAATCCCTTTATTTATAGAGGTTTTGGAGGGCTAAAAAAGTGAAAAAAAAATTAACCTTGGCTAAGTTGATGCCTCAAAAGGTCAGCCCAAAATTTAGGCTTTTTTAAAGAAAAAAGTCTAAATTTTCCAAATCCACACCACATAATTTATTAGGTGTAGATTTGGTCAAGGTTAAGTAAAATAAAAAAAAACACAAGAAAATATGGTTCAAACTTACGCTTAGCAATTTTGAGAGCCTTCCAAAGGATTCTAAGGAAAAATGACTCATTTGGGTGGGTCAATTTTCCATGTCTACATTTTTCCTCCTTTCTGATGCATTTGTGGCCTAATAAATGTGTTAAAGAAAGATGTAGACACCTGTGGGCAAAAAGCTGCAAAAACACAAAAAAGGAGTGGCAGATTTAAAAGAAAGGGATGGTGCAAAAATAGTATCATTTTTAACACTTTAATATTTTTCATGCAAAACAAGGCATTAGGGACAGTAATGCTTTTCAGGCTAAGGTTCCCCCTTGAGTTTTGAAAGGAATGCAAAATTCTTGAGGAAAATTAAAATGGTTGAATCAAAATAAAAGAGAGCGATAAACAATGAAAAAATAAAAATATAGCAAAAAGGAAGAAAGAGGAGAGAGAAAAATAAAAAAGGATAATAAAAAGAAAATTAGGGTAAAAAACTAATTCATTTTCATCATGCAAAGAAAGAAAAAGAGCTCTAGATAAAACTAAATAATGGCACTTCCCACACACCAAGTAGTTTTTGTGAGGGGTGAGGTTGGTGTAGCAGCACAACAGGTATAGGAAAGAGCCAAGACCCAACTTAAGATTAGGCTTACTTGCATTTTGTTAGGTTTTTTAAGCAATTTTTAAACTTTTTTACGTTTTTGAGAGGAAATCACTACATAGAGTGCCTTGGTGCATATTCAATGGTCACCCATGGATCTGACCAACCCTACCAGTGGTTGAATATGCACCCCATGTTGTACAAGATGTAGATTCACAAATTCAAACCCTAGAATATACGGGTTACGGATGCAAAGAGGAAGAAGAAAAAAAAATAGAAGAAAGAGAGAGGGAGAGAGATAAGAATAAGAAGAAAATAGTGCTTAGGTTGCTCTTTGATCTTAATTATTATCATTATTATTATTATTTGAAATTGATAAAAATATTTATTTTTATTGCAGCATGATGTGATCAAGAGCAAGGAATGATAATCGAGCATCCTAGAGGAGGCACTACAACAAATCATGATATTAGATAGAGACACACTACGGGTGGTGGAGCTACTACACTTGGTAGAGATACTCTGAGTAGATTATGATAAAGTGTTACTGCCTAGTAATAATGTTAGCAAAGAGGTGGTACTGAAAATCATCCATATTTTAGCTTTCGATGGGAGATATGATTGTCACACTAGAGGATGTGTGGTGCATCTTGAGGATCCCCATTATGGGGTGGATATTTTATAGGGCACAGGTGCCTCAAGAAGTAGTGTAGAGATTGATATATGACCTATCACATGAGATCCACACGAGCAGGTTTCATATCAATGACTTTCCATGATGACATAGGATTGGGGCACTTATGACTATGCTCTATGGAGTGGTGGCAATATTTCTAGTGTGCCATACTAATTGACAACACCTACCATAGGCACTAGTGGTATTAGTAGCAGATATGTGAGACCATCATATGAGGTTTTCATAGGGGTTGTATGTGTTAACCCATCTATACAAGGTGTTATACAATATCATGTAAAAATGGTACACGAGACTAGTTTGCATGATATTTCTCCAGGTATGGTGCTAGAAGCACATAGCCTAGGAGTCCAAATATACTACTAGGTCCATTACCCAACCTAGAGCAACCAAAAGATACAAGTGGGTCCTAAGACTACAAGATTACGTAGAGGTGATACACAGGTATTTTTCCACTGGGAATATGGGTAGTAGATGAGCTATAGGATCACTATATCATATGGTGGCTATGGCATATACACCTTTTATGGGCTAAGGATGTAGAGAAACTAGCTTAGGTTAGGAGGATCCAATGGGTCATCATAAAGAAAGGTGAGTTGGAGCTTTAGTAATTTGACCAAGTGCGATGGTAGTTTGGGATTCTCTATGAGATTAGACCTAGGTGACTACTAGTTTAGGAGGGTAAGGAGGGATCCATAAAAAGTTAGAGGGGACCCTAATATAGCTAGATTTTTAGAGGAGGACTTGAATGATCCCCTCTACATCAATTCTAGAGTGGATAATATCAAAGTAGCCTTTGGATATAGGAGATGCTATAGGGGTATTATACCCTCAAGGATCTCCCCATAGGTTCCAATGTAGAATAACTAAGTAATGGGTTGATAGGTGCATTTGGCACACAAGAGGCTAATTGATGCACTATATAGTGATGATAAAGGAGGTCATAGCCTTCTAGGTAGGCAAGGGTAAAGGTTAGGATAGATATGGTGATGACCATGAGGATGACCGTAATGCTCTTTGGATTAGGGGTAGGAGGACATTAGGAGGTGCCCCCATGATGACATAAGTAAGATAATAGATTATAAATATCCAGTAGGATAGGTAGACTAACTACTAGATAGGATAGCTACTATGTAAGGGAAGATAGATACCCTTGTGCATATCTAGTATAGGCCCTAGAAGAGTGATAGATAGTGAGGGATAAGGTAGAGTGCCTTAGGAGGAAGATGTACTAGTTGGAGCAAGAGTAATAGTAGACCCAATTATAGGGAATTGTTGTCATTAAGAGCATCCAACTAGATGAGGGGATCCACCTTCTATAGGAGTAGTTGTATAGGGTAGATGAGAGATTAGGGATACCTTATATCAGATCCTATATTTTAGGTAATTCTAGTAGAGCAAAGGGTACCTCCACCATCCTCCCTTAAAACATAGGGTCAGTCACAATATATATCATGAAATACCACATAAACTATGAATATACCCCCACTAGGACCACCTTTGATAGGTGGAGCAAAGGATACATGCTCATAGAGCTAGGGATAGGATCATGGTGACATGCCAATTGCTTATTATGGCATGCATTCCTAGGGAGCGTCGAGTATTCCAAGCTTGAATTATGGTGCACCGACCCAACTAACATGTACTCTTTGCTATAAATTAATATCATGTTGTTTTTTATGTATGGTGTAAAAATGTGTATGCATTATGTGTGATTTTTTTAATTTATTTTTTCTATGCAGGATGATCACCAACATAATGAATGTAGAAATGAACTTAACTAATAAAATGAATGAAATAAACTAAAATAAAGGTAATCAAGGTGAACTAAGAGTGGACAAAAATAAGAATGGATGGAAATAAAAGAGAAGGGAAGAAGGAAACAAAGAGTGATAGGAGAAAGAAAAGATGGAAGAAGAAGAAAGCAAAGCTCCAAAAGTGTAAAAAAAAATAGGAGCGAAACCCTATAAGGATGTATGCTCACAAATGATTGAATGGAGGATACCCCTCACTTGTGGCCATGAAGCTATCCTATAAGGGTGTTATGCTCACAAATATGGTTAGGTGTGGAGTGAAACCCACTATGGGTGTAGTGCTCATTAATGGCAAAAGATGAAGAGATACTTGATAGGATGTATGCTCGTAGATGGTCAAATGGAGGCTACCCCTCACTTCTAACCATGAAGCTATATCATATAGGGTGAAATATTTGATTGATTTTGTAAAGAAATTAAAGCAAGTACTACCTAATAGGGGTGTGGTGTGTGCAAAACATGTATAAGAAAAGCAAAACATAGTAGAACAATGTGTGTGTGTTATAGAAAAATAATAAAAACAATAGTGTGTGTGTGTCCTTATTGAAATTTCAATAGATAAGAGGTGTATCTAATATAGTCAGTGGTCATATGAACACCATAAATGATATTCACGTAATATCTACCCTATCCCATGAGGACTACTTAAAAATCAAAATATCAAGAAGTGTAAGCAAAATTAAGAATGAGCAATTAGAAGAAGGAATGTATATCCTTTGTCTTGATGAAAAGAAGAAAGAAAACATACAAAGGATAAGGATATACAAAAGCAAGAACTATATCCCTTTACTTGAATAAAATTTGATGATCATTTTATACTTTCAAGGTCATGGAATATAAGAGAAAAAAAAGAGATGAATGAATGCAATGATGATAATGCATGGAGATGGACCCTAGGTTGGGGATTCACTAGGTATAAGAGCCATAGTATGAGTACAATGCATGTGATCTAATACCTAACTAGGTTTTATCACTTGATATCCTCATGAAATCCTCAAAATCTATATGATAAAGTATTCATGCAAATATGATCAAGTAGAAATGCAACTGTATATCAAGCAAATGTGCAAATGGAATAAAATGTTAAGGAAACCATGCAAAATATGATAGGTAGTCATGCAGTATGAAAAATAAAACTGAATGCAATATAAAAAGTAAGCTAAATGCAGTGCAAAGTCATGAATAGTATCTTTTTAATTAATTATGTTCATTGGTTATTTAATTTATATACCATCTAAAGAATATAAATGATAATAACCTAAGCTAAACTTGGTCATTATTACAAAGAGGCCCTACCAATTGGACTGAAACTTACCTCTAATATCTAAATATGCATCAGTGTTCTTTTGGTTTTTCTTGAAGACAAGGTCCCTAACCTCAAATAAACAATTGTAAACTCTCTTGGAATAATATCGCTTGAGCCTATTGTAATAGGCTCAAAGATGCTCTAAGGTGTGAATGCACTTTTCATCCAACAACTCCAATTATTTCAAATTATTAAAATGATACTCATTGTCAATCAAGGTATCCTGCAATAATATGTGTAATGAAGAGACCTCTAACTTGAATGGAAAAATACCCTCAATCCCATAAACCAAGACATACGAAGAGGCACCTATAGGAGTTTGTACACTGGTGCGATAGAACCATAAGGTATGATAAATTTGGATATACAAATCATGACCGATATTACTAATTAACTTCTTAAGGATCTTGATCAAAGAATTGTAGGATGCTTTGGCTTGACCATTACCCTGGGCATAATACAGAGTTGACCACCTATGCTAAATCTTGTACTTAGCACAAAGCTTATGAATATCCTTGTTCTTGAAAGGAGTGACATTGTCAAAAATAATCATCAAAGTAATATCAAACCTACAAAGGATTTTGTTGTAGATGAACTTAGAGACCCGAGATCTAATCACCATGGTTAGGGGTATGGCTTTGAACCATTTAGTAAAGTAATACATCACAGTGATGATAAACTTGTGACCATCATATGATGTGTTAATATTACCAATGATGTCCAATCCCCACATGGAAAAAGTTCAAGGAGAAAAAATAACATGAAGGTTTTGAGAAGGAGTATGAACAAGGTTGTCATGGCATTGACACTTGTTACAACATCAAACATGGTCACATGCATATTTATCCATGGAAGGTCAATAATACCCTATCCAAAGGAATTTCTTGGAAATGGTATTACCACTAGGCTTGCCTCCACATGATCCTTCATGAGACTCACTAAGAGCTAGAAAAGCTTCATCAGAGTTAAGACATTGTAAGATATTTCCTTCAAAATAATATCGATATAAAGTATTGCTAATTATAAAAAATAGACATGTTATTTTATGCAAAACCTTATGTTGATTGTGATCTAAACCATTAGAATTTTAACCATCCTTAAGGAATTTAAAGATGTTGTTATACCATGGCTCAAATGGAGAAGATTTTATGGTTAGAACATCTAACGAAACAAGACTAGAACTAACCAACATGGGCTCCTGAAGTTGTCTAATAATAATCGATACTTGATCATATTCCAAATCCATGGGAAACAAGGATGTAGCAGAAACCATGGAATCCACATGGTAGTTGGAGGATCTAGGGATATACTCTATGGTTACTCAATCAAATGCAGATAAAAGTTTAGTGATAATCTCTTTTTAATATTTTAGCTTATCATCTCGAGTTTGATGAACATCGTGAATCTAATTGACCAGAAGTTGAGAGTCACCAAAAATCAAAAGGATGCTAAACTTCAAGGCTGAGGTTGCTCTAAGACCAAGGATAAAAACTTCATAATTTGCAATATTTTTTATGCAAGAGAAACAAATATTGAAGGAAATGCACATGAGTTGTTTTTGTGGGACAAATAGAAAAATTCTAACAACAACACCCTTTAAGCATTGGGCTCCATCAAAAAACAAAGTCCAAGACTTTAGATCTTTAGCTTCTACACTAAATCACTCCTAAAGAAACTCAATGACCAAGGGGTGGGTAGCTTCTAGGGGAGTAGAGGCTAACTGATCAATAATCACCTCACCCTTAATAGCCTTTTGACCTATGAAGGTGAGGTCAAATTTGCAAAGGGCTAAAAACCACTTAGTGGCTTGGCCTAAAAGGTGGGGCTTAGACATTAATTAGTGCAAAGGATCAAAATTCACAACAACCAATATATTATGGTTAAGCATGTAGTGTCTTAGCTTCTAGGAAGCAAACACAATAGCAAGACAAAGCTTCTCTAAGAGGGTATGTCAAATTTCATATCTAACCAAGGTTCTACTAATATAGTATATATCTCGGTCTTTTTTATCATCATGTTGAGTCTACATGGCTCTCAAATCATGAGTTGTAACTGGTTTGTAAAGTATTACATGCTTATATGATCTCAAAGGAACTAAGATAGGTGGGGAAGTGAGATACCGTTTGAGTTCATAAAAATCTTGTCGACACTCAAAATTCCACTAGAACATGACATCATTATAAATAAGCTTAAGAAATAGCTAAAAATTATTAGTTAACTGAGCTATGAACCATAGAATATCTTGAAGCTTACCTTGCAAGATACATAAGTCGATCAGGGTGTGTATAGGAGGCATGTCAATGATAGCTACTATATTAGCAAGGTCTACTTCAATGCATCACCTAGACATGATGAAACCTAACAACTTGTCAGATGTGACTCCAAACATACACTTGGAGGGCTTAAGACAAACTTTGAACTATCAAAACCTTTCAAATATTCATATTTTATCATGAACATGATTCTTTTGATGTATGAAATGACCTAGAAGATCATCCACATAATCCTTAATATCATGCATCATGTCATGAAAAATATATCATATCCCTTTGATATGTGGCAAAAGGTATAACTTTATAGTAGAAGGTACCCCATGGAGTAATGAATTATTTCTTGTCCTGATCCTTAGCGGTTACCATGATCTAGTTGTATCCTAAAAAATCATCCATGAGCTAAAGCATTCCATATTTGGTAGTGAAATCTATGATCATATCTATGTTGGGGAGAGGAAAATAATCCTTGGGATAAACTAAGTTAATATCTATAAATTCGGTACATAATATGATTTTTCCTACCTTCTTAGCCATAGGAACGATGTTGGAGATCCAATCAGAATAGTCAATAGCTTTTATGAAACTAACATCAAGGAGTTCTTGAAGCTCCTCCTTGACCAAAAGGATGACCTCAGGATGCATCTTCCTAATTTTCTACTTAACAAGCTTAGTACTAAGCTTCACTACCAAATGATACATAACAAGGGAGGGATAAAACCCTAGAATGTTGGTATATGACCAAGCAAACAAAATAATGAAATTATTTCAACAAAATGGTCAATTACTCTTGCTCATCCATGGACAAGGCTTTGCTTAGATTAAGGATTCTAGGGCTCTCCTCAAAACTTATGTTAACATATATGGTATCCTAAATGAGAATATGATACTCATCCTAAAAATAAGGTGGGACAAGGATCATCCCTAGTTTCTCAAGGTCCTTGAGAGACATAGAATTAAAATGCTTTTAATAACTAGAAGACTTGACATGCACAACACAAGGGACTGACCTATCAAAGAAGAAGTTATTTCGAAAGACATCCTCATGATCCATGTCACAAAGAGTATCCCTATAAATGTACTCCCATGGGATCACAACTAACTTAGGATGTACCAAAGTTACCACATTACAAAATATAATGTCAATGGTATAAGGTGGTCCCTCATCCCCATCACTCTACTCCAAGCCTTGATGATCCAAATATTTAGTATAAGGAGGTGATTATCGTCATCAAATGGAAAATTTTGGTTTTTATTGGGCATGTAGCCTATGCTACATATCCCAAGACAAAGCTCAACTTCCAAAGGCTCTTGAATACCTTTCTGTTATGACCCCAAACCTTTACCTATATATCCCATGATGGATAGGATTTACTTGGGAAGAGTATAATCATTGGATAGGTAACAATAAGCAAAATAACACTCTATAGGAAGAGGGTTGTTGCCATGGATATTTTCTTTGAGGGAAATACCTAGGAATATAAATTTACATGTGCTAATGTGTACTACTTCACCTCTCTTATAGGGTAAATCCATAGTCCTTGGTGAAGGTGGTAACTTGGCTAAATCTAGAAGAGGCCCTTGAATAAATGGATTGACTTGATATTATGATGAAAAATTTATTAGTGGTTCCTCACCTTTATATTTTTCAAGTTGCTTGGTGATGTGAGATGAAGAAATTAATGTGTAGAGCAGAAAAAATGACACACCTAACAATGAGAAATGAAATGCATCTATTGCTCTATTGATTTAAGCACTACAAAAATGACATTTTAAGTAAGCATGAGAGACAAATAAGTGAAACAAATGGGGGTCCTCTCTATATTATTTGATTTGTCAAATTCATGATTACAAAACATCTCCTTGAGGGCTTTGAATTGATACACTCATTACAAATATTTCAAAATACTAAATCCTTTAAAAACTCAGGTGTGCTCCAACGTCTTCCTCGCACTCATGAATCATTCAAGAGCGGGCTTTCGATGCCACTACAATGTTATATCGATGTTATGACTTGCTGCTTCTTCCTTGTGTATTGTGATACCTGGATCTACACATAAAGAAATCAAATTTGTTAATAGCATGTGCGGATTGAAATGCAATCAAAGAGATATATGCGATAATGAGCTTGAAAGAGGAAATGTATAATAGATGATTCAATATTGTTCCAAATGCTTCCAAAACTTAGGATCATGCATATAATATGCTCTTTAAATGATCTAATCAATAAAAGAAAGGAAATTGCACACTGATTTATGGGCATTCTTGGGTGTGCCATTTAGGACTACAAAATAAGAAATGCATAATAATAGGTGCAAAACAACTCAAAATTACACCAAAACTTGACAAAAAGTATAAACTCTACTCTGGAATTGATCTATGCAAAAAAATAAGAGAAATTATGCTCAGATTTATGGTCATCCCTAGGTGTGCCATTTAATACTGTTAACCATTCCAGGTGGGGACGACCACCAAATCTAGTGGTTTTTGCCACCAATTCCTTTGTGATTTGGTCTAAAATCCTCCTAGGGGTGTTGTCATCAAATTTTGGGATCTGATTCACTCAAATGGTTCAATTTTGTAAATGTATTGCATGTCCTGGAATCACTTGAAAACCTTCTTTGGTTGACGGAGATCTCAAGGGAAAACACACAATGAATTGGGGATAAATCTTCATAGCACTTTGTGGTTAAATATTGTAAAGACTCCTATTTGAAATTGGGTGGATTTACTCCACTTTATAGCTCAAGTGAGCATATGGTAAAATGGGCATACTTGGCCATGCGAGGTAGGTGTCACCATTTATCCAAACCTTGCCATACATTGGAGGGGGAAGAATCTCCAATTTGGGACTCCAATATACAACTTGGCATGATATATATGCACCCTCAAACTGGTATGCTTAAATGGGTGGAATAAATGGTAGAATATGGGTGTCATTTGTCTCACTTTTAACTTTTTAAGGGTCCAAGGCCATGGCCATCCCACCCAAGGATAGTTTTTGGTGGTCGTCCCTAGTTGGGATGGCCATGAACTGTGGCCATCTTGGGATGGTATGACCATTCCTATATGGCACAAAACTTCCTAAAAGTGGGGTAGAACCTCTCAAAAGTAGCTAGGACCACTATTTAACCTCTGAGGGTTGCCCAAGGGATCCATATGTTGTTGATTAGCATGTGTCTTGGTAGTCTTATCAGATTGATGTGATTTTAGTGTCTATAGATGCCCCTTTTTGGGATGTGTTGTGTGCAACACAACACGAAGAAAAAATAGATGACTAAAATATCAAATGATTAATGTTATTCAGTAACCTAACCAACTTTAGATGCCCCAATCATGGAAAGATCATGCATCCTTGAATCCTTGCTTTTGACAAGTTAAGGAACTTGATTCAAGTACAACCTTTCATGTTAGGCTTACTTGATCTTGGACATTGTTCAATAATTGAATATGTGAGGCCTATGATACTTCACACTTCCATGTGCCAAAGTTTTGTTTAATTGAAACTTTTTCTTATTTTTTGCCCCAAGTAGGGACATGATTATTTTTGGAAACAATTCGCCGATGAACGTGATTTGCATGATTGAGTGTTTGATTATTGATTTTTATTATAAATTCATTAATTATGACTACCCCCTCAAGTGACGAGTCAATGAGATAATGACTAGTGATAAAAGCAATGAGTCACTTGACCCATATGACTTGGTTGGAGTTCCTTCAGCTTTACCCATTGTAAAATTGCTTAGTTTTGTGAGGATTTTGATGATTTGGTTGATATTTCATGGAAGAAATGAATTGAATACCTCATTCCCATGGAGTGGTTTGACCATAGTGGTCTTCTTGGGGATTGAAGTAGAGACTTTTCAATTCATCCATGAACAATTTGGTTCAATCTTGATCCATTGTGAATTTTATTAGAATTGATCTATTTTTGGTGGTTTTTAAGCCACTTTAATTTCTTTTTTTGCTATTTTTGAGGTGATTTGTGAGGATGGGGACTCCTAGCTATATGAGGATAGTAGATAGGGCTGGGGGGAGTAGATCTGGGAGCTCTCAATGAGCATCGATTGAGGGTGGGGGTGAGATTCATGGTGTTGACCCTATGTGACCATGGCTTTTGAAACTCTAAAGTTATATTTGGATTTTGGGAGCATGAGGTTTGAGGACCCACTTGATTGTAGTCTAAAGGTAGTTTTTGGTTGATGATGTATCTTTTTACCCCATACATATACATATACATATATATATATATATATATGAGTTTTTATTATTGTCATCATGTGTTTCCTTATTGCTTTATTGGATGTATGCAATGCTTATGTTTTCTTTACTAGTGCTTTGATGGATGCATGTGTTGTAAGATGATATTTTTGATGATATAAAAATGTGTTATACATAATGAAATGGATGATTTGTTGATTTGTATGATGAAATATGGATACTATTTGACACACTATGTTAGCACCATAGACTATATAAAATTCATCGATTCATTTTGTAATGTTGTCATGAGACTATGTGATGGATTTGTGAAAATGTAAACTAACAAAATGTGATAAAATATAATGGAATGAATAGTAAGATGTTATATAATGTCCTTGAGATTTTCATGAGACTCAAACACTCTAGTCAATGAGTCAAAAGTTATATACTAACCATGCAATACTTTTTGACAAGGTATGAATCTGCTAGGATGACAAAGATATTTAATATCCTTGTGTGTGCATGTGATTTCATTATGATAACGCATAAAGTTACCCCAGTAACAAACATGATTGATGTAGCCCATTTGTACTGAAGATCACGCTATGAGTATCATAATCCTAAGTTTTATACGTAGATGGATTAGACCACTAGGTGATACAGACTACCAAAAGCTAGCTCATACACATGCAAACATTGGTCTATACAAAAGTATGATGCTAATATAATATACATCATCATACGTAAGGATACCACCATTTCTATGAAGGATTGATGCCAGCTAGCCTATAATGAGGATCACCTCATGGTTTGTCAAATGTTGAGAATTCCAGAGATTCAAATTCAGTACCCCCTTCTTTTTTTATTTTTGAATTGCTCCAAGGATTTACTCATTTTTTTTTTGTGAGCAAGGGATTTTGGGGGTGGTGATAACCACTATTTATTTTACTTTTTGCTTTTGTTAGTGGTGAAAACCACTGTTTATTTTAGGTATTTTTGGTAGTGGTGAAAACCACTATTTATTTTGTATTTGGGTAGGGAGGATCTTTTCCTTTTGTCAATTCTCAACATTTTTGAACCATGCACATAGGGGGATGAGCAAGGTAAAATTTTCACTTAAGGTAACTTGTACCACTTTATAGGTTTCATCTTTCCTTGTGCAAAACTTGGATTTTTTAATGTGAGAATGTGTTTGGGATTATGATGTATACAAGGTACAATTAAAGTATGACTCTACCTTCTAAAAATGAGGCTATCTTTCTATAAAATATGAAAATAAAACTAGATACAATTGAGTGATCAAAAACCCTAAAGACACCCTATAACAAATGACTAGGTGAAGGGAAATAGACACAAATATGAAAGGTTCAAAATCTATGTGATAATTGTAATGTAGACAGGTGTGAATGATGAATTTTGAAAAGGTTGAGTCTGAGGGTGTCTAGTATACATACCTGGTGCTAGACATGTATGAGCAACTCTAAAATACAAAATTCAATGATGGGTATGCCTAGTGCAAGTAATTGTCTAATGCAGTAGTATAAAATGTGATGTAATATTTTGGTATTTTTGATGTTTTAAAGATGTTTTTGGATTTTTATAAATATATATGTATATACATTTGACCAATGAGCTTATTGGATGCCATTGGGGCATTTTGGGTGACAAAAGGGTTTATGGATACCTTTGGAGCTTTTTGGGTGACAAAAGGGTTTATGGATACCTTTGGGGATTTTTGGATGACCAAAGGGTTTATGGATACCTTTGGGGCTTTTTGGGTGACCAAAGGGTTTATGGATACCTTTGGGGATTTTTGGGTGACCAAAGGGTTTATGGATACCTTTGGGGATTTTTGGATGACCAAAGGGTTTATGGATACATTTAGGACTTTTGGGTGACCAAAGGGTTTATGGATACATTTGGGATTTTTTGGGTGACCAAAGGGTTTTTGGATACATTTGGGGATTTTTGGGTTTCTAAAGAGTTTATGGATACCTTTGGGGCTTTTGGGGTGACCAAAGGGTTGGGGTTATGCATAAGGGGTTGGACTCAAAATGTACTTGTAAAAAATGGTGAATCCTAATCAAAATCAAGGTGAATCATAGAGAATCCTAAGAAAATCAAATCGAGAATCTTCATACCAAAATTTGGTGTATTTGAAGAACTAAAATGTAAGGTCATATTAGGAGCTAATTTTTACCTATTAAATCATATTATAACTTCCTAAAAACACCACCATTAGATCAGGCTTGAAAAGAGCTTTCCAACGAGTATAAATATACATATTTTTGGATATATTATGGCAAATTGACCCTAATAAAAAATTTATCCTAAAAATTTTAGGTGAATGGGCCGACATTGAGGGTCCTCATATTCGCCAATTTCCAATTTTGAAAATCCTAATATTCACAAAATTGGCGAATATTTGCCACTATGCATAACCCTGAAAGGGTTTATAGATACCTTTGGGACTTTTTTTTAGGGCACGATGCTTTAAGCATTGAAATACCATAGATGAAGGATATTCAAGCATTTCGGTTCCTTAATTCCTTAAATGGAGGCTAGGCGATAAGTTCTAGGTCCAATTTTATTAGTGATAATGAATGGACCTAACCAATTTACCGCAAACTTCTCCTATAGATGGTGTAGTAAGTTATAATTTTATTGGTTTTATTTTAGAACAAGATCGCCAACCTAAAAGTCTCTAGGGTGGACTTTCATATTATAGGTCCTTTTAAGCCACTCTTGATAAATATGCAGGTTCTTGAGAGCATTAAAATGTCACTCATCAAGCAACGTTAGTTTATCTAGGTGAGCCTACCATGCGGTGTCATCATCGATGAATTCTTGCATGGATATGTGCAATGAACGGATTTCTAGCTCTAAGGGCATGAATGCCTCAGTACCATACACTAGTGAAAATAGAGTTGCCATAGTGGGTGTCTGAATACTAGTGTGGTAGGCATATAGTGCAAGGGACAATTGAGTATACCAATATTTGTGATTATCCTTAACAGTTTTCTTTAAAATAGCAATTACTATTTTATTGGATGTCTCAAATTGCTGGAAAAGCTATGCTAGATGTTATATTTAGTTGTTAAAGCTTGTACATATTTATTATTGAAATGTGGCCCATTATCTAAAATTATCTTGGATGGAATACCAAAATGACAGATGATATTATGTAACATGAACTCCACAATGCGGGGTCCAATCGTAGTGGTAAGGGGAATTGCTTCCATCCATTTTGTGAAATACTTGGTGGTCGTAATGATGAACGTGTGATGGTCTAAGGAAGGGGGTGAGATATTCCCAACTAGATCAAACCCCCATTGAAAAAAGGGCCATACTAAGTGAATCGATTGTAGGACCTGAGAAGGTACGTGTGTCAAATTAGCATGGTGTTGACACTTTGCACACTTCTTAACATAAGCACAGTAATATCACTCTAAAGTTGGCTAGTAATAGCTCATGCAGAGAATGTGCTTTGTGATGCCCATGTTGTTGAAATGGCCACCACATGTACCATTGTGTGCTTGGGTGATCACCCAAATTGACTCCTGATGTTCTACACAATGAAGGAATATACCCTCGTAGCTTCGACGATACAAAAAGTCTCCAAGTAAGACATATTTTACCACTTTTTTCTTGAAAGTCCATTTGGTGGCATGCGACAATCCAAAAGGGATATTACCAAGCTTTAGGTAATATTTTATCTGAGTGGACCAATCTTGATTTGAAGAAGCCTCAATTGCATAAATTTATTGATCCTTTTGATGTTAATCCCTAACTAATGCTGATTGGGAGAGAACTTGTAAATATAGTGTTGTGCTACTATTAAAAGGATTTTGAGGGAATAAAGTCCCCCAAGTGGCATTATTTAAGAAATTGTAAATTTGAGAGAACCATTCATGAGAAGGTTCAATTTGAATCATGTTGACTTCTAGTATGGAGTGAAGTTCTTCATGCTTAGTTGTAGATTGCAATAGAGTTTTGACTCGAATGATTGTGATATCATTAGATGGGTTCTACAGGATTAAAGACCCTGAGGAGGCCATTGTATCTACAAAATAGTTAGATGATCGAGGGAATGCCTCAATGTCATACCACTCTAATTTTTCCAGAATTTTATCCACAAGGGCTTTTTAGGATTGCAAGATTGGATATTTGCATTGGCATATTCCCTTGACTTGATTCACTATGAACAAGGAATCACAAAAAATATTGAGCTTGGTTATTTTCATGGTGATTGTCCTTTGAAGACCTATGAGAATAGCTTCATACATGGAATTATTGTTGGTGCACAAGAATTCAAGTTTAAATGAAATGGGTATTGGAGCCACTTGAGGTGTGAAAATACAATTCCCATGCCACCCCCTTGCTCGCACTTAGAGCCATCAAAAAATAGATTCATGTCAGCTTGTGATTCAGGCTCTTCAGGATTAGGTGATTTTGATATTTGAAATACTCCATCATTGGGAAGCTCTACATTAATAGGTTGATCATATTGGAGATGACCCTATGTGAGTTGATTGACAATGACCTGACCTTTAATTTATTTTTATTTGATGAATTCGATGTCAAACAACATGATCCATTTTTTCGTGTGACTGTTATGGTAAGTATGAATCATCATATATTGTAATGGAATCTATTTGGACACTACATACATGGTATGATTGAGCATATAATGGCATATATTTTTAGTGGTGAAAAACAATGCTAAGCACAGCTTCTCAATGTATGCGTATTTAATTTTGTAACTAACCATGATGGAGCTGATATAGTAAGTAGCCTGTTCTCTATGCAATTTGTTATTTTGGGCTAACATGATGCCCGATGTAAACTTAGTGGCTAAGATGTATAAATAGAATGACACTACTGATCAAGGAGGACCCAATACTAGTGGTGAAGCTAGATATTGTTTGATTTTATCAAAGGTACCTTGACACTTGTCATCCCAGTTGAATGTGGCCCCTTTGTGTAACAATGTGTTCATAGGTCGATACTTATCCAATAATTGTGCTATGAAGTGCTTGATGGATATGACCTTACCTTGCAGACCACACAACTGCTTGATGGTAGTAGGAGGAGGTATCTCAAGGATTATCCTGACTTTGTTTGGATCAAATTTGATGCCTCATTTAGAGACTATGAATCCCAAGAGTTTTCTATATATGATGCCAAAGATGCACTTCTTGGGGTTTATTCTAATAATGTGTTCGATGAGTCAATCAAAAAATTTATGCAATACATCAATGTGCTCGTCGTGTAGTAAATATTTAGGTAATAAGTCATCCATGTAATCTTCAAATATTTTATGCATGTAGTCATGGAATATGTAATTCATAGCTTGTTGGTAGATAGCACCAATATTTTTGAGGCCGAAAGGCATGGCCTTATAAAAAAATTTCCCCTAAGGTGTTGTGAACACAATTTTGAGTTGGACCTTTGGATTAATATGAATTTGGTTGTATCCATCGAAATCATCCATCATGGATAACATCTCATGGCATGTTATGGTGACTATCAAGGCATCGATTTTTGGAAATAGGAACTCATACTTAGGACTTGATTTTTTTAGATCACGAAAGTCAATGTAAATATAAATCATCCCATCAGGTTTCTTGATAGAAACCATATTTGAGAGCCATGGTGGGTAATCCATTGATATAATGATATTGGCATCCAACATATTTTGCAGCTCATCTTTCACCATTAAGTTTATTGTTGGATGCATTTTATGTAGCTTTTGCTTGATTGGTTTTGCATTTGGATCAAGCATAAGATTATGCATGACTAAATTTGGATCTAGTCCTAGCATGTCTTTATAGGACCATGCAAAAGCTTCCTTCTTCTCTTTGATAAGAGCTATGAAATTAGCTTGCTCAGTGAGGGATAAGCTTTCCTCTAACTTGATGAACTGAGGATTTTTAGGATTTATTCCAATATCACTATCAATTATGGGCTCAATCTATATATGATATCCCTCTTCCAACTGGTGTGGAATAGTAATCAAATGAATATCATCAGCTAGGTTTATATCATTGATTGGAAATTCAGGCTCAACCTCAGTGAGAAAGACATCTTGAGTAGACCTTGGAGAAAAATGAAATGGTTGTAATATTTAATCATAAGGCCAATACTCTAAAGAAGCTTGAGGAGAATCTTCCTGATCAAAGTTAATTACCTCAAGGTTGAGGTGCAATGGTTTCAATGGGTTATTCTGGTCATGCAAGAGTGAAAAAATGTCTAGGTAAATCATGTTGATGGATGGATGGATGGATGATCTAGGGAAATCATGTTGATGGGTGGTTTATGGGGTCTATTGACAATAGATTGTTGCAAGAATTATGGAGGTGTTTGTGATGGAAGAAGAATGACCAGAGGTGGTCAATGTGGAAGGGGGTGAGCCTGCTCCTCCAAGGGTAGAAGTTGTCACCATATGGGATGCAGTAATGGGAATACATGCAAATATAACTCATCTTCGTCATCAATTGTCCATTCATAAGAGGAACCTTGATCTTCTTACTCACTATCATATGGAAGAGTATGCGAACTTTCACCTACTTTGTAGGATCAGGTGAAATCATGAGATATCTCTTGATCTATCATAGTTATAGGGAAATAATCCCCCAATGAATGGACATGATTAGGATTGGCATAAATATCACGTGCAAGCTCATATATAACTTAAATACATGTGCTCTAAACTATCAGTGAGGACATTGGGAGGCATAGGCTTGTTGTATCCTAAACCAAACTTATCATATGGCATTTGATATTGCAACTGGTAAGGAATGTGGATACCTTTTTCTTACAACCCAAAACTATAGCTATGTCAATTGCAGATATGGAGATATTTGATGGCAAATTTGAGATTGGATATGTAATTAATATCCTAAAAAATGGCTCTTCATCCTCTTCTTGCTACTAATATGGTTTTATGCCATAGTCAATACCCCCATAAATAATTTTTTTTTGATTAGGAGGTAATCCTAGAGGTACAATGTCACCTATGGGAAGACAAGGTCAATCCATGTTTTGCACTATCTCAATGGTAGGATTTGTTGTGATATTCCTTACTAGGTATTCTCCTAAGACAGTAGCAGCTAGTTGAACTGTGAATTATGGTGGTAAATATGGATGATATGGAAGTGAGGCTTGAATTGACTCAATGTTTACCTCATGAGGTGGTTCCTCATCTTCTAGACTAGGAATCTCTTTTATGGATATGGTAGATATGGTTAGATGGATCTCGTTAATAGGCCTCTTCTCCATGTTCCTTTATGAAGGATTTGATGATGACAAAGGCATATATGGAGATGCCAATTATGAGGAAGATATGGAAGAAGATGATGATGGATTAATGGAAGGTAACGGTAAAGGTGTTGGACCTTGGCTAGACGTATTCAGTTGGAAGTCCAGATGGGTTGATGGTAAGGTTAACTCGAGAATTTGTTGCACCAAGTTACAATATTTTAAGGGCTTAAGGTCTATAGAGACAACATTTACTTGTCCTTCATAAGTGTATTTCAAACATTGGTAAGCTATGGATGGCATGAACTTCATGTACCTAATCCAAGGTTGGTCCAGTAAGATTTTGTAGGCCATTTCACCCTCCAATATGTGACACAATGTTGGTATGGTCTTTTGTCCCACCTGAATAGGTAAGACTATGGTACCAACCATTGAGCACAAAGCATCATTAAATTCTTAGAGGGTATACGTGGATGCGACAATATGGGATGTTGGAAGCCCTAGATGTTTGAGAGCATTCATAGTGATAATATTATTGGAGGAACCAGTATCAATCAGAAATCTCTTGTAAGGTGTTCCATTTACACATGCAATGATGTGTAGGGGAGGATAAACCATGTCATTTGGTACTAGATTGAGTTCATGCTCATGAAATATGATTACTAGTTTTATGCATTATCGAATATGCCCCACAAAATTGCTAAAGGCATTAGAATCCTAGGGCTGTAGTTCAATTGACTTGAGGATCTCCATAAGAGCTTCTCGATGAGGTGGAGACTATTGAATAAGCTCATACATAGAGAGTTGGGTCAATATTGTTCATAATATTTGAGTAAGCTTACTCTTTATTATGACCACCAGATGAGGTGGAAGGTTTTGCACTAGAGGTTGCAGAGACTATGATTTTGAAGGAATATTTATTAGAGTCATAGGTGGTGTAACTTGACTTGGGTAACACTTATTCCTTGTCATGATGTTGACCATTCGAACGAACCCTTGTTTAAGGGTTGCAAAATGAACTTCATTCACCTATTGTGCTAGCTTTGCTTGCTCCTCATGAGTAGGCAATGGGTATTTAAAAATAACCATTTATTGATTGTTTATTGCAATAGGGTTATTGACCTAAATGTCATTCCTATTGACCATGTCCTATACTAGGTGTTTGAACTTGAAGCACATATGCACGTCATGCCCATTCTGCCTATGATACTTGCAGTATAGGTCTTCATAATATCCTTGGAGTTTTGGTGTGTTTGGATCTATAGGTTGACTTTTAGGTAGATTAATTGCCTTGGCTGCAAAGAGGCGCTCAAATAAAGAATCCATGGACTCAAAAATGGGCTTAAATTATCGCTTAGGGTGACGTTTCTAGTTTTATCCTTGATTTGTTTGATTTTTGTTGTTGAATTTTCCAGGTGTGACCTGATAGTTGGGCTTTTGAGGTGGTGTTGGTTGCACAGGCCCTGGAATACTGATAGCAACTTGGTTGACTACTGTCAGCTTTGGTTGCACCAGATTTTTCTTGGTGTTCTTAGTCCATTCCTTCTTACAAGGTTTTGCAATTTACTCCTCTTGAATTTTAATGTCTTCTATTTTTCTAGCCTATGCTAGAGCATCTTCAAGAGTTGGGTACTGTTGGAGTTGTAGCAACAAGGAAATTGGCTTCAGGTATCTCTTAGAAAACATGCGAGTCAAATCAAATATGGGGAGTAGGTACGATAGCTTAACAAGAAGTATTCACCACCTATTACCATATTTTGTGATTGACTCATCATAATATTTCTTCAACCACGTGAGGTCTGTTAAAGTCACTTTCGCTTAGTGTTAAAGGAAAATAATTCTAGGAATGCATCTATGAATTGTTCAAAAGTGTAGATGTTGTACTTTGGGAGTTGATTGTACCACTCTATGGCAGGGCCAAAGAGGGTAAGCATAAATGTTCTCAATAGTAAGGCATCATTATTCTAGATACAAAAGCATTGGTTCAAAAATCTAATGATATGCTCCTGTGCATCTTCCTATCCTTTAAATTTATCCAACTTGGGAATTTTAAAATGCTTTGGATAGTGGGGAAGGTACTGACAGGTGAAGCAGTTGACTACAAAGTTGGTGCAAAGTGGGATTCTAAGGCCCAGACCCCGAGGTCTTGTTCTCTATCGATGCTTTGTATGCATCAGAGGATTTGATCTCATCTTCTTTGCTTCGACCATACAGGGGAGGGCAAGGAATGTCAAGCCTATTGCATGGTGGTTGAATGTTATCCACCCTACCTCCATAAGGTGCTTCATGATATTTATTTTCTGTTTCAAGCTCATTTTAGGCCCTATAAGGTGTCTCTTGAACTGGCCTACAAGGAAGAGTAAATTTTTGTGGAAGGCGATCTATTTTTGTCCTAGGAAGTAAGTCCCAATTAGACCTAGGAGGTCGAGGGGGCAACATTTGGTTAGGATTGGGATACCTATATTGATTGAAATTAGGTTACCTCTGATGAACTCCCTATCTATGAGTACTTGGGATGGGTACCCTATCATGTAAGGTCTCCTAAAATAGCTCATTTTTTGATGCTTAATTATTTTAATTTCTAATTGATGATGGTAGTCCAAGCGTTCTTTATCTCATTGAAACTAATTGAATTACGCTTGGTGCTCGAAATACCTCTTGACTACTTGATTTATTTGTTCTGCCATGTGGGGCCTACGAGCCGTAGCAACATTTTTTGGGAATTTTAAGTAGTTTTTGTTGTCATTTATTTCAAAAGCATTGTTGTGCTATGTTCATCATCTTTGAGTACATTAAATGTTTCCTTCAAAAGCAAGAAGGTCTTTAAAAGCAATAGGTTATAATATTTATTTTTAAATATTATATACCCAGGAGGGTTCAAAGAATGAAGATCAAAAGAAGGAGAAGCAAGTTCAAAATTAAATAAAAATATTTTATTATTATTATTTTGGATAAAAATCGAGTTTAAAAATATCAAGGAACAAGTTGGAAAAAACCCACAAAGAGATTTTAATTTAAATTAAAATATTTTAATATTTGATTAAAATTTTAATTTAGATAACGATGGGTGCTAAGGTTACTTTAAATATTTATTTAATATTTAAAATTAGCTTTAATATTTGAATTAAAACTAAATTTGAATAATCGTCGATGTTGAAATAAGCTAAAAGTTGCATATAAATAATGCCAAAGTTGGCATTTGGAAAATCATCCATGCGATAGTTTTGGCTCATGCAAAAGAGAAGTGTGATTTTTGCATGTATTTTTTATCAAAGGAAAAGGAAAAGTGTGACTAGCCATCAAAAAAAAATTGAAGTTCCTCGCAACTGAGTTGGTAGAGCGTAAGATGCGTGCTAGGCGCCAGGTGCAGTTTTGAATCCTGTGCATGTCATTTTTGGTGAAGGAAGGTTCATGTTTTAAGGTTGTACCATTCGAGGGAGAAGGTCAAAGGTATGCTAGTGCCTTTTGGATCTTGTGGAACCATGCATCCTGATTGGTGGGTGCGAGCACTACGGAAGTGCTTGGGGAGAACCAACGATAGTTCGAATCCTGCCAAGGCCTTTTGGGCAGCACTATTGAGGTATGCACATTGTGAGGTTTGATTTGGCTTGCAAAAAATAAAAGAGAAATATTTTACTTGTTGGTTGTCTTGGCTTGCAAAAAATAAAAGGGAAAATATTATTTTTTTCCAAGGGTTTATGTTGATTAAAGTTTTTGCATAATTAATTTGATTATAAGTTGTTTAGGGGAGTTAAAAGGGAATGCAAAACTTTGATTTCTGGATTGAATTTTTAAGTGTTAAGGAGTTATAAGAGAGTAAGGAATGTTTATTTTTGAGATTCAAGGGTGTTGGATATTATTTTAAAATTTAGATATTATAAGGTGTATTTGGATATTAATTTTTGTATTGAAGAAATATTTTTGAAGAAGTGTTAGGATGATAATTCTTGTCATCTAACCTTTGTGCTTGACAAGCAAAGTGGTTATAATTGAGATAGGTTTTGAAGTCTATTCTTCAACAAATAAAATGTATGGGCATATTCTTCTTTGGTTGAAATAATTGATTGGTTGAGATTTTCTGAAAATAATATTGGAGTTAAAAGGATTTGATTAAGTCTTCCTTTGTAAGTTTGTTGAGTTGATGAGTTTTATGAAATGGAAGTAAATGCTATAGACCTTGTTTGATAAGAATTGTTGGAGATTTTGAGTGAGTGGATGCATACTTCATTGTTGTGTGATTGAGATCCTTTGTTTTTGAGTTTGAATATTGGATTAGGGTTTGAAAGATCATGAGTATCATTGTTATGTGAGGATTGGTTGATAAGCATTGTTGTTGAAGTAATTGGTTGAGTGAAGAACTTGAACTAGGGTTTGCAAATATCATGAGTATCATTGTTATGTGAGGATTACATGATAATTATTGTTGTTGAAGTGATTGGTTTAGTGAAATTGATTGAGCTTAAATGAGTGGATATGTTGAAGTGATAGTTCAATTTCTATGAAACAAATTGTTCTATATTCTGAATTGATTTGAGAAAGTGATTGAGTGTTTATGAGTGTGAAAAATATTGAGTCTCTAACAATTCTATATATGTTTCTATGGTAAAAAGAGATATTGAAAGTGATTGAGTGTTTATGAGTGTGAAACATATTGAGTCTCTAAAAATTCTCTATATGTTTCTGTGGCAAAAAGAGAGATTGAAAGTGATTGATCATTGTTGTGAATGTGAAGCATATTGAGTCTCTAACAATTCTCTATATGTTTCTATGAGATTGGATAAGTTCCAGTGTGGACTTGTTGAGTAGATTTGAGGTAAGTCTGAGAAGACTTGTGGAAAGATTGGTGTGATATTTTTCGAAAGCTTACAATATAGAATTGAGGATAGAGATTATTGAGCATATTTGAACAAGTTCTAAAGAGGACTTGTGGACAGATTAGTGTGAGATTTTTTGCAAGCTTACAAGGTAGATTTAAGATAATTCTTTGAGAAGACTTGTGAGTAGAGTTGATTGTTTAATTTGTTCAAACCTTGATTTAAGATTTGGGGCAGATCTAGCAAAGTTGATTTATTATTAAGTCAAGATTTGTATTAAGGATTGAGGATAGATATTGAGGATAGATTTATGCTAAATCGAAGGATTGTGTTTAGTGTAGATTTGAGGACAAATATTGAGGACAGATTTGTGCTAAATCGAAGGACTATGTTTAGTGCAGATTTGAGGATAGATTTGTACTAGACCAAAGGACTGTGTTTAGTGTAGATTTGAGGATAATGTTTTGTACATATTTGAGGACAAGTTTGTGCTAGTCTAGAGATAGAGTTTGAGCATATTTGTGATAGACTGAAGGACTATGTGTAGTGTATATTTGAGAAATAGCTGAGAGCACGCTTTGTAGATGACAGAGTATATAGGATGACAGTCTCCAGTGGATAGATATCCACAAGCCATGGTAGTGAGGATAGGTCTTCTAAGTGAGGACAAGAGTCTTCAATGGATAGAGATCCATTATCCAGTGCAGTGGGGGCAATAGTTCTTCTAGATCACCAACCAAATCTAAGGAGAAAGGAGTTCTCCTATGGATAGATATCCATGAAATTTATTAGGGTATTGGTGGCTCCTTTGGATAGATATCCATAAATATTGTAATAGGGAAATAATTCCCAAGAGATTCATTGAGAAAAATTTAGTGAAATATTTTCTCCTTGGAGTAGCCCACATTGGGTGAACCATGTTAAATTGGTGTCTCTATTGTGTGTGGTGATTTGTGCATTGGTTTGATTACTGTTGTTGATATTACTATATATACATTGCATAATATTGATTGGAAAGAAAAGTAAAAAGTGATCTTATACTATTCACCCCCATCTCAGTATAAGCTTGTGTTCTTCAATTGGTATCAGAGTGGGTTCCTTCGGAATATTTTAATAGCTTGAAGGAAAAGCTTACAAGAATTAAGAACACAAGATTATATAGAGAGGGGGGCTAAACAGTATAAGATCACTTTTTAATTTTCTTTTTCAAATAGTATTATCCAATATAATCAATGGCAATATCAATAGCAATAACAAAAGAAATGCACAAATCATCACACACAATAGAGACACTAGTTTAACATGGTTCACCCAATGTGGGCTACTCCATGGAGAAAATATTTCATTAAATTTTTTTTAATAAATCTCTTTGAAATCCTTTTCCTATTATAATGATTATGGACCTCTATCCAAGGGAGACACCAATACCCTAATCAAGTTCATAGATATCTATCCATAAGAGAACTCCTTTCTCCTCTTGCTCTGGCTAGTGATCTTCTAGAACTTTTATCTTGACTTCTCTGGCTAATGGATATCTATCCACTTAAGACACATGTCCTAACTACTCTGGCTTATGGATATCTATCTATTGGAGATTGTCATCCTCTATACTTTGTCACCTTCAAAGCTCTATCTTAAATTTGTACTAAACATAGTCCTTCAATCTAGCACAAATATGCTCAATCTATGTCTCTGGTCTGGCAAAAACTTATCCTCAAATCTACACCAAAATCTATCCTCAATATCTATCCTTTGATCTACACTAAATACAATCCTTCATTCTAGCACAAATATGTCCTCAATATCTATCCTCAAGCCTTAACACAAATCTTGAATCAATCTCAAATCAACTTTGCTATATCTACCCCAAAACTTAACTCAAGGTTTGAACAAATCAATCAATCAACTCTGCTCACAAGTCTTCTCAAAGACTTATATCTATTCTGCCTTGTGATTTTCCATAAAATCTCACACTAATCTGTCCACAAGTCATCTCTATAACTTATCCAAATCTTCTCAACAAGTCCTCACTAGAACTTGTCCAATTCTACTCAATAAGTCCTCACTAGAACTTGTTTTGTCCAAATATTCTCAATAAGTCCTCAGTAGAACTTATCCAATTTTGCTCTCAATATGTATTGTAACCTTCCACCAAATTTCACACAAATCTGTCCACAAGTCTTCCCAAAGACTTACCTCAAATATAATTAACAAGTCCTCACTAGAAATTGTCTAATCTCATATAAACATAAAGAGAATTTTTAGACACTCAATATGCTTCACATTCATCACAATACTCAATAAATTTCAATCACTCTTTTAGAAACATATAGAGAACTGCTAGAGACTCAATATGCTTCTCATTTACCTCAATGCTCAATAAATTTCAATCACTCTTTTAGAAACATACAAAGAATTGTTAGAGACTCAATATATTTCACACTCACAAAATGTTAATCACTTTCAATCTCTCTTTTATGACATAAACATCTAGAGAATTGTTATAGAATCAATATGTTTCACACTCATCAACACTCAACCTCTTTCTCAAATCAATTTAGAATATAGAACAATTTATTTCATAGACCTTGAACTATCACTTCACCCATCCACTTGACTAGGCTCAACCAAATCTACTCAACCAATCACTCAATGAAATAATCCTTGCTCACAAAACCTATTCTAAACATATGAACACTCACTCAAATGTTTCCAACAATGCTTATCAACCAATATCACATAACAATGATACTCATGTTATTTGCAAATCCTAGTTCAATTTCTTTAATCAACCAATCACTTCAACAATAATGCTTATAAAACAAGGTTTCATCAACAACTCTTTATTCCAGAAAACCTTGAAGAATTAATTCAAAACACACTTAACAATGCTTACCAAACAATCCTTTTCACTCCAATTTTGCATTCACAACATTCAACAAACACTCACTAGGAATAATATGCCCATACCTTTATTTGATGTAGAAGTGACCTTGGAAAACCTGTCTCAATCATAATTTTCTCTTTTGCCAATCTCAATAGTTAGATGATAAAATATCACACTAACTTTCTCACAAAATAATTCTCAATTACAAAAATAATAAAACTTAATTAAACCTTATTTCTCCTTCTTAAAATAATATCTAACACCACAAAAACACTTCTTCCAGAACTCTAACTCATCAAAAGAGCCTCTTAACAATTTAATTTCATCATAACCCTTTTCAAAAATATATTTAAAAAATAATCCAAACTCTACTTATGACTCCCTACTCAATATTGCATTTAACTTAAATAACTCACTCCATATCTTAATGCAATAAATCAATTTCCACTTTCCTAAGGTGAAAACAAAATTACCCTAGCAAAAATTAACCTTTCAACACTTAGGTTAATATCAAAAGTTACTTGCACCTTATCCCTCCAACAACCTTATCATATGCAAAATAAAATAATTCAAAAACTTTATTACCTGCTTTGCAATCGGTGAGATTCAAACTTGCACCAAATACTTCAATAACACCTTGGTCACGGTTTCCATGTTATGTGAGCCATGTACTCCCTTGATGCTCTAAAGTGCAATGTGCACTTTGAATGCTTCATACTACTCTAGAGCCTTTGGCTTTTTCTTCAACACAATGTCTGCGTTAAACCTTGCACTTCGAAGGCGCCTTTAATTTTGCATGAGCTCTCTTCAATGAATATTTCCTATGAATTAATTGAAATTACCAAACTAAGTTTTGGCTAAGGTATAAATACCTTATGCCCTTATTCCCATGCACGTCAGTGCAGACGAATTCATTGGGGGTCGACGCTTATATTTCAACTTCAAAATATTTAATTTATAATTATTTAAATTCACTAGAATTTAAATATTATAAATTAATACTAAATATTTTGGCTTTATTAAAGATTAAAGCCTCATTAGGTTTTAATAAAAACCTTTTATTTTTCCCACTATGATTTTTTAATAAAAACCTTTTATTTTGCCCAACCATGGTTTTAATAAAAACCTTTTATTTTGTCTAACCATGGTTTTAATAAAAACCCTTCTACTTATGCTTCACATAATATTAAAAATAAATATTATGAAGCTCTTTTTCCATAAACCTTTTGCATTTCTCCTTTTGACATTTTGGCATCAACGGTAGCTTATTCCTTGATATCAATGACAACTTCATTCCTTGACATCAATGACAACTTTGACTCAAAATTTCCAACAATCTCCCCCTTTGTCATTGACAAAAACCTAATAATTTTTATCCTTTTATTGACCTTTATATTTTGCTCCCCCTAGGAAACTGATCCCCCTAACTCAATGCTCTCTCCTTAAACCAAATATCTCTCCCTTACTCAAATCTCTCCCACTTTGAAATCAATGACAAAGGGTCACCTTTGGGGCTCGGGTCTAAGAATGAGTCTCTTAGCTTAGCCTCTCCTCCACCTCCTCTTGAGGTGGTTAATTCTAGGGTGGGAGTATTTCTACTCCCAGAAAGCATTGTTCCTTTCCTTTTTCAACTTTATTTTTCCATACCTTTGAAATCATACCTTTTTGAACCTTTTGAAAATCCTCTTTCTTGTTCATGTCCCTACTCTTGTTCCTATTCTTGTTCCTGTTCATATCCATGTTCCTACTTGGTTCTGGAATGTATGCTCTACACCACTTTGTTGTATATCCATAATTGTTGCACTTATAACATTGAATGTTGTGATTCCTTGGAGGTGCAAATGTTTTGAATTTTCTCCTATTCAGACCATATCCTTTCCTATCATTAACCCTACAATTTACTGCATTATGACCAAACTAATTACAAGAGTAGAAATACCCTTGAAAAAGCTACATGTTTCTAAAAAATCCATATTCTTGTATTTTATGTGTCTTGCACTGTGGAGCCTTGTGCCCAAATTTTTTGACATGAGAAACATCTTCCATTGAAGTTTCCTTGTCTTGACCTCATTGGTCTCTTAGTCTCTCTTACCCTATCCTATTTCCTGTTCCATTTATTCCTTATTTGTGCATTGTTATTTTCCTTGTTGAATTTTCTATTGTCCAACTTATCCTTAGAAGTCTCACTCTCTCTTTAATATCTTATTTTGAAGCTTCTTCTTCTTTTGTGCTCGAGCTTGAATCTTCTATTTCTACTTTCTATTTCCCTTGTTCTTCTTCAAAACTAAGTCATGTTTTGGTGACTGATGATCTTTGTGCATTGATAATCCTGTCCAAATTCTTTGATTTTTTCTCAAACTTGTGTAGCTTGTCCTTAGAGCCTTTTACTTCCATCCTTAGTGAAACTATCTCATATTCTAATTTTTCACACTCTAGATATTTTATATTTAATTCTTTAGTCATACCTTCCATTTTTCTTACCTCTTCAACCTTAATTTTGAAGTTAGTGAGTTCTTGTAGAAACTTTGCTTTTGCTTTCTCATCTTCTTGAGCTTGAACCCTTAATCCTAAGTTCTCCCTTTTTAATTCTTTGAGATCAATAATAAGTCTTTCATATTCTAGCTCTTTTACCTTTGATTGTTCAACCATACCTTTTTCAACTCTTCTTACCTTTTCAACCTTATCATTCAAGTCAGATAGATCTTGTAGAAGCTTTGTCTTATATTTCTCATCCTCTTGTATTTGAGAATTTAATTCTAGTTTCTCCATTTTTAACTCAACAAGTTCCTTAAGAATGACTTCCTATTTTTTTCTTTCTAAATTTTTCTCTTTTATTTTGTCTTCAATAGGAATATTTTTTTCTATTACTGAAAGTAGAGTTTCTTCTTCATACCTATTTTGATTGTCCCTGTTATCCTTTTTTGAACCAACCTCTAGGACTTCAGTTCCGAGAGTATCATCTTCATCTTCACCGCTACTAAACCCATTGCAATAACCTACATCATGACTGAGTTGACCACAAACAAAATATTCTTCACCTTCTTGTGGACAATAAGCTACATGGTGACCTGTATTCCTACATCTGGTACAAAACTTTATCAATATGATATTTTCTCCACTGCTTGATTCATGTCTTGAATCTATTTCTATTTTCCTCTCAAAACAACAATATCAAATTCATATTCCTTTTATTTCATGACCATGTGTGTTATTTTATTCTTGAGTCTCATGGTTCTACCTTTGCCTTTTTTTACCATTTGTGTTCTTGTAGGATATTCCTTCAAGCCATTAAACCTTTTTCTAAGGAACCCACTCTAATACCAATTTAAGAACACAAGCTTATACTGAGAGGAGGGGTTAACAGTATAAGACCACTTTTTACTTTTCTTTCCCAAATAGTATTATCCAATATAATAAATGGCAATATCAATAGCAATAACTAAAGCAATACACAAATCATCACACACAATAGAGACACCAATTTAACATGGTTCACCCAATATGGGCTACTTCACGGAGAAAATTACTAAAATTTCCTCAATAAATATCTTGGGAATACTTTACCTATTATAATTTTTATGGACCTCTATCCAAAGGAGACACCAATACCCTAATCAAGTTTGTGGATCTCTATCCATAGGATAAATCCTTTCTCCTATTGCTCTAGTTGGTGATATTCTAGAAGAACTGTTGTCCCCACTACTCTAGCTAATGGATCTCTATCTATTGAAGACACCTATCCTCACTACTCTAGCTTATTGATATCTATCCACTAGAGACTATTGTACTCTATACTCTATCACATTCAAATACCTATCTCAAATCTACACTAAACACAATCCTTTGGTCTAGCACAAATCTGCTCAATCTTTGTCTCTGGTCTGGCACAAATCTATCCTCAAATCTATACCAAAATCTATGCTCAATATCTATCCTATGATCTACACTAAACATAGTCCTTCGGTATAGCAAAAATATATCCTCAATATTTTTCCTCAAGCCTTAACAAAAATATTGAATCAATCTCAAATAAAATCTGCTAGATTTGCCCCAAACCTTAACTCAAGGTTTGAACAAATCAATCAATCAACTCTGCTCACAAGTCTTCTAAAATAATTGTCTTAATTTTGAATTTTAAGCTTCCACAAAAGCTCACACTAATCTATCCACAAGTATTCCCCAAAACTTACCTCAAATATACTCAACAAGTCCTCACTAGAACTTGTCCAATCTCATAGAAACATAAAGATAATTTTTAGAGACTCAATATGCTTCACATTCATCACAATACTCAATCAATTTAAATCACTCTTTTAGAAACATATAGATAATTGTTAGAGAATCAATATGCTTCTCATTTACCTCAAAGCTCAATCTCTTTCAATTAATCTTTTAAAAACATACAAAGAATTGTTAGAGACTCAATATGTTTCACACTCACAAACTCTCAATCACTTTCAATCTCTCTTTTATCACATAAATATATAGAGAATTGTTAGAGACTCAATATGTTTCAAACTCATCAACACTCAACCTATTTCTCAAATAAATTTAGAATATAGAACATTTGTTTCATAGACCTTGAACTATCACTTCACACATCCACTTGACTAGGCTCAACCAAATCTACTCAACCAATCACTCAATGAAATAATCCTATCTCACTTGAACTAGTCCAAACATATGAACACTCACTCAAATGTTTCCAACAATGCTTATCAACCAATCTCACATAACAATGATACTCATTTTCTTTTCAAATCCTAGTTCAATTTCTTTACTCAACCAATCACTTCAACAACAATGCTTATAAAACAAGGTTTTATCAACAACTTTGTATTCCAAAAAACCTTAAAGCATTAATTCAAAATACACTTAATAATGCTTACCAAGCAATCCTTTTCACTCCAACTTTGCATTCACAACATTCAAGAAACACTCACTAGGAAGAATATGCCCATACCTTTATTTGATGTAGAAGTGACCTTGGAAAACCTGTCCCAATCACAATTTTCTCTTTTACCATTCTCAATAGTTAGATGATAGAATATCACACTAACTTTCTCACAAAATAATTCTCCCTCCTTAAAATAATATCTAACACCACAAAAACACTTCTTCCAAAAATCTAACTCATCAAAAGAGCCTCTTAACAATTTAATTTCATCATAACCCTATTTAGAAATATATCTAAAAAATAATACAAACTCTACTTATGACTGCCTACTCAATATTACATTTAACTTAAATAACTCACTTTATAACTTAATGCAATAAATCAATTTCCACTTTCCTAAGGTGAAAACAAAATTACCCTAGAAAAAATTAACCTTTCAACACTTAGGTTAATATCAAAACTTACTTGCACCTTATCCCTCCAACAACCTTAGCATATGCAAAATAAAATAATTAAAAAAATTTATTACCCGCTTTGCATCCGACGAGATTCAAACTTGCACCAAATACTTCAATAACACCTTGGTCGTAGCTTCCACATTATGTGAACCACGTACTCCCTTGATGCTCTAAAGTGCAATGTGTTCTTTGACTGGATCATACTCCTCTAGAGCCTTTGCCTTTTTCTTAAACACAACACCTACCTCAAACCTTGCACTTCGGAGGCGCCTTTAATTTTGCATGAGATCTCTTCAATGAATATTGCCTATGAATTAATTGAAATTACCAAACTAAGGTTTGGCTAAGGCATAAATACCTTATGACCTTATTCCCATGCATGTCGAAGGAGACAAATTCGTTGGGGGTCATCGCTTATGTTTTAACTCTAAAATATTTAATTTATAATTATTTAAATTCACTAGAATTTAAATATTATAAATTAATATTTAAATATTTTGGCTTTATTAAAGATTAAATCCTCCTTAGGTTTTAATAAAAACCTTTTATTTTTCCTAACCAAGGTTTTAATAAAAACCTTTTATTTTGTCTAACCATTTTTTTTAATAAAAACCTTTTACTTTTCCAATCCATGGTTTTAATATAAAACCTTCTACTTATGCTTCACATAATATTAAAAATAAATATTATGAAGCTATTTTGCCATCAACCTTTTGCATTGCTCCTTTTGACCTTTTGACATCAACGATAGCTTATTCCTTGACATCAATGACAACTTCATTCCTTGACATTAATGATAACTTTGACTCAAAATGTCGAACAAAGAACACAATGGATTCTAATAATGGGTCCTCAGATAATTCAACTCCATTATTTGATGGAAGAGATTATGTATTTTGGAGTATGAGAATTAAGATCCACCTGATGGCACTTGACAATGAAATTTGGGAAGTAGATGAAAATGGATACATACCACCAGCTACTCCGTCTACATATAAATATGGTAAGCTTATACATCATTACAATTCAAAAGAAATGAATGAAATTTTGAGAGGTTTGCATAGAACAGAGTTCATAAACATTATGCATTACAAAGATGCAAAAGGAATTTGGGATAAGTTGCAAAGCATATATGAAGAAGATAAAAGTGTCAAAATGCAAAGATATGAAATATCAAAGGGCAATTTGAAGAATTAAGAATTAAGGATGAGGAAAACATTAGTGGTTATACAATTTATGTAGACAAGGTTGTTAATGCCATGAAAAAACTTGGACTTGAGATTGAATAATCAGATGTTTGTGATAAGATCTTAATATCTCTCCCAAAAATATTTAGTAAAAATATTTCTGCTATAGAAGAATCAAAAGATGGTTATTCTTTGACAAGAGATATGCTACTTGGTATTCTTAAAACTTTTGAGATAAGAACAAAAGAGGAACCTAATATCCATAAGGAAGCAACCTTCAAAGCTACTAAGAATACAAAGAGTAAGAAATCAGATACAAGTGATGAGTCATCCAATGATGAAGAAGCAAATCATGGCAAAAAGAATAAGGATTCAAGAAGATTTAAAGATGCAAAATATGTTAGATGTTTCAATTGTGGAAAGCATAAACACTATGCAACTAATTTTCAAGAAGCTAGAAATGACAATGATGAAGAAAAACAAGATCATAAGAACATGGAATCAGAAAAATATAGGTACCAAAAGAAGGGTAAGGATGAACAAGGCAGAAAAAAAAAAAAAAATCTTTCAAAGACAAAAGAGGAGCTACTATGCAGACAAGACAAGTAAGTACTCAAGTGATAGTGATAATAGTTTATTAGATAATGATAAATATGAATTTCTATTTTTGATAGAAGAAAAAGAAGAAGTTAAGAAAAGGTCATCAATAATTCTCAAGTGTTTTAGATGTGGTAATTTTGGACATCTTGAAGATAGTTGTACAAATAATGGTTTTAGTTTTAGTGATGATGAATATGAATACACACTTGAAGGACCAAAATAAAATATTCTAATGGCACTAGAAGAATAAGGAGGTGATCCTATAGAAGACAAGTCAAAAGAGAATGAAGATGTTTTCAAAGGCAAACATATATAGAAAGAATAAAAAAATGAGAAGTTGAACTTGAGGGAGAGATTATTTATGCTCTTAACACATTAAAGAAGGTGAGAAAGAAAAACTCCCAAATTAAGCTTCAATTTTAGGAATGTGATGAAGAAATAGGAAAGCTTATAGAGGATCTAAATAAGTCAATATCTAAGACAAAGAAGTTCAAGGATAAGTTAGAACAAAGGTCTTAGAATGTGAAAAGTTAGAACATGAAGTGGATCTACTAAGGGAAGAAGTAGAAAAGTCTAAGAAAAATCTACACAATTTTGGAAGAAGCTCAAAGAATTTGGATAATATTATCAAGTCACAAAAGCCTACATCAAGCAAGACAGGTCTTGGATTTGAATAGATACAAAAGAAATAGGAATATGAGTCAACCTCAAGTTTTGAAGAATAAAAAACTTCAGAAGAAGATAGTGTAAGAGAAAGTGAGACTTCTGAGGATGAGTTGGATAGCATAAAGTTCAACAAGGAAAGGAACAATGCACAAAGAAGAAACAAGTGGAACATGAACCAATATAGAGTAAAAGAGACTAAGAGACCAATCAGGTCAAGGCAAGAAAATGTCAATGGAAGATGTTTCTCATGTCATAGATTTGGGCACAAGGCTTCACAATGCAGGACATATGAAAGACAAAAATATGGGAACTTAAGAAACAAGAATATTTTTCATGGTTATTGCTACTCATGTAATCAATTTGGTCACAAGGCAATAAACTGTAGGGTCCATGATAGGAATAGATATGGCTTCACCAAAAGAAATCCAAAGATATTTGCACCTTCAAGGAATAATAATATTAAGTATTACAAGTGCAATAATTATGGACATACAACAAAGAGATGTAGAGCAGACATTCCAAAACCAAGCATGAACAAGAATAGGAACATGGGCATGAACATGAACATGAACATGAATAGGAACAAGATAAAAAATATGGACATGAACAAGAACAGGACCATGAACATGAATAGGAATAGAAACATGGACATGAATAGGAACAAGAATAGTCAGAGGAATTAGAAGGATAGATGAGAAGGAAAGTGAACAAAGATAAATATCAGTGCTTGATGGGAGTAGAAATACTCCTACCCTAGAATTAACCACCTCAAGAGGAGGTCTAAGAGATTCATTATTAGCCCCGAGCCCCAAATGTGACCTTTTGCCATTCATGTCAAAGGGGGAGATATTTAAGTAATGGGGAGAGATATAACTTAGAAGGAAAGCAATCAGTCAAGGGGAGTAGTTTCCCAAGGGGAGCAGAAAAAGATCAAGGAAATGGTAAAAATTAATTGGGTTGCCATCAATGACAAAGGGGGATATTTTTGGACTTTTTGAAGAGTTTTTGTAGTCATTGATGTCAAAATAATAGTTGTGCTATGTTCATCATCTTTGAGTACATCAAGTGTCTCCTCCAAAAGCAATAAGGTCTTGAAAAGCAATAGGTTATAATATTTATTTTTAAGTATTATATACCCAGGAGGGTTCAAAGAATGAATATCAAAAGAAGGAAAAGCAAGTTCAAAATTAAATAATAATATTTTATTATTATTATTTTGGATCAAAATTGAGTTTAAAAAGATCAAGAAACAAGTTGGAAAAAACCTACAAAGAGATTTTAATTTTAATTAAAATAATGATGGGTGCTAAGGTTAATTTAAATATTTATTTAATGTTTAAAATTAACTTTAATAGTCAAATTAAAACTAAATTTAACTAATCGCCAATGTTGAAATAAGCTAAAGGTTGCATATGAATAATTCCAAAGTTGGCATTTGGAAAATCATCCATGTGATAGTTTTTGGCTCGTGCAAAAGAGAAGTGTGATTTTCACATGTGTTTTTGAGCAAAGGAAATGGACAAGTGTGACTAGCCTCTGAAAAAATATTTGAAGTCCCTCACAGCTGATTTGGAATCCAAGGGCTGCTTAAGATGCATGCTAGGTGCATGGTGTAGGTTCGAATCCCGTGCACATCATTTTTGGTGAAGGAAGGTTCATGTTTTAAGGTTGCACCATTCAAGGGAGAAGGTCAAAGGTACGCTAGTGCCTTTTGGCTCTTGTGGAGCCACATAGCCTAGTTGGTGGGTGCGAGCACTACGGAAGTGCTTTGGGGAGAACCAGGGGCGGTTCAAATCCTGCCAAGGCCCTTTGAGCAGCACTATTGAGGTATGCATGTTGTGAGGTTTGATTTGGCTTGCAAAAAATAAAAGGGAAATATTTTGCTTGTTGGTTGTCTTGGCTTGCAAAAAATAAAAGGGAAAATATTATTTTTGTTTCCAAGGGTTTATGTTGATTAAAGTTTTTGCATAATTAATTTGATTATAATTTGTTTAGGGGAGTTAAAAGGGAATGTAAAAATTTGATTTCTAGATTGAATTTTTAAGTGTTAATAAGTTATAAGAGAGTAAGGAAAGTTTATTTTCGAGATTCAAGGGTTTTGGATATTATTTTAAAAGTTGGAGATTATAAAGTGTATTTGGATATCAATTTTTGTATTGAAGAAATATTTTTGAAGAAGTGTTAGGATGATAATTCTTGTCATCTAACCTTTGTGATTGACAAGGAAATTGGTTATAATTGAGACAGGTTTTGAAGTCTATTCTTCAACAAATAAAAAGTATGGGCATATTCTTCTTTCGTTGAAATAATTGATTGGTTGAGATTTTTTGAAAATAATATTGGAGTGAAAAGGATTTGATTAAGTTTTCCTTTCTAAGTTTTTTAAGTTGATGAGTTTTTTGAAATGGAAGTAAATGCTATAGACCTTGTTTTATAAGCACTGTTGGAGATTTTGAGTGAGTGAATGCATACTTTATTGTTGTGTGATTGAGATCCTTTATTGTTGATTTTAAAAATTGGATTAGGGTTTGAAATATCATGAGTATCATTATTATGTGAGGATTTGTTGATAAGCATTGTTGTTGAAGTAATTGGTTGAGTGAAGAGCTTGAACTAGGGTTTGCAAAGATCATGAGTATCATTGTTATGTGAGGATTACTTGATAAACATTGTTGTTGAAGTGATTGGTTGAGTGAAAGTGATTGAGCTTACTTGAGTGGATATGTTGAAGTGATAGTTCAAGTTCTATGAAACAAATTGTTCTATATTCTAAATTGATTTAAGAAAGTTATTGAGTGTTTATGAGTGTGAAACATATTGAGTCTCTAACAATTCTCTATATGTTTATGTGGTAAAAAGAGAGATTGAAAGTGATTGAGTGTTTATGAGTGTGAAAAATATTGAGTCTCTAAAAATTCTCTATATGTTTATGTGGCAAAAAGAGAGATTGAAAGAGATTGAGCATTGTTGTTAATGTGAAGCATATTGAGTCTCTAACAATTCTCTATATGTTTGTATGAGATTGGACAAGTTCGAGTGTAGACTTGTTGAGAAGATTTGAGGTAAGTCTTTGAGAAGACATGTGGACATATTAGTGTGATATTTTATGGAAGCTTACAATACATAATTGAGGACAGATATTATTGAGTAAATTTGGACAAGTTCTAGAGAGGACTTGTGGACAGATTAGTGTGAGCTTTTGTGGAATCTTACAAGGCAAATTTAAGACAAGTATTTGAGAAGACTTGTGAGCAGAGTTGATTTATTGATTTTTTCAAACCTTGAGTTAATGTTTGGGGCAGATTTAGAAGAGTTGATTTTTGATTAAGTCAAGTTTGTATTAAGGCTTGAGGACAAATATTGAGGATAGATTTGTGCTAAATCGAAGGATTGTGTTTAAGGTAGATTTGAGGACAGAGATTGAGGACAGATTTATGCTAAACCGAAGGACTTTGTTTAGTACAGATTTGAGGACAAATATTGAGGACATATTTGTACTATAACTAAAGATTGTGTTTAGTGTATATTTGAGGATAGTTTTTTGTGCATATTTAAGGATAGGTTTGTGTTAGACCAGAGATAGATTTTGAGAAGGTTTGTGCTAGACTAAAGGACTGTATTTAGTGCATATTTGAGACAGATCTAATAGCAAGCTTTGGAGATGATAGAGTATAGAGGACAATAGTATCTAGTGGATAGAGATCCATCAGCCAAGGCAGTGAGGATAGGTATTTTGAGTGAGGAAAGGAGTCTTTAGTGGATAAAGATCCATTTGCCCGTGCAGTGGGGGCAATAGTTCTTCTAGATCACTAGCAAAAACTAAGGAGAAAGGAGTTCTCCTATGGATAGAAATCCATGAACTTGATTAGTATATTGGTGTCTCCTTTAGATAGAGGTCTATAAATATTATAATAGGGAAATAATTCCCAAGATATTTATTGAGAAAATTTTAGTGAAATATTTTCTTCATGGAGTAGCCCACATTAGGTGAACCACGTTAAATTGGTGTCTCTATTATGTGTGGTGATTTGTGCATTGGTTTGATTACTGTTATTTATATTGCTATCTATATATTGCATAATATTGATTGGAAAGAAAATTAAAAAGTGATCTTATACTCTTTCACCCCCCCTCTCAGTATAAGCTTGTGTTCTTCAGTATCACCCTAGGACCTATCTCATTCAGGGCAGTATGAAATATCGACAACGAGTTTCCCTCAATCGAGGGAACCCATGATCACTTGAGGTTTAGTTTTAGACAAGTGTTCTTTGTACTCAGTTGGGGCAGAGGCACATCATACTTGCATGGCATAATGGACCTAAGGATAATCAAAATATTTCTCATGTCTTCCTTCATTTATGAGGAAGGGAAGGGCTAAATTTTCTTACCTCGAGTGATGAGTATCATACTCATCTTGGTACTTAGGTTGTTGTAACCTATTAGGGTGGTTTAAGGGTGTAGTTTTATCATTTGGCCCTTTCTAGTGTGTGTAATCTTTATATTTCTCGTAGGTGGGTGTGATAGACCTAGTAGGCAAGTGAATGCATGGTATTGCTCTATATGTTAGCACATCAATGCGTAGTTGCCATTCTTGAAAGAAGGTGCGTGAAGTGTCTAAATATGGGAACTATGTTCCTTGATTAGGACCAAAACTTGTTGGGGTGTCCTGTGTAGGGGTCTATTGTAGGTGAAGTTTCTGACTAGCTATTCTGGGACATGGGTGAGTAGGAGGCCACCAAGGAGGTATGAACATGTCCTTAGGGTTAAAATAAAGATGACTTGTACCTCCTTGCCTAATCTCCACAATGTTCAGCCCTTTGAATGGGCTTGGTTGTGGGTGCACACCATAGCTACTTTCTACCAAACCCTACATGATTATCTCCTTTACAAATTTTAATGATGCACACAAGAATAGAAACACATAATAAGACAAGTATTTATCTCTTTTAAATATTTATGTGTGTTCCCTAAAACTGTTTTGTGTATATTGATTCATTGTTTGCAAGGTGACTTTTTGTCACGTGTTTTGCTTTTGTTGGATGATATTATTATGTTAAAGGGATTTCACCTATATACTCGTAGCTTGACAACCGTCAATGAAAGTCTAATAACATGTACCAACCAAAGTAATCAAACCACACAAATGCATTCCTACTAGATTCTATTTTTGTTTTTTTTGTGATTAAAGAAAAGTGAAATCAATATTTCAGGAAAACAAGGGGAGAAAGAAAAACTAAATTTAACCTTTTATGAATAGTACAAATATAAAAGCAAGGTGCAGTTACTTACCTTGAAAGCTTATGATTCTATAGTTTTTGTCAATTTGAGTTGCAGACCGTCTATTTTGTGGCTATCCTAGGGTGGGATGGCTACAAATTTGGGGGTCATCCCTGGGTGTTCCAATTAGGAAATCAGGGGCCGTTTCAATCCAGAATGACCAAAACCTACAACATTTTAAAGGTAAAAATAGGATCAAAACTTGTAAAAATAAAATGGGATAGGGGTCCCACCATGATCTCTACTGTAGAGTGGAAAAAATAACACACTTAACAATGGGAAATGAAATGCATCTATTGCTCTATTTTTTTTAATTTACATGGTGGAATCAGTAGTCGCCATGAATATGGGTAGGCTATCTAGCTTTTATGGCTGCTATAATATTCTGTGTTGTCCACCCTGAAAGCTGTCACACAGATCTTCATGCAGTCCATCCCTATAACCACCATGCCACAATAATTTTAAATATTTTACATCATTGAAAGCACCAGGAAAGGGACAAGCATTTAGTCCAACGAGGCCCAATATTTGAACCTTGGAAATCTGCCCCCCTTACAGGGTTTGGACAGGGGGGTCTATTGATTTATCAAATTCATGATTACAAAATGTGAAAGAAATGGTGGTCCTCTCTATATTATTTGATTTTTAAAATTCATGAAAACGTCCCCTTGAGGGCTCTTAATTAATACACTCATTACAAATATGTCAAAAGACTAAATCCTTTAGAAACTTAGGTGTGCTCCAGTGTTTTCATCATACTTACAAATCATTCAAGAGTTGTATTTTGATGTCTCTGTAATGTTCTATCTATGTTCTAACTTGCCTCTCCTTCCATGTGTGCTATGATACCTAGATATAAACACAAAGAAATCAGATTTGTTAATAGCATGTACGAATTGAAATGCAATAAAAGAGATATATGCAATAATAAGCTTGAAAGAGGAAATATATAATAGACAATTCAAGACTATTCCAAATACTTCCAAAACTTAGGATCATGCATATAATGTGCTCTGGAAATGATCTAAGCAATAACATAAAGGAAATTGCACACATATTTATGGTCATCCCTGGGTGTGCCATTTAGGACTACAAAACAAGAAATGCATAATAATAGGTGCAAAACAACTCAAAATTGCACCAAAACTTGATAGAAGGCATAAAATCTACTCTAGAATTTATCTATGCAAAAATAGAAGAGAAATTGTGCTCATATTCATGGCCATATCTAGGTGTGCCATTTAAGACTACTAACCATCCCAAGTGGGTATGACCACCAAATATGGTGGTTTTTGTCACCAATTCCTCTGTGATTTGGTCCAAACTCCTCCTAGGGGTGTTGTCATAAAATTTTAGTATTTGATTCACTCAAATGGGTTGGTTTTGTAAATGGATTACGTATCCTATAATTACTTGAAAACCTCCTTCGCTCGATGGAGATCTCAAGGGAAAATACACGGTGAATTGAGGATAAATCTAAACAACACTTTGTGGTGAAATATTGCAAAGAATCCTCTTTGAAATTGGGTGGAATGACTCCACTATATATATCAAGTGATCATATGGTCAAATGGGTATGCTTGACCATGCGATGTAGGTGTCGCCATTTATCCAAATATTTTCAAGCATTAGAGGGGGAAGAATCTCCAATTTGGACCTCCAATTTGCAAGTTGACATGAGAGTTATGCACCCTCATACTGGAATGCTTCAATGGGTGGGGTAAATGGTAGAATATGGGTGCCATTTATCTCACTTTTAATATTTTAAGGGTTCAAGGCCATGGTCATCCCACCCAGGGATGGTTGTTGGTGGTCATCCCTAGGTGGGACGGTCATGAACTGTGGCTATCCTGGGGTGGGATGACCATGCCTACATGGCTCAAAACTTCCAAAAAGTGGGTAGAACCTCCCAAAAGTTTCTAGGACCACTATTTAACCTCTTAGGGTTTCCCAAGGGGCCATATGATGTCTATTAGCACGTGTCTTGGCAGTCTAATAAAATTGACGTGATTTTAGTGTCTACATGATGGACATAAATTAGGACTAGATTGAGCTTGCTTGACCATTGAATAATATTGTAATGGATGAGGATCACCCAAAATGGTGACAAGTTGATGTTTCAATTTGAACTTCAAACATTGATGAAAAGTAGAAGGGACAACCCTCATTGCATAAATCCAAGGAAATCCAAAAAGGAGATTAGAATATGCAAGGTAAGTTACCATATAAAACAAGGTATCTAAGGTCGTAGGTCCAACCCTAAGGGCGAGGGATACAATGTCATAAGCCTCTTGGAACTCATTATTGAAAGCTTTTATGATGACATCAGATTTAGTTAAATTCTCCTCTTTTAATCCAAATTTTTTAAAATTTTGATAAGTGCATAGATTGAGGTAGGGTTATGCATAAGCACAAAATATCGTAAATTGGCCATATTTAGAATTTTTGAAACTTTATATTTGCTAATTTTGGAACATTTCACTGGGGGGCATTCACCAAAAATTTACATGGTGGAAGTTTTTTTGGGGTAAATTAGCCCGTCGTTGATAATTATTATCCTATTTTTATTTTTATTTGCCAACCACTTTCATCCAATTCCACGGATAATTCACATTCAAATTATAAATGATTTTGTTTTTCCTGCCCAATTTGCCTCATATACTACCCATATATATACTGTAGGGGGTACCGATAAACATACATCTAAAACACTCTAACTTAAAAATAGCTCTAAAACAATGAAAAACCTATTGTTAGTTGACATATTTGTTGATTGGTTATAGAGTATTATCAATAAAAAGACACTGATTGGTCCCACAAACTTTACAAGGTTACATAGGAGTTCTTCTCAACATAAATCGATCCATTGCAAAGGGGTTTCAGTTGGTATATGCTTCTCAACATAAACTTTCTAGGTGTTGATCAATTACAAAAGGTTTTTTTAGGATTTTACTAAGTTTTTTGTATATATCACGTCGAGCTAGGTGGTTTTAAAAAAACTTTAAAATAGAGCTCTAGATTAAAAGTTATGCCTCCTAGAAGGTTCTCTGCAAAAATGCACCTATGCAATTGATCAACTTAACAGAGCTCTAGATCAAAATTTTACCTCCTAGAAGGTTTTTCGATCAGTTGCAGAGGTGCACTTTTGCAGAGAACCATCTAGGAGGTATAACTTTTGATCCAAAGCTTTGTTTTTAATTTTCTTTTTTAAAACCACCTAGCTCGATGAGATATACTCAAAAAACTTAGTAAAATCCTCAAAAAACCCTTTGAAATTGATTGAAACCTCTACAACCAATCGAAACCTCTGCAACTAATAGGTTGTAGATGTGTCGATCAGTTTTAAAATGGTTTTTGAGGATTTTACTAAGTTTTTTGTGTAGATATCGTCGATCTAGGTGGTTTTTAAATAGAAATTTGAAGAAGGAGCTCAAGATCAAAATTTATGCCTCCTAAAAGGTTCTCTCCAAAAGTGCACCTTTACAACTGATCAGCATATACCGATCAATTGTATAGTGCAACCGATTAGCATAAGCCAATCGATTGTAGAGGTACAACCGATCGGTATAAGCCCTCTACAATCGATCGACATATGCTAATCGGTTGCAGAGGTGTGCTTTTGCAAATAACCTTCTAGGAGGTATAACTTTTGATCTCAAGCTTATTTTTCAATTTATTTTTTAAAACCACCTGAATCGATGAGATCTACACAAAAAAAATAGTAAAATATTCAAAAAACTCTTTGAAATTGACTATCGCCTCTACAACCGACCAACACCTCTACAATCGATCATTTGTAGAGGTGTCGATTGGTTTTATATGGTTTTTTGAGGATTTTAATATTTTTTTGTGTAGATATTATCGATCTAGGTGGTTTTAAAAAAAATGAAAAAGGAGCTCGGGATCAAAAGTTATGCCTCCTAGAAGGTTCTTGTAAAAGCGCACCTCTACAACCGATCGACATATGTTTTGGCCGGTTGCAAAGGTGTTAATTGATTTTAGATGGTTTTTTGAAGATTTTACTAAGTTTTTTGTGTAGATCTCGTTGAGCTAGGTGGTTTAAAAATAAAAAATTGAAAATGGAATTCGGGATCAAAAGTTATACCTCCTAGAAGTTTCTTTGAAAAAGAGCATCTTTGCAACCGATCGGTATAAGTTGATCAGTTACAGAGATGTGTCAATCAGCCTAAGCTGATAGGTTGCAGAGTGCAACCAATCAGCATAAGTTGATTGGTGTGTCAATTGGCCTAAGCTGATTGGTTGCAGAGTGCTCTTTTGCAAAGAACCTTCTAGTAGGTATTAATTTTGACCCAGAGCTCTGTTTTCATTTTTTTTAAAACCACCTAGCTCGATGAGATATACACATAAAAATTAGTAAAATCCTCAAAAAAACCTCTGCAAATGACCAACTAAAACCCTCTGCAACCGATCGACACCTCTAGAAATATTTTTCAATTGATTCGCCATGGTTTGAAAATTTTTGGTGAAAAATTAATGTAATTCACCATTTCTCCTTGGATATGATTCACCGATATTTTGAGATGATTTTCCTTGATTTTATAAATAGATTTCAGGGCCAACCTCTTATGCATAACCTTGGATTGAGGGAGGAACCATTATCTATCAAAATCTGCTTTATAAATGTTTCCCTAATAAATGTAGCGATGTAGAGGGAAGAATACACTCATAGGCCTAAGGAAGGAATAACATCATCCTAAATGTGAAATGGTGTATTCTAAGGGAGCCTATGCCATCATTTATAATGCTAGGAAAAATACCTTGAACAAAAAATTATTTTCTTAGAAGCTTCAACAAAGCTTACCTATGAATAGGAGAAGTTTGAAAAAGTTTTAAGAGGGAGATATTAGATGGGATAGTAGCTAACTATTGTTGAAAGTTGAAGGAGACTTTAGGTTGTGGCATCAACACTAAGGGTGGGTTTTCTAATCTTGTGTTTCTTTTATGGGTATTCTTTAAAACTAAGGGTGATTTTGAAGTTTTATTAGATGTAGAACTCATCTCCTACTGATAATGTTGAGTCGATTGAGCTTGAGCTTGTCATCTTGTAGTTGTTGCCATCATACCAACCATGTTATTGTAAGGATATCACACATTATGATATGGCACTTTATTAGTTACCTATTACCCATGATTAGGTAGGTGATCTTGGAAGATCCCCATATCTTGATTAGTTGTGGATGATTTTTGAGTAGGAGGTTGATTTTTTGTTGGAGGATTAAGTTTATAACCATCTATAACAAGGCATAATGCATAAATTAGGTCTTGAATCACATGTTTCAACATCTTACATGGATTTATCATGTGCTTCTCCACTATGTGATACTCACAATGTTGACTAGGCTTGTACCAATTAGCCATGGTATTAGGTTGCATTATGGGAGAAAAATCAATGATGTGAGATTCCAAAAGCTACTTTAGGATAAAAAAAATAGGTTGGTTGAGTCTTATGAAATTTTTTAGAGGGGGATTTTGTAGGACATTTTGAGTCAAAGTTTTCATTGATGTCAAGGAATAAAGTTGTCATTGATGTCAAGGAACAAAGTTGTCATTGATGTCAAGGAACAAAGTTGTCATTAATGTCAAGAAATAAAGTTTTCATTGATGTCAAGGAATAAGCTACCATTGATGTCAAAAGGTCAAGAGGAGAAATGAAAAGGTTAAAGGCAAAAGAGCTGCACAATATTTTTAATATTATGTGGAAGCATATGTTAAGAGGGTTTTCATTAAAACCATGGTTGAGAAAAAATAAAAGGTTTTTCATAAAAACCCAAGGAAGCCCAAGGAGGTTTTAATATTTACTTTATAAAATATTTAAATTCAAATTGAATTTAAATTTTATAAAAGTGGCAAAATCAAAAAGGGCTTTGATAAAGCCAAACAAATTTAAAATTTAATTTACAAAATTTAAATTCTAAAGAATTTAAATAATTTATAAATTAATTATTCAAATTTCAAAGGCGCCGACGTTGAAAATTAAAGGAGGAAATTAGTATATATACTATATGCCTTAGTGGCATTTAAATCATCCTTCATTCAAAATAATAAAGCATGCAATTGTTGTTGTGAGAATTCGTGCGAGGAAGAAGACAAAAAACCTTGTCTTAAGCGCTAGCGAAAGGGTTAAGTTTATCGTGTGCTAAAACGTAATATCCATCGAGGCAGCATGGCCTAGTGGCAAGTGGATGAAGTGCTAAGGTATTTATGGGTGGAGTGATCCATGTTCGATTCATGGCGGTAGCATTTTGTTTATGTGTTTTGAAGCATCGAGGATGCGATGCGTGAGTTTTTTTTTTGATGCATGCGGAGAGGAATATAGAGTACGTTGGGCTCTTTCTCTCCAAACTAGCGCCTAGCTCGTGTGGTGGTTGGAGCCACGGCTAGGGAACCGATAGAGGCGACGTCATGAGTTCGAGTCCTATCAAGGAAAAGGTAATAAAATTTTTAATACGTGTTGTGATGCCTAAGGTTTTGACATAAGGTCCTAGGGAGTTAAAAGGGTTAGTTAAAAGGAATTTTAATTAGTCATTATTTTTGGTTAATTGGAGGAATAAGGATTTGGCTTTATTTTTGAATAAAGTATTTTTGACATATTGGTTATTGAAGATTTATAGTGTTGAAAGGAATTATTGCCATTGAGTTATTTTGAAAAGGAGATTGTATTGAAATTATTCTTGATATTGAATATTATTTTAATTGGGAGATTATAAGGCGTATTTGGTTAATAATATTTGTAAATGTTGATGGATGCTTTCTTTAAGATGGAGTGATAAGGTGTATGTGTGCTTTCATATGTGCATTGTATCTTTGAGATAGTTTATCATATTCTAACTCCTTTTGAGCTTGTAAAAGAAGTATTTATGGTTGTGGTAGATTTTAGAGGTTCCTTCATCATCAAGGAAAAGGTATGAGCACATTCTTCTATAGTTGATTTGATTGGTTGGTTTTCTAGAAAATAAGTTTAGAGTAAAAAGGACTTGATTAGGATTTCCTTATCGAGTGTGTTGAGTTACTGATTCAAGTTTTTCTAGAATAAAGAGTTTTTATTAAAGCCTTATCTTATAAGAATTATTGTTGAAACCATTGATTGTGTGAAGAACTTGATCTAGGGTTTGAAAAGAACATGAGTATCATTGTTATGTGAGATTGTTTTATAAGAATTGTTGTTGAAGCCATTGGTTGAGTAAAGAACTTGAACTAGGGTTTGAAAAGAACATGAGTATCATTGTTATGTGAGAGTGGTTGATAAGTATTGTTGGAAATATTTTATGTAAAGGATCATATGCTTAGACTAGGGTTTGTAAGCAATGATTGTTTCATTAAGTGATTGGTTGAGTAGATTTAGTTGAGCTTAGTCAAGTGGATGTGTGAAGTGATTGTTCAAGTTCCAAAAAACAAACTATTCTATATTCTGAATTGATTTGATAAAGTGATTGAGTATTGAGTTGAAGCATATTTTGTTTTTGGTAAATAAAAGTCTTCATTAATTACAGATTTTTGCAGGTTAACCCAAAACCTATTACAATATCCAAGATTCTGCTGAGATTGTAGATCCTAGTCATCCTTGAAACTTTCTTACCAAAAATTGTGTTGAATCCCCTACAACACCTTACTAAAAAAACACACCCATACCTAAACATAACTGTAAACATTACTTACATTGACAGGAATTGAAGTTTGGAACTTTGCACTTGTGAAACCTGTTGCTTGCCCATTTCCTATTCTCTATCAAAATCTTCCAAGGCTTACACCCTGTTACCTTCATTTCTAATTTGGTATGATTTAGAGGGAAACCTCATAGTTATTACCAGATCCATGGGGAAAGAACACCCATTCATCTTTCTCCTTAACGAGTAGGTTTTTTTGCATGACTAATAATATTTTCCACTTCACATGGCACACCTTGTGTCCATTTCACCAAACTACAAACATCAACACCTATGTTGGCTAATTTGTGTTGAAGCATATTGAGTCTCTAACAATTCTCTATATATTTCTAAAAGAGTTATTGAAAGTGATTGAGCATTGTGATTAGTATAGATCATATTGAGCATCTAACAATTCTATTTATGTTTCTATGAGATTGGACAAGTTCTAGTGTGGACTTTTTGAGCAAATTTAAGACAATTCTTTGAGAAGACTTGTGTACAGATTTGTTTAAGCTTTTAGTGGAAGCTTACAATACAGATTGAGAGCAAATTTGGATAAGTTCTTGAGAGAACTTATTGAGCAAATTTGGACAAGTTCTAGTGAGGACTTGTAGAATAGATTGGACAAGTTCTAGAGAGGACTCGAGGATAGATTGGTGTGAGGTTTTGTGGAATATTTCAAGGCAGATTTGAGATAAGTCTTTGTGAAGGCTTGTGAGTAGAGTCAATTGGTTGGTTTTTTCAAACCTTGAGTTAGATTTTGGGACAAATCCAGTTGAGTTTATTTGAGATTGAGTCAAGCTGTGAGTTAAGGCTTGAGGATAGATATTGAGGATATATTTGTACTAGACTAAAGGACTATGTTTAGTACATATTCAAAGACAGATTTTGGTGCATATTTGAGGATAGATTTGTATCAGATCATAGAATGATATTGAGGATAGATTTGTGCTAGAATGAAGGACTATGTTTAGTGCATATTTGAGATAGAGCTTTGGAAGTGACAGAGTTGACGATAGAGATATCCAACCAGATAAGGGAATACAGGTGTCTTCTATAAATAGAGTTCCATTTGCTAAGGACAGGGGAGACAGAGGTCTTCTAGAGGATCACCAGTTAGAGTAGAGATTAGGATATTGGTGTCTCTTGTGGATAGAGATCCATGAACTTGATTTAGGAGATTGGTATCTCCTTTGGATAGAGGTCCATAAACATTGTAATAGGGAAAAGATTCCCAAGAGATTTATTGATAAAATATTAGTGAAATATTTTCTTCGTGGAGTAGCCCACATTGGGTGAACCACGTTAAATTGGTGTCTCATGTGTGTGTGATGTTTTTTGCACTACTTTGGTTTCTACTGTTGATATTGCCATTGATATATTACATAATATTTATTGGGATAATAAAAGTAAAAAGTGATCTTATACTGTTCACCCCCCTCTCAGTATAAGCTTGGGTTCTTCAATTGGTATCAGAGTCGGTTCCTTCTAAAAAGGTTTAACATCTTGAAGGAAGATCTTAAAAGAACACAAATGGCAAAGAAAGACAAATGCAGAACCATGAGACATAAGAAGAAAAGAACACACATGGTCATTAAAGAAAAGGAAGATGAATTCAATGTTGTTATTTTTAGAGGAAGAATGAAAATAGATTCAAGAGATGAATCAAGCAGTGAAGAGATAACCACATTGATAAATTTTTGTACCAAATGTAGGAATACAGGTCACCATGCAACTTATTATCCACAAGAAGGTGAAGAATGTTTTGTTTGTGGTCAACTCGATCATGATGTAGGTTATTGCAATGGGTTTAGTAGCGGTGAAGATGAATATGATATTCTCGAAAATGAAATCCTAGAGGTTGGTTCAAGAAAGGATAACAGGGAAAATGAAAATAGGTATGAAGAAAAATTGTACTTTCAGTATTAGAAGAAAATACTCCTATTGAAGACCAAATAAAAGAGATAAATTTAGAAAAATAAAAGGAGGAAGATACTATTAAGGAACTTTTTAAGTTGAAAAATGAGAAATTAGAATTAAAGGCTCAAATACAAGAGGATGAGAAATATAAGATAAATATTCTACATGATATATCTGACTTGAAAGATAAGATTGAAGAGGCAAGAAAAGTTGAAAAAGGTATGGTTGAACAGTTAAAGGTAAAATATATAGAATGTGAAAGACTTATGGTCACTCTTGAAGAATAAAAAATGGAGAACTCAGGATTAAGGTTTCAAGATCAAGAAGATGAGAAAGCAAAAGCAAAGTTTCTACAGGAACCCACCAACTTTAAAATCAAGGTTGAAGAGGCAAGAAAATTGAAGTAGGTATGGCCAAAAAATTAAAGATAAAATATCTAGAGTATGAAATATTAGTGCATGAGATAGTTTCACTAAGGATGGAATTAAAAGGATCTAAGGAAAAGATACACAATTTTTAGGAAAATTCAAAGAATTTGGATAGGATTATCAATGCATAAAAGTCATCAGTCACCAAAACAGGTCTTAGTTCTAAAGAAGAACAAAGGAAACATGAATCAAAAAAAGGAGAGTCAAGCTCAAACACTAGAAAAGAAGAAGCGTCAAAATAAGTAAGTAAAAGAGAGAGTGAGACTTCTAAGGATGAGTTGGACAATAGAAAGTTCAACAAGAACAAGAACAATGCACTAGGAAGAAATAGATGGAACAACAATCAGAATAGGAGACCAATGAGGTCAAGATAAGGAAGTTTTAGGAATATATTTTTCATGTCACAGGTTTGGGTACATGGCTTCACAGTGCAAGACACATGAAAGACAAAAAAATGGGAAATTTAGAAATAGACAGCTTTTCCATGGGTATTGATACTCATGTAATCAGTTTGGTCACAAGGCAATGAATTGTAGGATTCATGAAAAAAAAGGATATGGCTTCACTAGAAGAAATCCTAAGATAGTTGCACCTCCAAGGAATAGTAACATTAAGTGTTATAAGTGCAATAATGATGGATATACAACAAAATGGTGTAGAGAAGATATTTCATAATCAAGTATGGGCACGAATAGGAATAGGAACAAGAACAGAAACACGAATATGAATATGAACATGAACAGGAATAGAAGTAGGAATAAGAATATGGATATGAACATGAATAAAAACAATAACATGAATAGGAACAGGAATATGGACATGTACATGAATAGAAACATGGACATGGAAAGGAACAATCAAAGGAATCAAACGTATTAGATAAGAAAAAAATAAGACAAAGGTAAATACCAGTGCTTTCTAGGAGTAGAAATACTCCCACCCCAAAATTAACCACCTCAAGAGGAGGTGGGGGAGGGTCTAAGCTAAGAAACTCATTCTTAGCCTTGAGCCCCAAAGGTAACCCTTTGCCATTGATGTTAAAGGGGGAGATATTTGAGTAAGGGGGGAGATTTGGCAATTGAGTAAAGAAGACATATTTGAAAAGAGCATTGATCCAGGGGGAGCAGAACAAAGAAAACATTAAGTCTCTGGTAAAAAGAATTTGGGTTACCATCAATGATAAAGGGAGAGATTATTGGACATGTTGAGTCAAACTTGTCATTTATTTCAAGGAACGAAGTTTTCATTGATGTGAAGTAATAAGCTACCATTGATGTCAAAAGGTCAAGAGGAACAATGCAAAGGTTAAAGGAAAAAGAGCTTCATAATATTTTCAATATTATGTGGAAGCATATGTTAAGAGGGTTTTCATTAAAACCATGGTTGAGCAAAACTAAAAGGTTTTTCATAAAAACCCAAGGAAGCCCAAGAAAGTTTTAATATTTACTTTATAAAATATTTAAATTCAAATTAAATTTAAATTTTATAAATAAATATTATTTATACAAAGTGGTAAAATCAAAAAGGGCTTTGATAAAGCCAAAAGGATTTAAAAATTAATTTATAAAATTTAAATTCTAAAGAATTTAAATAATTTATAAATTAATTATTAAAATTTCGAAGGTGTTGACATTCAAAATTAAAGGAGGAAATTAGTATATATACTATATGCCTTAGTGGCATTTAAATCATCCTTTGTTCAAAATAATAAAGCATGCAATTGTTGTTGTGAGAATTTGTGTGAGGAAGAAGACAAAAAACCTTGTCTTAAGCATCAGAAAAAGGGTTAAGTTTATTGTGTGCTAAAACATAATATCCATCGAGGCAACATGGCCTAGTGGCAAGTGGATGAAGTGCTAAGGCATTTGTGGGTGGAGTGATCCACGTTCGATTCATGGTGGCAGCAATTTTTTTATGTGTTTTGAAGCGTCGAGGAAGCGATGAGTGAGGTTTTGTTTTGGTATGTGCGAAGAGGAATATAGAGCACGTTGGAATATTGCTCTCCAAATGAGTGCCTAGCTTGTGCGGTGGTTGGAGCCATGGCTAGGGTGCTGATAGAGGTGGTGTCATGAGTTCAAGTCCCACCAAGGCAAAGGTAATAAATTTTTTTAAATGTGTTGTGATATCTAAAGTTTTGACATAAGGTCCTAGGGAGTTAAAAGGGTTAGTTAAAAGGATTTTTAATTAATCATTATTTTTGGTTAATTAGAGGAATAAGGAGTTGGATTTATTTTTGAATAAAGTATTTTTGACATATTGGTTATTGAAGATTTATAGTGTTGAAAGGAATTATTGCCATTGAGTTATTTTGAAAAGGAGATTGTATTGACATTATTCTTGGTATTGAATATTATTTTAATTGGGAGATTATAATGTGTATTTGGTTAATCATTTTTGTAAATTTTTATGGATGCTTTCTTTAATATGGAGTGATAAGGTGTATGTGTGCTTTGATATTACATTGTATCTTTGAGATAGCTTATCATCTTCTAACTCCTTTTGAGCTTGGTAAAGAAGTATTTATGGTTGTGGTAGATTTTAGAGGTTCCTTCATCATCAAGAAAAAGGTATGAGCACACTCTTCCATAGTTGATTTGATTGGTTGGTTTTCTAGAAAATAAGTTTGGAGTTAAAATGACTTGATTAGGATTTCCTTATTGAGTGTGTTGAGTTAATGCTTCAAGTTTTTCTAGAATAAAGAGTTGTTATTAAAACCTTGTCTTATAAGTATTTTTGTTGAAACCATTGGTTGTGTGAAGAACTTGATCTAGGGTTTGAAAAGAACATGAGTATCATTGTTATGTGAGATTGTTTTATAAGCATTGTTGTTGAAGCCATTGGTTGAGTAAAGAAATTGAACTAGGATTTGAAAAGAACATGAGTATCATTGTTGATAAGCATTGTTGGAAATATTTTGTGTAAAGGATCATATGGTTGGACTAGGGTTTGTAAGCAAGGATTGTTTCATTGAGTGAATGTTTGAGTAGAGTTAGTTGAGCTTAGTCAAGTGGATGTGTGAAGTGATTGCTCAAGTTCCATAAAACAAACTATTTTATATTCTGAATTGATTTGAGAAAGTGATTGAGTATTGATTTGAATTATATTGAGTCTATAACAATTCTTTATATGTTTCTAAAAGAGTGATTGAAATTGATAGAGCATTGTGATGAGTATAGAGCATATTGATTCTCTAAAAATTAACTTTATGTTTCTATGATATTGGACAAGTTCTAGTGTGGACTTGTTGAGCAGATTTAAGGTAAGTCTTTGAGAAGACTTGTCGATAGATTTGGGTAAGCTTTTAGTGGAAGCTTACAATACAAATTGAGAGCAGATTTGGATAAGTTCTTGAGAGAACTTATTGAGCAAATTTGGATAAGTTCTAGTGAGGCTTGTAGAGCAGATTGGATAAGTTCTAGAGACGAATTAAATATAGATTGGTGTGAGATTTTATGGAAGCTTGCAAGGCAGATTTGAGATAAGTATTTGTTAAGGCTTGTGAGCGAAGTTGATTAATTGATTTTTTCAAACCTTGAATTAGGGTTTGGGACAAATCCAACTGATTTGATTTGAGATTGAGTCAAGCTATGAGTTAAGACTTGAGGGCAGATATTGAGGACATATTTGTGCTAGATCAAAGGACTGTGTTTAGTACAGATTCGAGGACAGAGTTTGGTGCATATTTGAGGACATATTTGTACTAGATCAAAGACAAATATTAAGGATAAATTTATGCTAGATCGAAGGACTATGTTTAGTGCAAATTTGAGACAAATATTTGGAGGTGATAGAGTTGAGGATAAATATCTCCAGCTAGAGCAGGGAATACAGGTGTCTCTTATGGATAGATTTCCATTTGGTAAGGGCAGTGGAGATAGAGGTCTTCTAGAGGATCACCAGCCAAAGCAGATATTAGGAGATATGTGTATCCTATGGATAGAGATCCATGAACTTGATTTATGGGATTGGTATCTCCTTTGGATAGAGGTCCATAAACATTGTAATAGGGAAATTATTCCCTAAATATTTATTGAGAAAATATTAGTGAAATATTTTCTCCGTGGAGTAGCCCACATTGGGTAAACCACGTTAAATTGGTGTCTCATGTGTGTGTGATTTTTTGTGTACTACTTTAGTTTCTACTATCTATATTTCCATTGATATATTGCATAATATTAATTGGGATAAGAAAAGTAAAAAGTGGTCTTATATTGTTCACCCCCCCTATCAGTATAAGCTTGTGTTATTCATATTTTTGGGTTGACTAAGCACCATATTTAATAATATGTTAGCAACAATATTTATGGGTCTACTATCCGTTACCCCATCACCAACTACATGCTTCTTCTTATACTTAACTTTTATTGTCCTATCTTCTTCCTTCCTTGGCTTGAATTGACCTCTTCAGATAAGGGCTTTCTCTACCCTTCTTGCTAGATCTATTGTTTGGTCAAAATAGGCAATAGTTGTTATTTCCAATTCATAAGATATTTGCTCTTGTAAATTTCCAATAAATATCTCAAGCATGTCTCGAGGAGGCAAGGTGTATCTTAGCCATCCAAATAGACTCCTCCAATGAGACAAAAATTCTAAAAAAATTCATCTTTACCTTGTTTCAACATATAAACATCTTTCATAGTCATATTTTTCTCAACATAAGCTTTGAATTACTAAATAAACAACTTTGTTATCTCTTCAAAATTCCTTAAAGAATGATTGGGTATTTTATAATACCATTTCAATGCCATACCACCAAGGCTATTGGGGAACGTATTTAGGAATATGTCATCATATATAATATCATGGCATGTTATCCGTAAACATCCTTAAATGTTAATTGAGGTCCTTTTTTCCTTATAAATAGGTAAAAATGGTATTGGAAAATACTTAGGGTAAGAACTAAAGGTAATGATAGGGTCTAAGGGTTAATTGAATATTTTTTTATAGTTGTAGGTGAAACTTAGAGGTTGAATCATATCCACTCTTAAGACCAATTGTTTCACCATAATTGTAAATCTTTGCATATCATGATTATTATTGTGCAATACCCCTAGGTTCCCTAGGGGAGGGTTATAGGTAGCCTGTTGAAAGGGAACTTATCCAATGTTGGAGGTATTGACATTGTTATGGTATGGGTTATGATATATGGTATCTTGCTATGGAGGATAAGTGACATTTTGTGGAATAGAAGCATGAATGTTGAGATGAGCAGAATGAAGAGGAAATTGAGCATAATATTGAGATGCACTACTAGTTGGAGCAATTTTTGGATTTCCTCCAATCTTGGTGGTTATAGTAGTGACATATATTGGTTTATTAAATGGATTAACATGATTTAAAATTCAAATAGTGGATTAGTGTAAATTATTTTATGATGAGGTGTCTCAACCTCTTCAAGGTGGGCTTCTTCATCCATAGCCTTATTCAAGGCATATCTATAAAACTTGAAAAAATTCCAAATATGATCAAATGATTTAAAGAGAATGTGTCCATTAGACCCCTTGGTAGGATCAAGGTCATTACCATATTCTTATCATTCTTCCTTGTCTAGATTAGGATTCTCTCTATCAATCTGGTCATCTCCTTAATGAACCTTATCAGATTCTAAAAGCATTCACTTACTCCAAAGTTGGGGAGCCATAGTAGAAAGAGAAAGGATATAGGAGAAAAAGGAAAATCTAAAACTAGAAAAAACACACAAAAGAGATATTTTTAATATTTTATAACTCTAAATAAATAAATTTAGTGGTCTTGCTTTAAATTTTTTAGAACAAAATAAAAAAAGAGGCTTCCTAAAAGATTATTTAGATAACTTATTTGACCTGAAGGTTGATCCTAGATTTAACTTACATCTATAATATCCAAACAACTTCAAACCTACAAAAATAGCTTCACAAAACCCTAGAAATTTTAATCAAATTTTGGAGCATGATTAGGCTACTATATGACTAAGCTTGAGGGCATAACAATTAATCCTCCTTGGTTCTTTTAGCTGACATTTAAAAAGTAAGAATGTTTTTTGACCTTTGGAATCAAACACAACGAGATATGATAGTATGAAATAGTCAATAAGATGCAAATAGAATGAACACAATGCTAAACTAGTATGCAACTAGAAATTTAGGGTTTTAGGGACAAGTGGTTGCCCCCAAGCTAATATGATTTAAATGCAAGTGAAAAAAATGATAGAAATTAAAATAGAATGATAACATAAAATGAACAATGTAAAATAGATATGCAAACCAAGACCCTAGGGTTTAGAGATATATAGTTGCTCCTAATTCTATCTATAACGAATATGTGCGCTATAAATTATCAAGCACGAATTCAGTAACCAAAAGAAAAATAAATTACATAAAGCAAAATAAGAGAAAATAGAATTTTCATCGAACCCACACCCTATAATGAATGATATGTAGATTCACACAAGGAGTTTTAAAATAAATAATCCAGATGCAAAATGTAGTTTTAAAACTAAATAAAATGACTTAAAAGTTCATGAATGTAAAGAGACAACCTAATTAACCTATAGAAGAAACAAGAGAAAAGGTAGAAGACCTATCCTCCTCAAGAAGACAACTTTTTTATCAAGGCTTCCTCATTTACAAATTACAAGAAGAACACCAAAGCAGTAAGAACACCAATAGAAATAAATATTACTAAAAACTTGCTTAGATCAATATTACCAAAGAAAAATTCATCTCTTGCTTGCTACATAGATAAAAAGGGATCTAATCCCTTTATTTATAGAGGATTTGGAGGGATAAAAAAGTGGGAAAACAAAAATTAACCTTGGCCAAGTCGATGCCACAAAAGGTCAACCCAAAATTTAAGATTTTTAAAAGAAAAAGTCTAAATTTATCGAATCTATACCCCATAATTTATCGGGTGCAAATTTGGTCAAGGTTAAGAAAAACAAAGAAAAAACCAAGAAAAGAAGGTTCAAAAGTATGAAATAGTCAGCAAGATGCAAAAAGAATGAACACAATGCTAAACTAGTATGCAACTAGAAATTTAGGGTTTTGGGGACAAGTGGTTGCTCCCAAGCTAATATGATTTAAATGCAAGTAAAAAAAATGATAGAAGTTAAAGTAAAATGATAACAAAAATGGAACAATGTAAAATAGATATGTAAACCAAAACCATAGGGTTTAGGGTTATATATTTGCTCCTAATTCTATCTAGACTGAACATGTACCCTATAAATTATCAAGCACGAATTCAGTAACCAAAAGAAAAATAAATTCCATAAAGCAAAATAAGCAAAAATAGAATTTTCATCAAATCCACACCTTATAATGAATGAATTGCAGATTCACACAAGGAGTTTTAAAAAAAAGAATCCAGATGCAAAATATAGTTTTAACATTAAATTAAATGACTTAAAAATTAATGAATGCAAAGAGACAACCTGATTAACCTATAGAAGAAGCAAGATAAAATGTAGAAGACCTCTCCTCCTCAAGAAGACAAGTTTATCATCAAGGCATCCTCACTTATAAATTACAATAAGCACACCAAAAGAAGAACACCAAAGCACTAAGAACACCAATAGAAATAAAAATTACTAAAAACTTGCTTAGATCAAGATTGCCAAAGAAAAACTCTGTCTATTGCTTGCTACATAGATAAAAAGGGATCCAATCCCTTTATTTATAGAGGATTTGTAGGGATAAAGAAGTGGAAAAATAAAAATTAACCTTCGCCAAGTCGATGCCTCAAAAGGTAAACCCAAAATTTAAGCTTTTTAAAAGAAAAAAGTCTAAATTTACCGAATCCATGCCCCATAATTTGTTGGATGTAATTTTGATCAAGGTTAAGAAAAATACAAGAAAAAAAGGTTCAAAAGTATGAAATAGTCAACAAGATGCAAACAGAATGAACATAATGCTAAACTAGTATGCAACTAGAAATTTAGGGTTTTGGGGACAAGTGGTTGCTCCCAAGGTAATATGATTTAAATGCAAGTGAAACAAAATGATAGAAATTAAAATAGAATGATAACAGAAATGGAACAATGCAAAATAGATATGCAAACCAAAACCGTAGGGTTTAGGGATATATAGTTGCTCCTAAGTCTATCTAGACTGAACATGTGCCCTATAAATTATCAAGCACGAATTCAGTAACCAAAAGAAAAATAAATTACATAAAGCAAAATAAGCAAAAATAGATTTTTCATCAAATCCACACCTTATAATGAATGAATTGTTGATTCACACAAGGAGTTTTAAAAAATAATCCAGATGCAAAATATAGTTTGAACATTAAATCAAATGACTTAAAAATTAATGAATGCAAAGAGACAACCTGATTAACCTATAGAAGAAGCAAGAGAAAAGGTAGAAGACCTCTCCTCCCCAAGAAGACAAGTTTATCATCAAGACATCCTCTCTTATAAATTACAATAAGCACACCAAAAGAAGAACACCAAAGCACTAAGAACACCAATAGAAATAAAGATTACCAAAAACTTGCTTAGATCAATATTGCCAAAGAAAAACTCTGTTTATTGCTTGCTACATAGATAAAAAGGGATCCAATACCTTTATTTATAGAGTATTTGTAGGGATAAAAAAGTGGGAAAACAAAAATTAACATTGGCCAAGACGATGCCTCAAAAGGTCAACCCAAAATTTAAGCTTTTTAAAAGAAAAAGTCTAAATTTACCGAATCCATGCCCCATAATTTATCGGATGAAATTTTGGTCAAGGTTAAGAAAAACAAAAGAAAAAAAGGTTCAAAATTATGAAATAGTCAACAAGATGCAAATAGAATGAACACAATGCTAAACTAGTATGCAACTAGAAATTTGAGGACAAGTGGTTGCTCCCAAGGTAATATGATTTAAATGCAAGTGAAACAAAATGATAGAAGTTAAAATAGAATGATAACAGAAAAGGAATAATGCAAAATAGATTTGCAAACCAAAACCCTAGAGTTTAGGGATATATAGTTGCTCCTAAGTCTATCTAGACTGAACATGTGCTCTATAAATTATCAAGCACGAATTCAGTAACCAAAAGAAAAATAAATTACATAAAGCAAAATAAACGAAAATAGGATTTGATGAAAATCCACACCCTATAATGAATGAGATGCAGATTCACAAAAGGAGTTTTAAAACAAAGAATCCAGATGTAAAATATAGTTTTAACACTAAATCAAATGACTTAAAAATTAATGAATGCAAAGAGACAACCTGATTAACCTATAGAAGAAGCAAGATAAAAGGTGGTAGAAGACCTCTCCTCCTCAAGAAGATAAGTTTTTCATCAAGGCTTCCTCACTTACAAATTATAATAAGCACACCAAAGCACTAAGAACACCAATATAAATAAGGATTACCAAAAACTTGCTTGGATCAAGATTGCCAAAGAAAATCTATGTCTCTTGCTTGCTACATAGATAAAAAGGGATCCAATCCCTTTATTTATAGAGGATTTGGAAGGATAAAAAAATGGGAAAATAAAAATTAACCTTGGCCAAGCCGATGCCTCAAAAGGTCAACCCAAAATTTAAGCTTTTTAAAAGAAAAAAAATCTAAATTTACCGAATCCATGCCCCATAATTTATCGGGTGCAAATTTGTTCAAGGTTAAGAAAAACAAATAAAAACACAAGAAAAGAAGTTTCAAACTTGCACTTAGCAATTTTGAGAGCCTCCCAAGGGATTCTAAGAAAAATTGACTCATTTGGGTGGGTCAATTTTCCATGTCTACAATTATCTATAGAGTTTTTTCAATTTTACATCAAACTTAGATAGATAGATAAAAGACATCAAATGACATGAGCTTGAATTTTCAATCTTAAAATATTTTTATAGAGAAAGAGAGGCTGGAAGACATCAAATGACATAAGCTCAATTATTAAAACTCCTTGACTTTTCAGAAGATCCAAATTTAAATATTATCATACATAATTATTAAGTTATTATAATACCACTATCACTTACCAAGAAGAGACCTAGGTTCAAACCTTGGGGGAAGCCAACCCTTTGCAAAGGTAGTAGTATGATCCAAATCATGTGAGTATGAACCAAACAAACGATGATGGTACAAATCTCGAGCGATCGACGATCCCCACGTTGGGTTACGTAAAAACGAGATAGTAGATTTGTTGGTGTAGTCCCTATGGTTTGAACCTGGCCAATTATTAAAAATAGTGATTGTTACCAACTCTTTTATGCACCAAAAAAAATACCACTATCATAAAAAAATAAGGCTTGCTTCAATTTCATATAATTAATAAATAAATAAATAACGTTCTTAAAAAAATAAATTAATTATATGTAAAATATACCCATAAATTACCATGAGCTCAATTATTAAAACTTGTTAACATTTAAAAAATCTAAGTTTGAATCTTGTGAAAACATATATACATAATTATAATTATAATTATAATTATAATTATAATTATCACTATCAAGTTATTATTAAACTAATTATCACAAATAAGGCCTGCTTTAATTTTATATAATCTCACTTTCATACAACCAAATAAAAAAATCAAAACTTATGTAGTCAACTTACAATACATTTAACATCCTCTATATGACGTCGCACTTGTAATACAAATACTGTCCTCTGTATGCTCGGCATAGCACAGTTGGGGATTCTATTAAAAAGATGGATATGAAAAGTGCCATGGGTAGAAATTTTTTATTTTCTCCATCCGCTGATACAACTTGTGTATAACATGGATTATATTCATTTTATCTGATGCTAACATGGTTTTTATTTGATGTGCAGAAGAAGATTCAAAAAAGGAGAAATCGAAGACGTTGAAGGTGATTGGAGTGGGGTTATGCCGCACGGGCACCTCCTCTCTCAGAGATGCGCTCAACTTCTTGGGCTTCCCTTGTTATCACTGCTCCGAAGTGATAAAAAACAAGCAAGAGGATCTATGTATCGATATTCTGCAAGGAGGTATGCAAACAAATCTTCATTCTATACGCTTCTCTTTCTTTATCATCTGTTTCTTATATTTATATTTGCAGGAAATCGTGTTAATTGGGAGCAAGTCTTCGAGGGATATACGGCTACCGTGGGTTTGTCTGCGGTGAAGGTTTACCGAGCGTTGATGGTGGAGTATCCGGAGGCAAAGATAATCCTTACTGCCCGCGATAGCGAAAGCTGGTATAGGAGCATCATGGAGACGGTGTACCGCACACACAAGGACCCATCTGGAGCGATCAACGAAGGTAGCGAAGTTGGTTGTCGTGGAGGGAACATTCCACGGAAGGTTGAATGACAAGGAATAAGCCATCAGTATTTACGAACAGCACAATGAGGAGGTGAAGAGATTGGTTCCTGCTGAGAAGTTACTAGTCTTCGATGTGAAGGAAGGATGGGATCCTCTCTGCAAGTTTTTGGGTGTTCCCATGCCGGAGAAAGAGGTGGGTTTCCCTTAATCGAATGGAAAAGGTAGGGAAACTCAGTACATCCCTCTTCCGGCATTGGGGTTTGAAGAATCGAAGTGCCAAAGTCGTCTGGGCTGGAATCTTTGCAGTTCCATGATATTTGGTTGATTTTCCATTAGAGAAGAAGTGTGGTTTTGATATTTGCTTTCGAAAATTCTATTGAGCTAAAGGAAGTGACTGTGTTAACAACTGCAAACTCTTATTGCAGATTTGTTTTGATGTGTACAAAAAATATAACATAGAAATTAGATAAACCTAAAAAATACAGTGCCTACTTTTGAAATAACAATGTGAAAGTAACATCAGTTATGGAAATGTAATAATATTATCATCATCTGCCAATAAATTTGATCCTATGTTTTAGTATTTTCAAGATATAGTCTTCAAATTGAGAGACAATAAAAAATAATAATAGTATTTATATTTTTATTTATTTTTTTATAAGGTAAATAATGTTTTGTAGATTTTCTCACAAATAATTATTTTCATTTTCATTTTTTATTTGAGTCATACTTTTTATATATATGTACCACGGTTTTTATTATGTTTTATAAATTAAAATTTAAGATATTTTCATTTTATTGAAATATATATTTTAAATTAATTTTATTGTAACTTATGATAATTACATATTACTTTTTCTACTCAATATTTTAATAATGAACATAATAAAATATTATAAAAAAAATCAAATTAAATTTTAATTCATTTTGAGAACATAAAAGTTTTAATATTCTTTTGCAAGAATAAATTTTAAAAAATAATTATATTTTAAAATAAGCACAAGACCAAATCTAATCAACCAAAACAATATGATTACATTGCAATATAGTTGGCTACCATCTAATATCTAATTTTTATTTATATATGTACCACATTTCGATCAACATATTATTGCACAAAAAATATTAAGATTTATAATAAGATTAAAATCTTAATTTAAAATGTAAAACTTTTATTTAAGGGGTACAATGCAACCATCTGGGCTTTGGATTTTCTTTGAGAGGTCCAAGGTTCAAACCTTGGTGTAAGTGAGTGTGTGAGGGGGTGTGAATGTGTGTGGTGGTTGTGTATTAAATTCTTTATTAATAAGGGTAGCTCTGACTTTAATAGAAATCATGGTTGAAAAAACTTTTAACTTTACTGGAAATCATGATTTACAATACCCAAATCAAGAAAGGTAACTCATTACTTTTCTTTTTTCCTTAGATGATACAATCTTATTAAAAATAAAAGGCTAAGGTCTTTCTATGGGATTAGAATGATCTTCTTGCCCTCTCCAGGCGGGCCCCTCCACAGCTCCGTCGCACCATTTCGGCACAAGCGATCATCCTTCTTCTGGAAACTGATCAATCTCCGAGGAGCGAAAAGTCCCTCTACCGTTAACGGAAAAGTGGAAGCCGGTTGGCTTAGGCTAAAAATAACAGATTCCAGAGCCTGAAGTTATAAATACATCAGCTGGGGTTAGAATCTGTTCGCCCCATTTGCCCTCTCTAAAAAGGATAGGCCCTCTCTTTCAAAAGGATAAGCCTAGGAAATCACCGGATGGGGAAGCTTGGGAAAGAAGGATTTTGTTTGTGACCGGATCACTAGCCCGCTCGTAGATACTTTGATAGGAGCCTAAAAGGCCGGGTGACTTCTTTTTCCCAAACTCCAAATACGGAAAATCCCTTCTGCGTAAATCCGAATAAAGGGAAATCCCCGCAAAAGGAAAAGGATAGCTCTTGAATCGCAGGTTCCATCTACACCGTACATTGTTTGACCGGTCCGGTATAACCCATTTGCCAAATGAGAAAAACGATATATGGGATTAGAATGTTGGTTTAGGGTGTGAGATCCATAGTACTCTTATTGCACCCCCTTAGGCTATTAAATGTAACTGTTTGCTTTTCCTTTTTCCTTGGATGACACAATCTTATTAAAGATAAAAGCTAAGGTCTTTATATGGGATTAGAATGTTGGTTTAGGGTGTGAGATCCATATTGCACCCCTTAGGCTATTAAATGTAACTCTTTACTTTTCTGTTTTTCGTTGGATGACACATTTTTATTAAAATAATATAAAAACCAAAGTTTTTGTATGGAATTAGAATGTTGGTTTAGGGTGTAAAATCCACATTACTTTTGTTGTGCCCCCTTAAACTATTATTTTAAAATTCGATTCACAATTTTTTAAAATTTTTAATAATAATTTTATAAATATTTATTATTTTAAATTTATTTGAATATATATTATTTTTTATTTTAATCTAATTTAATAATGTAATAAAGATCATTTATATATTATGTTTTAAAACGATGTATCAAAATTATGCTTCATACATATGAAAAATAATTAACTGGCATGTGATATCTACAAAACTTTGTTCTGCTTTGTCTTAGTATTTATATTTATGGATGGGAAACGAAATTTGATTCTTTATCTTCATAGATAGGTAAATAACTTTGATTCAGATACTCAAAATATTAACATAAATTCTATTTGGATTAATATTTTTGACCTTCCTTTTCATTTATGGTAGGAGACTATCCTAGTTGATTTTGTTATGATTGACACTACAACTAAGGTCAAATATAGAATGATTTTTGCTAGGATGTGTGTGAATGTGGACTTGGATGCTAACTTCCCTGATTCTATTGAGCTACTTTTGGATGTTGGCTATTAGATTCAATTCATTGAATATGAAAATAGATCATCCTTTTCCTCTGAATGCAAAAAAACTAGGTATGAGTTCACTCATTGTCCATTCTCTTCTTAAAAAAAGGTAGTGGACCCTCTGGTTCCTACGGTTGATGCTTCCCCAATAAGAGCTCCCCTCAAGTATTTTTTTTGGGTTATCTTCAAGGTAGGAAAATTGGAGGTCTAATAGATACAACTATTCAAGTTTTTTTGTGAATCCTTCTTCTATGATTTTCTATTTGAATCCCCTTCAGGGTAACCCCTTTGAATGTTTAACTTCTAGGGAAGATTCAGTTGTAAAAAAAGCTTACTATAATTTGATGTTTTAGAATTAGATACTTTAAAAACCCAAAGTGAATCTTCCTTCAAGCTCTAGCAAGAAAGCCTTGGTTTTAGAAAGTTCTCATTTTTTTTCAAAAAGTTCTCAAGGATATCCTTCTAAGAGAAAATGTAATATACGCAGAGCTTTGATGTCCTTAGGTCCAGTAACAAGAATCCAATCAAAAGGAGGAGTGGGTGTAGGGCTTGAGAGGAAAGTGTGAGGACCTCCCATCAAAGCTTCTCGAAATCAAGAATCAAAATAAGACATTGTCAATGGATCATAGTCGATCCTAAATTTAGATAAAGGGAAAGATCATTTGGAAACTCATGTTAATGTGATAGCTCCCAAATATCATTCCTTTGACCTCATCAAACAAAGGAAAGAAACCTAATTTTTCTATTGAAGATGATGGTCTAGTCTTGACTTGTAAGAGGTATGCATGGATCTATTTTGCTCTACTCTAAAAGGTGTGTAGATTTATCTTAGATCTCTTAGAATATTAGGTTTATTTGTCTAAGATGTTCTCAGTGGAGAGCTTTTGGATGTTGAGGTAATTCTAGTTCTTTTAGAACATCTCTATGTTGGAGGTGTTCCTATCCTTTGAGGTTTTGGTATCTCAATATTATTGTTGGTATTTTATCTTCTTTTGATTCTATGTTCCTTTTTCGGTGATGGGTAGTTGGGCTCTACCTCTCTTCTCTTTTTAGTCTTGTCATTTTTCAGTCTTGTGTTAGGACTCTCTTTTGTTGTTCTTTTTGTAAAATTGTAAAAGGTTCAAGGACCCTTTCAAAACCCCCTTCTTCCACCTAATAAAAAACCACTTATTTTTTAAATTAATATAATTTATCAATGTTCATTTATACCATTTATTGAATATTTAGTTATTTGAACTTTTACTTAAGCATAGCTTGATATATATCTTCTTTTAAATTTTAATTTTCATTTTCAAATAAAATTACAAGATTAATTGATATAAATTTTTATAAAAAAAATATTAAAAATTTATTAAATTTAAAAAACTTTTTCTAATAAAAATTCCATTATCCAAAAAAGATAATAAGTCTAATAACTCTTATTTGATAAATATTACTAAATAAATAAATATATGAATCTTTTTTGTCTGTGTTGGTTAACAAATTATGTTTGGTGTATTTATTTTAATTTATTGTAAAAAAAATAAACTGATAAAAACTATATTTTGTGTTACTTAAGCATGAGGATACAATGTTGTTGTTGGTCTAACATTTACTTATGAAAACTAAGGTGTTGCATATGGATTATAAAATACTTGGATAAAATTGAATTCTAGTAGATATGATGAATACCTCAATACACACTTTAATAGAGGATAGGGATAACCCTACGAGTATGGTTAAGAAACAGGTTGTGTAAATGTTAAATCATTTTTATAAGTAGACACTTCACCTTGAAAAGCCACAAAATGACTAGAAGGTCAAGTGTGGATGGTGCCTAGTGATGCAATATTGTACTTTGACCACCTACTATCAATCAATGATGTTGAGTTTGAACCTTCTATCACTAAATTCATTAAGCCTAGATTTTCTTCCTTCCATGTACTACTATGAGTATATGATCATGTGGAAGTTAGGTTAGGTGGTGCATCAAGTTTAGCATCTCTGGTAGTAGTAGTGATCCATTTTGGAGTCTTTATTTGTTGTTATGGATCAAATACTAGTTGTTTATGAATAATTTTTTTAACTTATTTATAATCTTCCTTAGCTAACTCAACTCTTAGAACTTATTTATTTAACTCAAATATAAAAATTAGAGATGTGGCATATATAGACTCAAAATATTTAATGTTTGTCTTATTTTCAAACATTGATACTTTACATAGCAAGCACAACCCATGCTCTAGGGGCTATGCTTGCTCAACATGATGATTAGAATAAAGAGTGAGCTATCTAATATATCAGTAGAACTTTGGTTAGAAATGAAACCTAATATACTCCCTTAGAGAATATTTACCTTGTTGTAGTGTTTGCTTCTCAAAATTTAAGATGCTACATGCTTAGCCATAAGATATTGGTAGTTGTAAGGTTTGATCCTCTCTGCTACTTAATGTTGAAGCCCCACCTTTTAGGTCAAGCTACTAAGTGGGTTCTAGCCCATAGTAATTTTAACTTAATATTTATAGGTTAGAAAGCTATCAAAGGTCAGGTGATTGTTGATCAGCTAGCATTCGCTCCCTTAGAATCTACCCATACTTTAGTCATTGAGTTTCTTGATTAGTGTTTTATCAAAGAGCAAGAGTCTTGGACTTTTTTTTTTGATGGAGCCCATTGCTTGAAGGGTGTTGGTGTTAGAATTATTCTAGTTACCCCACAAAAATAGCTCATCCCCATTTTCTTAAGTTTCATTTCACTTGCACTAATAATATTATAGAATACAAAGCCTTAAATCTCAATCTTAGAGTATCCTTAGCCTTAAAGTTTAAATTCCTTTCGATCATTGGTGACTCTCAACTTGTGGCTAATCAGATCAATAATATTTATTATACCAGAGATGATAAGCTTAAACCTTACAAAGAAAAAATCATAAATATTTTATCCACATTCAATAGGGTAACCATAAAGTCTATTCCTAGATCCTCCAACTACCATACAGATGCCATGCCAATACTGCATCATTGTTCCCCTTGGGATTAGAATATGATCAAGCATCAATTATCATTTGTCAACTCTGAGAGCCTATTTTCCTATGTTCTAATATTATTCTATTAGATGTCCTAAACATTGGAGTTTCTCAATATGAGCTTTGGTACACTGACATATTTTTCTTCCTTAAGGATGGTTTAATGTTTAGTGACTTTGATTGTAAATAGCATAAGATTCTATGCAAAAGAGTGTGTTGATTCATTATAATAAGCAATACTTTATATTGATGCTCTTTTGAAGGCATCCTCTTATGATACCTTAACTTCTATGAAGTCCAAATAGCCCTCAATAAATCTTAGGAATGATCATGTGGAGGCCATTTTAGCAACAATAACATTGCCAAGAAGATCCTTCGAATAAGCTATTATTGGCCTTCCATGGAGAAATATGTTTATGACTATGTTTAATGTTATGACAAGTTTCAATGTCATGATAACCTTATTCATACTCCTCAAAATATTTAGGATATCTCTTCTCCTCAACCCTTATCCATGTGGAGGTTGGTCATTATAGGAATATTAACCCAATATCATCTGATGGTCACAAGTTTATCATCATGGCCACTAAGTATTTCACTAAATGGATTGAAAATATACCCCTGGCTATGGTAACTAGAGGTCAAGTCTCCAAGTTCATATTTAACCAGATAATTTGCAAGTTCGAGATTCCTTCTATGATTATTTCTAATAATGGTACTCCTTTCAAGAATAAGGATATCCATAAAATTTGTGCTAAGTACAAGATTCAGCACAAATGGTCAATTCCATATTACTGCTAAGGTAATGTTCAAGCCAAAGCATCCAACAAGTCTTTAGTTAAGATCCTCAAGAATCTAGTTAATAAGATTAGTTGTGATTGGCATATCTAGCTATATCCTACCTTGTGGACCTATCGTACTAGCATGCAAACTCCTACAATTGCTTCCCTATATGTCATGGTCTACAACACTGAGTTAGTTTTTCATTTGATTTAGAGGTTTATTCATTGCAAATATTATTTCAAAATTTCTTGATCGACGATGAGTATCATTTAGATCATTTAAACCAATTGGAGTTGTTGTTTGAGAAGTGTATCTATACCTTAGATAATTATTGAGCCTATCAAAATAGTATTAAGTGATCTTAATCTAAGAAATTTTGTATTCATTCTTTTGAGTTTGGGAACCTTATCCTCAAAAAAAATTAGAATAACATTAATGTTCAATTAGATCTAAAAGGAAAGTTTCAACCCAATTGGGTAGGCCCCTTTGTCATACCAATCAAATTTTACTGAAGTGCCTATTGTTTAACATTGTTATATGGTAAAGAGCTTAAAAAACCAATGAACATAATACACCTAAAATGATATTTGCATGATTCTGCATCTTCATTCTTCATCCTGCATTTGCTTTACTTGCTTATGTTGCATGACTACCTACCATATCTTGCATGAATTATTTGATATTCTATTCCATTTGCATCTTTGCTTGTCATATAGTTACTTTGTTGCTTGATCATACTTGCATGTGCGCAACCCTGAGGAGTGCACACCTCTGCTCTACTCATGATATTATATCAAATGGAAGAAAACAAAGCAATATGCATAACATAGAAATGAAAAATAAAAAAATATCTTCTTTTTATTAATTTCTTGGCGCAATCCCAGTTACATATCGGTCCCTTTGAGGGATACCCAGTCTTTGATACAATAAGATACAAGCAGAAAAATTGTGAATAAAGTGTCCCCTCACAAGAGGATGGTGCACTTTTGTAGGCTTCCCAATCTCACACATGAAAATATGTGAGGGATTATAGATGCCTCCTCCTTTTCTCATCATGGAGGGATCTTGTGCTTTGAATGCCTTAAATCGGTCTTGTGAACCTGTTACCTATGTGTATAGAAACAACAGAATACACTTAGTAGCATAGGCAACCTCTTCGGATGAGGTTGTTATTAGTAAATCTGATAAACATAGTAAATAAGTATAATATGATTTAAAATGTAGTAGATCTAAGCAATTTATAGGTGTAAAACTCAAAAATATTTATGTAAATGCATTGCAAGAAACCAGATCTATGCTAGAACTAATTAAGAAATGAATGCAATAATAGATCTAAGCTATAACAAAGGAAAATTATGTTTAATACCCTAGGTTATGTCTATGGGCCAGTATCCAAGATAGTAGCCATGAAATAAATTATTTCTCCTTGCGATCCAAGGGCTGTAGCACTAGATTCTTTGCTCCAATTAATGTTCAAGGGTCGCCTATTGTATCTGGTACACTAGTTGGTGATGAAGAAATAACAGATATAAATGTGGGTGCGTAGTCTTAGCTTAGCCAAATAGAACTTCATTGCTCCTCAAGGGTGCGTAGATTTGCTCTTCGATCTGCCAAGGCTTCGCTACACAAAATTTTGATATTTGTAGATCTATTGTTTTGCTTTGGAAGGTCCATATGTAGACCTCCTAGATTCAGATATGAATCTTGACTTTCTGGAGAATCTAAGATCTAAATTTACATGCAACTGGCCATCCTGAGGGGAAATAATCAATTACAAATTTGCATTGAAGGGATAGTTAGGAGGAAATCTAGGAGTTCCATGCCAAAATCTGCCTGAAAGTAATGTAAGATGCAGTCTGACTACGTTATCTTGGCCTATATTCATGGCAAGGCTATGCTTGGTGCTAGCCATTATTTAGAGCAGTGGTTAGGTGTATTTTTTCTCAGATCCAGTGATCAAGTGTGGTGATTGCCTTGCTTGATAGTGACTAAGCCTGAATGGGATAGAACTACCCTTTTTGAGTGGTTAAGGCCATTAATAGCTCTTGGAAAGGTCCAAGATAATTCATATGATCTTCAGATATACTCATATGATTAGTCTCCTAAAAATGATGTATTTTAGGTGTCTATAGATACCCCTTTTTGGTATGCATTGTGGAAAAACACAACGTAAAGCAAAAATAGACCACCTAGGGTCATATTGTAGGGTGTGTGATGATCATTGATCTAATCAACATTGGATGCCCCAGCCATGTAGAAGGTATGCATCTTAGAATCATTGCTTGCAAAAAAATGGAAGGCTTAATTTTGTAAAATCTTGCACTTGTCTATCAGATAATCGGGTAGCTTCAGTGGTACTATAGGCTTCAATGCTCTATAGTTCCGAAAGGAGGAGAGATACAAACTTAACTATGATGTTTATTTTTTACCCCACAAAGGGTAATGTTATGATAGTTGTTGGTAATAATCCATAAGATGAACACAATTTGACATGATCGAGTGTTATTTTGTTGATTTTGATTATGATTGTTGATATTATGACTACCCCCTCAAACGACGAATCGATGAGGAAATGACAATGAATAAAGTGATGAGTCACTTGATCAATATGAATGATTTGGACCTTTTTAGAGGTTTGATTTGTTATTGGCAGATCCCATTTCAGGTTTGATCTCAACCATTTGTAGTAATTGCACATCTCTATCCCATGGGATGGTTTGGCTGCAATGGCCTTCTTAGGGAATCAAGATTATAGCAATTCTATTTTAGCTTATGTTGAATCACTACATTTGATGCTTTGCTGAAGAATGTTATAGAAGAAAGGAGATGAATCCTCATTACTGTGGGGTAGTCCGGTCACCATGGCCTTCTTCGAGATTGAACTAATGCATCTCAATTCGACCATAACTAATTTGCCCTAAGTGTCCTTATGGTAATTTACTCATCTTATCGGATTGCATGGAGTGCAATTCGCTGCAAATACCAAGTGTATAAAGTAAACAACTGAATATGAGGCTCACTTGAGATTTTATTGTTATTTGATTTTTTGTTAATTTAAATTTATATTATTTTTAGATTTTATTTATGTAATTTTTTGGTATTTGTACAATATTTTATTATTTTGGACTGATAGGTATGCTTAATGGCCCATTTTGAGGTACCTCATGGTGATAAATTAAGTGCATTTCTATTTTTTTCTTAGTCATTGTCAGGTCCAACAGCCCCTCATTTCCACTTCGTGGCTGCTATCAGCGTTAGCGGCCAGAAAGTGTGGGTTGTTGATGCAATCAATAATTGAGGCTTAAATTGAAAAAATAAAATTAATTTTAGGGTTTGAATTTTCATTATTTTCTAGTTGGAAATTGTACTTTTGAACTCTAAGGTGAAAGTGATTGTTTATGATCTGAAACACTACCAAATTTTGACACCATGGCTGAGGAGGGTGAGACATCAATGAGCGGAGGATTCGACGACTCACCGGTATCTTTCAAACCCTCATTTTATATTTGTTTTATTTGGTATAATGAACCTTATTAAATAACTGATGAATGAACCACACTAAACCCATTGGCAATGAACCAAATCAGTCAATAGATCCAGGTTAGGATTAATTTTAGTGGATCTAGGCTAGTTTTAGGATTTTCACTTTTTTTTTGCTTTTTTAGACGAAGGGGGACATTGTTGGAGTGTCGCCTCATGGTTTTTGATGCTCAGGACAGCCACTAAATGGACAAAGAAGGGTCGTTGTTTCCATAAGAGACCAACCTAAATTCCAATGGTAAATGTTTTGACCATTGTTAGGTGGCAACTATCAACTTCAGTGACCATTGTGTGGCCGCTCCTAGCACAAGTGACTACAAGAACTTAGGCTTATTTTTGAAATTTTTAAATTTTTAATGGTCTTAATTTATTTTTTTACAATTTTCAAGTATAGAATTTGATTTTTTTTAATGTTTATATACATTTAGCCACTATGCTTGTAGCCTTAGGTTGTCTTAGTTTTATTTTACACTAATTTTGTTTTATTTTCATTTTTATCTTATAAGTGCATTTAATTTAGGTATTTATTTTGCACTTCTATATTTTATCTACATGAGCTTGGGACCCTAAATTAGTCGTGGATCTTCTACCCCAAATGGATCCCACATATTAGGCTTGTATGGATACCTAGGGACTATAGTATGTTGTGAACTGCCAATGATTATATCGAATCAGGCATACCTTACAGTCTTGGCACATATGTGGGACTCCAGGACCAAAACCTTTCATCTCCCTACTGGCGAGATGACCATTACTCTGGAGGATGTATATAGGATCTTTCAGATCCCTTTTGATGGATCTCCCATCGTGTCCTAACCTACTAATGACAGAGATGTAGTATTTGCGAGGGTCTTTATATCACATGCAGCCGCAACATTTGGAAATTGTCATTATGGTGGGATCTTTGTGGATCAATGGTACCAAGAGAGAGTCTTCTCTCGAAGGCATGCCATTTTTTTGATGGTCATATACAATATGCTTTTACCTGACTGCTCTAAAGTGAGGTTCCCATGGAACCTCTTGGAAATGGTTCAAGACTTGATTAATAGTATGGAACCTATCATCATGGCTTAGGGGAGCACACAATTGGTTTAGTGCTATGATGATATATATAGGATCCAGTGGTGGGGATGAGCTAGCATTTCTTGTATCTTACTCCTACAGATCTAGGGCTAGGAGAATATCAAGTTAGACTGCCCAGGAGGATTACTTATTATGGTTACTATTATAGTTAATGTTGCTTAGTGCTACAGATCTAGGTGGCCTCAAGAGCACAAGGATTACAAAATTCAATGTCATGCAAGGGATTTGAGACACTACATAGCCTTCCTGACTGACCTGCAGGCTAGGGATATCATTTGGAGACCTTATCATGAGTGCCATGCCTAGGAAGAGGTAGATAAGTTCACATCTCGAACTCAGTGTGATCAATCGGTTATTGATCACAAGGATGGCATCAAGGTGTTCTTTTATTACTCTCAAGTTCTTTGGCAGTATAGTCTACAGTAGTATGTACCTATAGATCCCATTTTGTATAGGCAAATGAATGCAAAGAGGGATATTTCATTACCTTGAGTTACAAAAGTTGCAAAGGATGATGATCCTCCAATAGTGGATGTTGGTATTATAGATGATGGGGTTACAGAGGCATATAGTCAATGGTGGATCACACATATTTGGTATGGTGGTGGTAGCTTAGGCTAGGATAGAGATGATGCAGCTACCAAGGAGGATCCTTATGGACACTGAGTGTGGGACCAAATAGAGGAATGGGGTAGGACATAGAGTAGCAAGTGGCCAAGGAGTAGGCTGCTCCTAAGGAGTAAGAGGAGTTAGCTCCATAGGAGTAGGATTCCCCTCTTTGAGCTCAGCTACACTATGTAGAGCTTGAGCTTTAGTCAACTCAGATCTAGATCCTACAATGAAACTCCACTATTACTATGTTTCAGATGCAAGTCAAGAGCTTTGATGATGAGAGGGTTGCTCTTCAGGGGTAGCTTGACTCAACACTGCTCAGGATAGAGTAACTTACTTCTAAGATGGATGCTACCTGAGGATATATTGTGCCAGCTACTCCTACTGTACATGTATCTATAGGCTTGCATCTAGAGGCCGAGATGTGGTGCCTCCAAGGCTTAGTAGAGGATCATGAGGCTCAGATATCAGGAGACGTTGACTATATTTCCACTTTGAGGCTTATGATCAAGTGACTAGGTGGTACTCCTACGAAGAGGTCTTTAGTTGGGGGCTCGCATCGAAGTGGGCAGAGCACGTCATGGCAATATTTAGTGCAATCAATCCACAAGACTAGGAATTGAATAGAGAAAACTGGAAGAGCTGGTAGAGTTCAATCTAGATTTTGTTTTTGGCTTTGCAGTAGACAATAGTACCAATGATTTGCAGAGTGGGTTTTTGAAGTTTTGTGGATTTCTCTTAATAGACTATGCTTAAAGGTTAAAACCCTTCTGGTTGGCCCACTTGAGTATATGACACGACATATGCTTACTCCTCCAAGTCATGAGGCCATAGTGGAATTATTGTTATTTTTGAAGAATTCTCAATTCATGTAGTATTACAACGTGATTCAAAATCTCATAAATATAAACCCAACTTCCCTTATCATTCCTCTCTTCGTAGCTTTATACTATAGAAACATCACCTTATTAGCAACATGGCTTCCAATGAAAACTAAATTTAAACTCCCTATAAGGTCCCTTAGGAAGCTTTATCAATATAAAGTTATAATAATAAAACCATCAGCCTAAGCCTGTGCCTCTAGTATCACCTTCGCCCTTGCCACCCTCTCTAGGAGGCATCATTTCTATGATGCCTCCTAGAGAGGGTGGCAAGGGCGAAGGTGATACTAGAGGCACGAGCTTAGGCTGATGGTTTTTATTATTTTATATTTATTTTTTAGTGTAATATCGGATGACCTACATAGTTGTAGTCTACGGGTAATTTTGTACCCTTATGTACTTATTTGATACACACACACACACACATATATATATATATATATATATATATATATATATATATATATATATATATATATATATGATATCCACACTTTGAGACTCATTATGTGTATTTTATATTTTTGCTTTTCTTTTTATGTGATGCAGTATTATGATTTAATGTTATATAATGTGATGTATTGATTTACATATTCTAGCTATGTGATGAATGGATGCTTAGAAGGTATGATCTATATGTATAGGTGCATTATGGTGATGCAGGTATATATGGGTGCAGTTCTTATTGTTAAATGTATGTTTAATTTTGATCTATTTGTATGCATATAACTTATGTTGTCATGATATTATGAATAAAATGTGTCTACATGCATTAATTATATGATGGTGATCTAATGAACCTATATGATTTAATCACATAAAACATAAGTAATACATGTGATATGAATTCTACAATCTAATGGGTGACACCACATAATGCATATCAGTCATGAATGTAAATAACAACTCTAAGAATAATAATGAATCATTTAAACATTCAAATGTGATATGAGATGATGTGATATGTATGAACTTTATTTATAAGCTTCTATAAATCAAAGATATACACAAAATAGTCAGTGTCCATTTAAATATCATTGCTAACATTTATATGGTATCTATCCTATTTTATTAACACCCTTTAATCAACAAAACCTCATAAATAAAGTTGATGATGTGATTGATGACATGATTTGTTGCTATGAGGGGATTTTTGAGGTTTTCCATGAGACTCAAACACCCTATTTACTTCATCAAAAGTTGTATACTAACCATACAAGACTCCTAAAAGATAGTTTTTGTTATGAATACCTAGATGCTCACTATCCCTGTTTATGCAAATGAATTATATTAGATAAAAAATAAGCATACCCTGATGCTAGGAGGGATTCATTCAACCCATTGCTGTATTGGGGATCCTCAAATGTTCATCCTGATCCTAAGTTGGACTCAGTTGGATTCGACTACTAGGCAATACCAAACACCTAAATATAGCCCTTTTTGTAATTTTCTTAGAGCTTACCCTAATGCCAGGTGGGATTCATGCAGCCCATTGTTGTATTAGGGATCACGTAATGGTTTGTGGAGATTAACCATTCTAGGAATTCAAGCTCTTCAACCCCTTATTTTCTTCGCATTTATTGGGACACTTGATCATGCATAGTGATGATAATCATTGTTGATTTTGTATTTTTTTCTTTTATTTTGATCAAGGGATTTATGTAGTGATGTTAATAACTATTTATTTTGCTTTTGAATTTTGCTTTATTTCGGTATTTTTTTTTATTTTGAAAAAAATCAAGGGATTTCTTTGGGTAAGGGGGAACTTGTCCTTTTGCCAATGATCAAAATCCTATACCATGCACATCACAAGGTGAGTAAGTAAAGACATTTTTCTTAGGATGCCTAGTACCACTTGGAGGTGTTCATCTTCCCCTCTTCCAACCAGGACTTTAGTGTTTTGATTAGTGATAGGATTCTAATATATGCTAGGTACTATCACAAGTAGGCCTCATCTAAAGCTAGTGAAGATAGATTTCTACAAAGTTTGATAAAACCACTAGGTATGGCTGAGTGACCGAAAAACCCTAGTATATTCCTTATAGCAACAGGAATGGGTTGTGTTGAAAAACACTGTTACACACATGGGTTACGGATGATGAAAGATTTGTAGATGCATGATTGAAATACAAACATGGTGTTGTTTGTAATATTGTCAACATAATCTATCCTTACACAAGTGTAGTGGATGGAAATACCTATATGCAATGCAACTATATGAATGCAAATACGAATACATAATGCATTTTTTTTTGTATTTTTAATGTTTTCAATTATTTTTGAGCTTTGACTAATCTGAATGTTTTTTATTTTTTTTTACTTTAAACTATTTTTGTGCTTTTTTGTTTTTTTTTTACCAAAGGGATTAGGGATGCCTTTGGGGCTTTTTGTGATTTGACCAAAGGGCTTGAAGATGCCTTTGGGGATTTTGTGATTTGACCAAAGGGCTTTAATATACCTTTGGAGCCTTTTGTGAGTTGACCAAAGGTGCTATGCTACCTTTGGAGATTTTTGTGAGTTGACCAAAGGTGCTATGCTGCCTTTGGAGCCTTTTGTGAGTTGACCAAAGGTGCTATGCTACCTTTGGAGCCTTTTGTGGGTTGACCAAAAGTGCTATTATGAATATGGGGCATTTTTTACTTTGACCAAAGGTGCTATGCTACCTTTGGAGCCTTTTGTGAGTTGACCAAAGGTGTTATGTTGACTTTGGAGCCTTTGCTTTTAAAGTTTTATATTGTTTTGGTGATTTTAAAATTTATTTGAATGTTTTTGTGCTTTGTTGTTCTTATGTATGAAACACCCTTAGATGAATGATGTTGAGAGGCTCTGGATTCTCAATACCTTCTAGTGATGTTAGGTGGTATGCCCTAGGTCCAATATTCTTAGAGATGATATAAGGACTTTTACAATTGGTTGTAAATTTGTCTTGCAGATGCGATGGTAGATTTGAGTTCTATTGGTTCTATTTAAGAACAAGATCCCCAACCTTAAATTTTATCAAGTGGACTTTATTCTTATAAGTTTGTGTCAAATGATCTTGGTAAACATGAAGATGCTCAAGAGCATTAATGCGATATTCATCTAGAAGGGTCAACTGGTCAAGGTGAGCTTGTCACGCAGTGTCATCATTGATGAACTCTTTCAATGTGATGCACAATGTTGGAATTTCCAACTCTAGGGGCATAATGGCCTCAACGCCATATACAAGCGAAAATGATGTTGCCTTAGTGGGGATCCACATGCTAGTCCTGTAAGCCCATAATGCAAGGGGTAATTGCAGGTGCCAATTCTTATGATTTTCTTTCATCGTCTTCTTTAAGATGGCTACTATTATCTTATTTGAGGCCTTTGCTTACCTATTTTCCTGTTGATAGTATGGTATTGCAAAACTGTGTTGAATGTTATATTTGAATGTTAAAGCCCATATATTTTTGTTTTTGAATGACGAACCATTATTCGAGATTATCTTGAAGGGTACCCCAAAATGACAAATGATGTTATGAAGTATGAACTCCGCAATTCATGGTCCAATCATCGAGGTTAAGGGGACTGCTTCCACCCATTTGCTTAAGTACTTAGTGGATGTTAATATAAACATGTGTCGGCCCAAATATGGGGGAGAAATATTTTTGATTAGATCAAAATCCCACTTAGAAAATGGTCAAGCCACCTAAATGGGTTGTAAGGCCTAAGATGGCAGGTGCATTAGATTTACATGATGTTGACATTTAATTCATTTCCTGACATACTCACAACAATTCTTCTTGAAATAATCCATTTGAAGGATGCACTTGACAATGGCCATGCCACGGAAGTGGCCACTACATGTACCATTGTGAGCTTGTAAAATCACCCAAGCTGATTCTTGGAGCTCTAGGAAATGAAGGAGAACTCCATTGTAGTTTCGATGCTACAATATGCCTCCTATCAAGACATATATTATCACTTTTTTCTTGAATACTCATCTTTCAACCTGTAACAATCCTTGTGGGACAATTCCAAGTTTCAAGAAATCTTGTAACTGGGAGAGTCAATCTAGATAAGCTATAGCCTCAATAAATAATATGAATTGTTTCTCCTATGATTCAATGTTCACAAAGCAGACTGAGAAATAACCTTATGGTGAATGATGGTACCATTACCCATAGTACCCTATGAGATCAAGGACCCCAAGGTACCTTCTCTAGAAAGTATCTTACTTTACAAAACTAATCATGGTCTGGTTCTATATGAATCATGTTGACTAATTATTTGTTATCAAAATCCTCACATTGCATCACTAAGTGTGAGAGCATTTTCACATGAATGGTAGTGAAATCAGTAGATGGATTTTAAGGGATCAAGGATCCCAAGGATGCCATAGTATCTATGAATCTGTTTAATGTACAAGAGATTGGCTCAATGTCATACCACTCAATTTGGGCTAGATATGTGTCAACAAGCTCTTTGTAAGCTTTTACGATTGGATCCTGACATTGAAATAGTCTCTTGACTTAGTTGACTATGAGTAGGAAGTCACTACAGATGTTTAACCTTTTTATTTTCATAGCGACAGTTGTTTGGAGATCCAATATTAGTGCCTCATATTTGGTGTTGTTTTTCATGCAAGGGAAGTCAATCTTGAATGACAAGGGTATTGGAGCACCTTCTAGTGTGAAAAAGACAATCTCTACACCACCTCCTTGTTCACACTTCGAGTCGTCGAAGAACAAAGTCAAGTTAGCTTTATTTTTTGGTTCTTCAGGTTTGAGTGCTTCTAATAATGCAAAGACTACATTATCAAGAAGCTCTATGGTAATAGGTCTACTCTTTTGAATAGGCACATCTACCATTTGATTAGCTATGAATTATTCCTTAATGGAATTTTGGCTTATGAATTCCAAGTCTAATTTTGTCAATAGCATGATCCAATTTTTAGTACATGTATTATGATATATCTTGCTCATTCTATACTGCAAAGGATTTTGTTTGGATATTACATACATCTTATGGCTCAACATGTAATGGTGTAATTTCTTGGTTGCAAAGACCACTACTAAGCACAATTTTTCTACGTATGCATATCCTATATTGTAGTTCACCAAGGTGCAGCTGATGTAATATACCACTTTTTCTTTATCTTACACATTATTTTGAGCCAACATGGTACCCAAAGAAAAATTGGTAGTGGATATATAGTAGGAATGGCATGTATGTCCTTGGTGGAGATAATACTAGTGGCATTGCTAGGTACTTCTTGATTTCAGTAAAGGCTTACTGACATTACTCATCCCATTGTAATAGGATCCCTTTGTGTAGTAGTCAATTCATGGGTTGACATTTATCTAATAGTTGTGCGATAAATTTCTTTATGGATGCTACTTTACCCTGTAATCTTCTCATCTCTTTGATGTTAGTGGGCAGGGCCATTTCTAGGATAGCCTTCACCTTTGCTAGGTATACCTTGATGCCTCATTTAGAAATGATGAATCCCAAGAGTTTTCTAGAAGTTATACCAAAGATAGATTTATTGGGATTCAACCTGACATTGTACTCAATCAGGCGATCAAAGATCTTTTTGAGGATCTCAGCATGCTCTTCGTACAGTAATGACTTGGCCAGTAAGTCATCGATATTGTTTCATAAGATCTTGTGCATGTAATCATGGAAAATGTATATCACAACTCGCTAATATGTGGCACCATCATTCATAATGCCAAATGGAATTAATTTGTAGCAAAATTTCCCCCATGTAGTGGTGAATATAGTTTTATGCTGGTCTTCAGGTTTAATCCAAATTAATTGTAACAAAAAAAAATGTCTATTAGGGAGAGCATCTCATGACCTGCAATTGCATCTACAAGAGCATCTATGTTGGGCAACGGTAATGAATCCTTTAGTGTTGCCTTATTGAGATCCCTGAAATCCATGCAAATGCATATTCTTCCATTAGGTTTTCCTATGGGCACCATGTTTGATACCCACTCTAGATAGTCGATGGTAACAATAAAGACTACATACAATATTTTATGTAATTCATTCTTTACCATAAAAGTGATGGTTGAATGCATCTTTCTTAAATTTTGCTTGATCGGTTTCTTTGCAAGGTCTAGCAAAAGGTTGTGGACAAAATTTTGGATCGAGTCCCGGTATATATTTTTAGGTCCAAGCAAAGAGACTTTGTCTCTCTTTTAATAGAGGAATAATGATGGCCTGTTCTTCTGTAGATAAGCTTTCTCTGAACTTGAATTTCTTTGGTTGAGAAGGATCATCGATGATATCCACATCGAAAGTCTCCTCTATTGCCATATGTGACCCCTCCTCAAGCTGGTGAGGATTGGGGATTAAGTGGAGTCATCTACTGGATTTATAGGTCCCACTGACTCAATATTGAGACCAATGTGATAGACATCATGTGCCCAACCTAGTACAAAATGGAATGTTTGTAGCATATCTTCATTAGGGAAGAAATCTTCAAGCTCTAGGGGTGAATCAATACAATCCTAGTCAATAGCATCTAAGTTAAGACAATGATTTCAAATGATCTACTAGGTTATGGAGTGGAGTGGTCAAATCAATAGAGATCATGTTTATGGATGGGATGAAATATCTAGGACCACATGGGTGAAGCTCTACATAAATGGCTTACCCTTCACACTCACAATAAGGCTTTGGGGATATAGGGATCTCAAGATGTGATCTATGGACATACAAGATGCTGGGATTGTTAGGTAGTAGTAGCTTTCTATATTTCGGTGGATCATGGAAGACCATACAATAAATGATGTTTAGATTTGTTGGTCTCCCCAAGAAGGGAAGTTCAGGATCTATGGTGCAGAGTATCGCCTCTCTTTCCATAAGCATATTGACTTGACATAAGTGACGGGGTCCAATATAGGCCATCTTAGTCTCGTACTTAAATTCATCATTGCTTATGAAGAAACCCTCATTCATACCCACTAGAATTGGGTGGTGACTTACCTGTTAATGCCTAAGATAAGCCATTTTAGTCTTGTCTTCATAATCATCACCGCTTATGAAGAATACATTAGAATTTGCTTCTAGACAAACGATGTGGCTTGCATGTCTAGGCCCCAGGTAGGCCATCTCTATTGATTCCTTTGACTCTTAACCACTCTCATCTAAAATGTATCCACTCACTATGTTTCCAGACCAAGCGAGGTCTTGTAAATACTGAAGCCCCTGATAAGCCAAGTCAGTTTCATCTTCATCATTGCTTGAGACATACTCATATTCCTCTCACTCATAACCATAAGTTGGATTTTCCTACCATAGGATGATTCTTTATGGGCACACTTAGGGAGAGGAATTGGGCTGATACTCGTCGGGTGGTTTAATATTGACCATAACCACCCATCTGTTACCCAAGTAGTTTTTTCTAGGGGATTGTAAGGGATTCCAGTCAATGTCTTCCTCACACCCCAAGCTTAGCCTATCTAGAGATGCTGCTAGTGAGTCATCATTGCTTTGAATGTAATAGCCAAGTCCAAACCTATCAGTAGGAAGCTAGTATTGTGGCTGAAATAGAAGTTGTGGCCTTTGCTCATATAGACCTAAGCCATAGTCATGCCAATGTCACTCAAAGTATCTTAGAGAAAAATCAAGATTTTATAGGTAGTGAACATTCATGATGAATGGTTCACCCTCATTTTCAATATTAGAAGCCCTATGGGAGTAATCTAAACCAACATATATGAAGTTGGTTGGGTTAGGGGGCACCCATAATGGAACCACCATCCCTATTGGTAGATTTGGGACTCTTGGCTATCCCATATCTTGCATAGACTCAATAATTTACGCGAAAGTCATGTTCTGCATAAGATATTTACCTAACCCTGTGTTGGCTAAGTTAATTGTCACCTACGATGCAGATGACATCGTTGATTAAGTAGGTGAGGCAGGTTGAGGTACCTCCTCAACTATATCTTAGGGATCTTCCTCATCCATGGGAGTCAAAATTCTTGTAGCTACTATAGTAGGAAGTTCCTTGGGTCCTTCCTCCACTAGGGGTGCTTTTAGCTTCTAAGTATCTTTTGCTTTAGATGTTGAAGGCTTCTTAGAAGTGCTGGTGACTTTAGAGGTGGGAGGCGATGCCGATGCGGATGGGTCACATCACACTGATTTGCTCTTATATTTTGGATGCATGGATGGGGATGAAGGCCTTATGTATAGGTGTTTTGATAGAAGGATAAATTTCCTCGATAAATTGACCTGATGCACGTATTTAAATGACTTCATTGGATGGAACCACATGAACTTATCCCTCATGCACATACTTTATGAATTGGTGCAAGATTGAGGGAACGCACTGCATGTCCCTTATCCAAGGATGTCCTAAGAGGATGTTGTACTGCATTGCCCCTTCCAAAACCTGGCACATCATGAGGATGGTCTTACATCCTAATTTTATAGGCAAAATGACTGTACCCACTATGGAGCATATCATATCATTGAAAGCACTTAACGAGTAGTAATTTGGGATAATGTTTGACCTAGGGATATTTAGGTGCCCTATAGCCTTTGTTATGATAATGTTGATCAACGAGCTCATGTTGATTATAACCCGCTTGAAGGGTATATCGTTGATTTATGAAATAATATGTAGAGGCGGGTTTGCTAAGGTAGTAGGAACTACCTTGATTTTGTGATCATAGAAATGGATCATAGGCTCTTGGCATTGTTGCACTTGCCCCACAAAGTGTGTGAACGCATCTAGGTTCTAGGGTTGGAGCTTGATTGATCTCAAGATATCCATCAAAGTCTCCCTATGGATAGGATAATGATTTATGAGCTCATTAACTGACAACATGGTCAGAGTCATTTGTAGATTTTTTTCTAGTCTACTCTAAATAGTTACCACATGTTACACTGGTAGACCTAAAGGATTATTTTATCCCTATATCTATCAAGATGTAGACAGGATATGTAATGGAGCTGCTAGAGGCTCTAGTTGGCCATATCACCAAATCCTAGTTGCTACGTTAACTATCTCAACCATTTCAATGCATCCTTGAGTGGATGGCTCAACTCAAACTTGGTTGACTTAGGTTCCTTGGTCCTTGGGGGTCTCATAATTTGGCAATGGGTTCCTAAATATACCTATATCTCTATTATCAGGTGCTAGTGGATTGTCAACTTTTAAATCACCCTTTTCAATCATGTTTTGGACCACGTGCTTGAAACTGATACACGCCTCGATGCTATGCCCTAGTTGTCTATGATACGGGTAATATTGGTCCTCCATATATCCATTAGGTTTAGGATGGTTAGGGTACTAGAGTTGTACATTAGGAAATCTAATCCTCTATGCCTTGCTTAACTGTTTAAATATCGATTGCATCAATTCATATAGGTGCATGAAATGATGAGGTGATCAACATTCCTTATTTTGGCCCTGGTTGTTCTTGGGGTTGTAATTGACCAGTGAGGGATGAGCCTGATAATTTTATGATTTTTGGTTATTTTTTCCCTTTGGCATACTTAAAAAAACTTGGCTGACTTGAGCAAAATTTGCTTGCTTCTACTGATTCTTATTGCGGTTGGTATTATTCCACTCCTTGTTTCAGGGATTGAGGTCTCCTTTGTTAACCTTTATGTCCTCAATAATATTGGCTTGAGCCAAGGCTTCTTCGAATGATTAATAATTATACAGTTGCAATAACAATGAGATGTGTTTGACGTAGCTCTTTATAAATATTTGGGTGAGATCTTCTATGGGAATAGAGAATGGTAATTTTACCATTATTTTCCTCCACCTATTCCCATAATCCATAATTGGATCATCATCATATTGCTTTAAGTTGGCTAGATTGGGTAGGCTCACCTTCTTCTTAACATCGAAGGATGAGCATTCAAGGAATGCATTCACCAATTGCTCAAATATAATGATGTTTTACTTGGGTAGTTGATTGAACCATTGAGTTTATACACCCGATGACATAATGATGAATGCTCTTAGCGTTAAGGCATCATTATGCTCAATTTGGAAGCACACATTCATGAAATTTATAACATGTTCTTGCACGTATTCCTCTCTCTTGAACTTGTCTAGCCTAGGCATCTCAAAGTGCCTATGGTATGCAGGAATCGGTATAGAGGGGTACAAGGGTTGGTTGTGTATCTTACTCAAATTTGGCTTTTGACCAATCATTTCCTATTTTTCAAGAGATTTGAATCTCTTAGTGAGTATTTGGTATACCTTTGAAGAAATAATATCTTTCTCTTGAAGGTTTACTCATGGTGGTAAGGGAGGTAATCTTGTGTTTACCCGATTTGGGAATCTATATTCATCTCCCATGACCATGGATGGAAGTTCAGGATATGTCTGCTCTTGTTCTTCCATCCTTACATGTTCCTCATTGAGTTGTTTTTGTTCAAGATCTAAGCATTGTTGATATTGTGAGCCATGGTGGGTGTGCTCATCTCTATGTTTATTGCATATCTCATGCTAATATTTGGCATGTCTCTCATGTTGGTATTCCTCACCACCTATGTGTAGGTTGGATCGAGCTAGCCTATCTGCTTGCTCTTTGTGCTCAACATTTTATTCTCTCAATCATTTTTCATGTAGGCACAGGCATATTTTCCTTCGTTCTTCTTACTGGAGATTTTCCATGCACTCTCGCTCAGTGCACAACACTTCTTCTAACCTATGTATACAGTCATACCAACCTACTACTAAATATTCATACCTTTCTAACTTTGTGCGAGGAGTTCTAATGGATAGGCCTCTCGAAGAGGCTTCTGCTATGTTCTTGTTCTTGTCTATTAGGGTGACTTATTTTGTGGGTTGTGATTTGTGTTGTGTACCCCCATGGTTAGAGGTTGTGTAGGTGCTTCGAGGCCACTTGGAAGCTTCTCCTAGTTCATTGGTGTACCTTTTGGTTATGCTACACAAACTTCCTAATATATAATGTGTGGTAGCAATGCTTCTTTAAGTTTTTATCGAGGGAAACCAATACAACTCATCAAATTGTCTAGCCCTCCATGGTTGATCCTATGGAGTCCCATTAACACCAATGATATTATAATATAGGGGTATCCTTATATATTTTAGGAGTCTATAATATGTTCTTGGTTTATTATTGGTTGTAGGCCTAATGTCTTACCCCTTAGTGGATTGATCTGTCTTAAGTGTATTATGTGAATTTTGGGGTCTTGCAGCCTCTACATACCTATGTGATGATGGAGGACTTGATTCCTCTTCATGTCTATATGATTATGGATGCCTTGAGGCCTCTGCATGTATGTGTGATGATGTAGGACTTGAGGGAGGCCATGATACCTCTGCATGTTTGTGTGGGGGAGGTCGTGAAACCTTCGCATATCTGTGTGATGAGGAAGACCTTGAGGCATCCTCATGTCTATGTGATAAGTGATGTTGTGATGCCTTTGCATGTCTATGTGATAAGCAAGATCCTGAGGCCTCCTCATGTCTTCCATTAGAGGAACCAAGATATGGCTGTCTCATTTGGGTTTCTCAAGGAGTCCCCCCAAGGGTTGAGTTGTCACCCCTAAGACTTGTCAAACTTTGTTCGATGACACTGTGGGTGGGTGGCTCAATGCCAGTGTGATTGTGAGTGTCTGAAGTGTTAGTTTCATCCTTGGTATTGTACCGAGGGTGGTTGCTTTGTGTGTATACCATGATGACTGTGAATTATATTCTTAAGTAAATTTTAAACCACACAAGCAAAGCAAACAAATATTTATCTCATTTAAGGATTAATGTGTGTTCCCTAAGCTATTTTGTGTATTTTAATTTGTTGAATATATAAGCTAACTCTTATTGTGTTTTGTATTTCGTTGGATGGTATACTTAGATTGTTTAAGGGATTTCACTTATATACTCTCACAAGCCAAATATGGTAGTTAAGTCCATACTCAATGAGGTAGCATAGGTACTACCAACCCTCATCTAGCACCCCATGCGTAGCGATACACCCATAAAAGAGGAATGCATGCTATTTTGCATGGTATGGATAGTTCTTGGGTTGTCCTTGGCCATGGATGGGTCTCGATGATACTCTTTCACACAAGCCAACCAAGTGGTAATGATATCCACTGTTGGTCTTGATAAATGGGTTGGATGTGAGAGCCCAATTTTGTTGATGTTAACAATAAGACATGATATGTGTGGGGTTATTTTTAGATTTTTATACTGGAAAACTATGCAGCAAAGAGCACTCATGAATATTTCCCTATATCCCTAAAAAGAACATTTTATTTTAGAAAATGCATCTTTAACTGATCTAAATGACTTTCATATAATGCAATTTCTACTTTGTGATATAATGGCCTCTAGCTAGGCCACATGCAAGCAATCTTAAACACGCAAAATCCTAGCACATTGGATACTAGAGAAAACCTCAAAAATAGAGGTCCACTATTCCTAGCAGCACCTAGAAGAAACTAAAGAAAGTCTAAAAAGCTTCAAATGCAATTTTCTTCCATATTTTCTTATATTTATTTAATAAAAAAATGTGATTTAAGTTGCTTATTTCTGAAAATAAGTTGCTATTATATCAAATGGAAGAACACAAAGCAATATGCATAACACAAAAATGAAAAATAAAGAAATATCTTTTTATTAATTTCTTGGCATAATCCTAGTTACATATTGGTCCCTCTAAGGGATACCCAATTTTTGATACAATAAGATACAAGTAGAACAATGGTGAATGAAGTGTCCCCTCGCAAGGGTATAGTGCACTTATGTAGGCTTATTGATATCGCACATGGAAATGTGTGATCCTCCTTCTCCTTTTCTTGTCCTGGAGGGATCCTATACTCTAAATGCCTTGAATCGGTCCTATGAACCTATAACATGCATGCATAGAAACAACATAACACACTTAGTAGCACGGGCATCCTCTTCAAATGAGGTCTTTATTAGTAAATATGATAAATACAGTAAATAAGAATAATATGATATTCCCACCATTGGTAAACCATATAAAAATTAGGCTCGATCATATCAATTTTGACAACCTACTAAAAATCAGTTCAAAGAAAGTAGTGAGAGATATTCCCACCATTGGCAAACCATCAAATAGCATTTTTGCTTCATGTCAAAAAGGGAAGCAAACTAGAGTCTCATTTAAAAAAAAAGAGTACTACATGAGAAAACATTTGGAACTAGTACATATGTATTTATGTGGACCCATGAGAATGCAAAGCATAAACGGTGACAAATATTTCATGTTGTGTATGGATGACTATTCCAGGATGACATGGGTACTGTTTTTGAAACATAAATCAAAAGTTTTTGAGATGTTCAAGGTTTTCAAAAACCAAGTTGAGAATCAAATAGGAAAAAGGATTAAATTTTTAAGGTCATACAAAGGAGGAGAGTTCATTTTAGAGGATTTCATAGAGTATTATGAAAAATATGGCATCAAGAGATAGTTTTCAGCAGCCAAGACACCTCAAAAGAATGGTGTGGTAGAAAGAAAGAATAGGATAGTACACGAAATAGCACGAACTATGTTTACTGAGAGTAAAGTAGCAAATTTTTTTTGGAAAGAGGTTGTACATACTGTAATATACATTCAAAATAGGTGCATGTTTAAGACGCATGAAAGAAAAACTCCTTATGAGTTATGGTTTGGTAAAAATGCAACAAGATATTTTAAAGTTTTTGGCAACAAGTGTTACATCAAAATAACTGAATAAAACCTTGGTAAGTTTGAAGATAGATCGTATGAAGGTATTTTTATTGGCTATTCATCAAAAAGCAAAGCTTAAAAATGTTACAACAAGAGGCTAAGAAAAATTGTGGAAAGTGTCGATGTTAAAGTTGATGAAAGAAGGGAACGAGTAATTAGCTATGAAGAGAACTACCCAATTTATGAAGAGGTCATTGAAGGATATGAGGAAGAGAAAATGAAAAGAAACCAAGAATTGACACAGAGGATTCAAAAAGTGATTCAGAATTGAAAAAAAAAAAAATTCAAAATAGGTAGTTGGCAGAAAGATCATCCTAGACAGCAAATAATTGGAGACCCCATAGTTGGTGTTCAGACAAGAAAAAAATTAGTAACTACTCTTTAATATCCAACATTGAGCCCAAAAATGTTTTTGAAGCAAGCAAAAATGAAATTTTGGTAAAGGCAATAAATGAAGAATTAGATCAGATCAAGAAAAACAAGACTTGGAAGTTAGTACCAAGACCCGCAAATAAAAATGTAATCGGTACTAAATGGGTCTTTTAGAACAAATTGAATGAATACGGATAGGTAGTCAAAAATAAAAAAATATTGGTATGCAAAGAGTATGCACAAGTTGAAGATATTGACTTCGAGGAAACCTTTGCACTTGTGGCCAGACTAGAGGCAATTAGAATTTTTCTTGCTTTAGTAGTTTACAAGAATTTCAAAGTTTATCAAATGGATGTGAAATCAGAATTTTTGAATGGGAAACTTGAAGAAGAGGTTTATATTAAGCAGCCAAATGGTTTTCAGCTTGGTGATGATCCCAACTTGGTTTGCAAGTTGAAGAAAGCATTATATGGCTTAAAATAGGCATCCCGGGCATGGTATGCAAGTCTAGACAGTTATATTACTCAACAAGGGTTCAAGAAAGGTATGGTGGATAGTAATTTGTATGTCAAAACAAAAAATGGTCATCATATTATTATTTTTTTATGCATATATGATATCATATTTGGCAGCAACAAAGATGAGTTGTGTAAAGATTTAGCAAATAAGATGCATAAAGAGTTTGAAATGTCAATGATTGGTGAAATTTTGTATTTTCTCGGATTGCAAGTTAATCAAAAGGAGAATGGAATATTTATTTCTTAAATTAAATATGTGAAAGATATGTTGAATAAGTTCACAATGGAGTATTTCAAGCTAGTTAGCACTCCCATGACGACATGTTGCAAGTTGAGCAACGATGACAAATCTCCACCTATTGATCAAACTATGTACATATCCATGATTGGGAGCTTACTGTACTTGACATCTACTAGATCAAAAAAATTTCAGGCAGTATGCATAATAGCAATATTTCAGGCTTGTCCCAAGGAGACTCATGTGATAGCAGTGAAGAGGATTTTTTGGTACCTTAAGGGTACTATGGAGTATGGGTTATGTTATCCAAAAGGTAAGGACTTCACCCTTATTGCGTATTCAGATGTAGATTGGGCAAGATGTGTAGATGACAAGAAGAGTACCAGTGGAGGTGCATTCTATCTTGGTGATAATCTTGTTGCATAGTATAGCAAAAAGTAGGAGTCAGTCTCATTATCCACAGTAGAGGTAGAGTATATTACAATGACATCATGTTGTACACAGGTACTTTAGATGAAACAAACTTTGAAGGATCTTGGAATAAATTTTAGTGAGCCCATATCTATTATGTGTGACAATACAAGTGCAATAAATATCTCAAAGAATTTGGTTATGCATTTTGGCACAAAACATATTGCTATCTAGTACCATTTTTCTAAGGAGAAATTTACGAAAGGTGAGGTTAAGTTGGATTTTGTTCCAACAACAGAGCAAGTAGTGGATATCTTCACCATACCATTGCCCCAAGGAAGTCTTTGAGTGCCTTCACAAAAAATTGGAAGTGGTCACACCTCCCAAGCATTGACTAGCTATCGGGGCCACATTCTCAGGGGGAGCATTTGTGTCTTTGTTTATCTTTTTGCTCATGTTTGTGATTCTTGCTAAGTGTAATAATTTTTGCTTGAGAATGTTGTGCATGGACTCAAGGGGAGTTTACAGCAACCCTTTGGTCTTTTTTTCAAAGTGGGAGAATATTTATAGGAAATTGTGCGTGTGTTGCCACTAATTCCAAAGGGGGAGATTGTTGAGCAAGGTGTAGCGACAATATTTTCATTGTTGTCAACACACTCATATGGATAGGTTGATGCAGTGGACAATTGTTTGGAGGTTTTTTAGAGTATGTATAGTGGTTTTCAATGCTTATGAGGATTTTTTTAATGTTCGGGTGAATTTGTTATAGGTTGTTCGTGCAAATTTGCAAAAGTTGCAAAAATCATTAGGAAGTTGTCAAAGTAGCAAAATTGTCAAAGTTGCAAAAATAGTCAAAGTTGCAACAATGTCAATGGAATGTGTTGGAAAGCCCAAGATACTATTTGGAGGTTTTTTGATCATTAGAAAGTGTGGTTGCAGTGTTGGAACAGTCGGTTGCTTCGTTGGTGCATTATTGGTCAGTTTCATGCTTTCTATGACAGGTGTAAAATCTACGTCAGAGGTCACTTTGCAAGAGAAATATTAAGAAATCCATGAGGAATTGGACCTCATAGTTTTTACTAGAGGTAGCTAGATATACTGAGATATTAATTTTTAAATTTCAACATAGAATAAGTTCAGAAGAAGAAACGGTGAGCATTGCAAAATGGCTCTAGAGAACTTTTTCCAGTTTATGTGACGTGTAAAATCAACGTCAGAGGCCACTTTGTCGGAGGTACTACAAATAATTCATGAATATATAAAATATAAAATTTAAACTAAAGCTATTCGGTTTATCTAATAATATATGTTTCAATTTTTAGCCCATTTGGAAATTTGAGGAAGTTATGACTGTTACAAAAAGCCTTGTCAGCTCTTTTTGGCAATTTTGGTAGTTTCTAAGAATATAACGGTTGAGTGGTACTTTTGTCTAACTGAAAAAAAGAGCTATGTTTTTTAATGTGAAGTATATATATGTTTTAAAAGAAAAGGGAGAAGTCGGTTTTTTGGAAAAAGGATTGTCGGTGCATGTTGTGAAGAATTTTTTTGGCATTTTAATTGAAAAAATGTGCAAGGTGTGAGATAATCAATGTGCAAGGTGTGAGATAATCAATGTGCAAGGTGTGAGATAATAAATGTGCAGAGTTGAAAAGATTGAAAAGGTTAGACAAAATATTTTAGAGGATAATATTTGTGAGATAGATCACTCAGGGTATTTTGATGAGATTTAAAACTTTTATCATAGATTTTTAAATTTGTTGAGTCGGTGCTTGGCAACAGGGGTCGGTGCTCCTTGCAATTGGTGCTGCTAAATTCTGGGTTGGTTGGTGCTATTCCCTATAGTTTGTGCTACAAAAATATTGTAAAGACCAAACATTTTTGAGGCTAGATTTGGATGGGAGTCCAAACAGTCCATTGGTACAGTGGTTTTCCCACATCGGGTTTCCACTATAAATCCGGTGTTATGTGATGCATATTTGTGTGATTGATTATTTTGATTTGATTTCATAGTTAGATTAATTTTTTAATACACACCGATTCACCCCCCTCTCAGTGTCACACTTAGTTCAACATGTATCTCTTCCACCACAACCATTAACAAGCACCAAACCCATAACAGGTGTTTCTCCATACTTGACCACTTTGTGAGCATAACACCCTTACAATATAGCTTCATGACCACTAGCGAGGGGTAGCCTCCACATCTAGCCATTTACGAGCATACATCCTTATAAGTTTTTGCCCATTTTTTATTTTTATTTTTTCTTTCTTTCCTTTTGATCTCTTTGGAAATTTGCTTCTCTCTTATTTCTTTCTTTCTTTCTTTCCCTTCCTCCTATTTCTATTCATTCCTCTCATTTTTCTTCCATTACTTTCTTCTTCCCATATTCTCGCTCCACCTCCATTCATTTTAATTAGCTTTCATTCATACATTTTATTAGTTAGATTCATTTTTTATTTATGTATTCATTTAGTTAATACCATTATGAATTGCATTCATTATGTTCATGATCATCATACATAGCTAAAACAAATAACAAATCACACACGTAATACACACATTTTAATAAAAGCAACATATACTACTCATAGAGCATAAAGTGCATGCTAGTTGGTCGGTATGCCATAGTAGAAATCTTGGCATACTAGATCATTCCTAGGGATGCATACCATAATCAAAATTCATGTCATATCAACCCCCGCCTTAGTTATGTGAGTTTATATCCTTTGTCCTACTTACTATAGATGGTCCTAGTGGAGTCATGTTTATGGATCATAAAATAGATCATGTCCATGAATATGAGTGACTTTGTGATCATAAAGATGATGGTATAGGAACTCTCTAATATATTGGAATAGCATGGTAGTATGCCATCTACTAGTAGGTATCCCTCCACATATCCATATATCATATAAATCCACCTTCTGTAGCTACTCCTACAATAGTCAACTCCCATAGCTTGGTTGGCTACCTATGGCAATAACCATCCTCACTATTTGGACCTACTAATTCCCCTAATCTAGTCAATCCATATTCACTCTAAGGTGCTTTACCTCAACCCTCATTGTATATCACTCTACTTGGGTTTAGTCCAAAATTGTGCAAATTGTATTCAACTCTTCCTGCATAGTTGTCATATTGGCTCGTAGCACCTCCACTTCCCTTGCTAGATCCTCTTAACCTATAGACCTACTAGGCCCTACTTGTTTTGTTGTAGATGAAACTCTTATTATCCCCCTTCCCCTAATATTGAGATATTGATGGTCATACTCATCATTATCACCATATCTATCTTGACCTATACCCATGTCTTCTTAGGAAAATACGAACATCTCTAACATTCCTCTACTATATGTTAGTTAGCCTCTTGAAGTGCCAACTACACTCATCAATCCATGACCTAGCATATCTACTCTAGCACTGGTGGGGAGATCCTTAAAGACATAATTTCCCTATACTATCTCTTATACCTAAGAGCTACCCTGACATCATCAACTCCTGTATTGACATAGAGAGGATCATCTAGGTCCTCCTCTACAAAAGTCCCCATGTCAGGGTCCTATTCGACTCTTTATGGGTCCTTCCAAACATGCTTGAAATAGTAGTCTCCTAGATCTAGAATCTCCTACAATATGTTGAACTAGCATTGTACTCGATCAAACTGATACAACTGTCACTCTTCCTTCTAAGTGATGACCCACCAGATCCTTCAAACTTGAGCTAGATCCTTTGCATCCTCTACCCATGTAGGGTGTAGACACCATAATCACTATATGATCTGGTGGGCTCATAGGATACTTACATATGTCATATGCACACACTCATAGTTTGGGTCCACCTATATGTTTTTGGTATCTTTGGGTTAGGTTGTGGTCTTGGCAACACATGTAGTCTCCAAAGTACTATGTGATCCCAGCACTACACCTAGAACAAAGTCACACACTAGCCTTGCATGCCACTTATACATAGTATTGTATAATATCCTATTTAAGAAAGCCAACACATATGACCCCCATGTGAACCTAATCTATTGGTGATTGTGAATTCTTTCACTACCTCCTCTAGTGTGCTTGGATAACACTCCCTACTCTCAAGTACATCTTGATACAAACATAAACAATAAACCACCAAAATTTTATTAGTATCATGATCATCATAATCATCATTTATTATTTTCATGGTAAAAAGATCCTAAAAAGATCAAATTCATGCCTCGATATTACCAGGTGTGAATTTGGATCGGTTGTACAATAGAATTCATGCATGATGATATTTTCTCATAAAAAAACATTAAAAAATTTAGAAAAAAATTGTAAAATTTGTCTTTCTTTTGTAGGTAAAACCTAAATCTGGACTAAACTAGAAATTAATTTCAATTTATACCTTTCCTCAATCTAAAATGGTGTCAATGTTATCCCTTACAAGAGCAGTACGGTGAGTTAGGAGTGTCATCCTTTTTCTTTTCTTCTCTAGAGCTCTTTTCTCCTCCTCACACAATGAAAATGAGCTATCTTTCCCTTATTTTTCTTTTTTCCCTACTTTTTCTCTTTTTTATCCCTTTATTTTCTCTCATCCTTTCTTCTTTTTATTTTCTCCTTCTTCTTTGCATTTTTTTGGTTTTGCTTTCTTTATTTGCCATTTCGAGTTTCTTTAGATATTTTGCATTCCTCTGAGGACGCACCCTAACCTTAGATACATTAATATTAGTAATATCTTGATTTACATGCAAAAATTTTAAGTGTCTGGAATGACACCATTTTTACATCATCCGCTCGTCCAAATTGGCCACCCCTTTTTGTGTTCATCATTCTTCACTCATAGGTATCTATATCTTTATTTTATGCATTTATTTTTCCATAAATGCCTCATTGAGAGGCAAAATGTAGACATTGACCCATCAAAATAAGTCATTTCTCCTTAGACCTTTAGGAAGCCACTCAAACTTACTAAGTGCAAGTTTGGGCCCCTTTCTCCCTTTGCTTTTGCCTTTTTTTCCCTAGCTTTACCAAATTTGCACCTTGTGAGGATGGGGCATGGATTTGGATTTTGGGGGTGTTTTCTCTCAAAACCCCTACCTTGTGTCTACCCTTTTTGGTGTCAAACCTTAATTGTAGTTAAATTTTGTTTTCTAATATTTTAGCCCTCCAAATATCTTATAAATAGGAGGATTGGATCCCCTCTTTCATCCATAGGTATCAAAAAATAAAATCATATAGTTTTAAATCTAGGGTTAATTTTTTTGTGCATTCTCTTAAGTCCTTGCTAAAAAGAAAAATATTTACTTAATTGCAAATTAGGATTTTAGTCCTCATTAAAAATTAAAAATAATTTTATTTTCTTATTTTCTTGCATAATTGTTTGTCTTGCATTGTTCTTTATTTATTCATAGTTTTAAATCTTAGAGAGACCAAACTTAGGTTCTTGTTCAATAGATACATTAAACATTCCATATTGGACTTGGAGCAAGTCCTTAAATCATTCTTTGTGAACCCTTTTGATCCCCTATCCATCAAGTGTAGAGGCACAACATACCCTTGCAGCCACCTTGTCTCTCAATGGGTCCAACCAAGAATCATGTAAAATAGGGAATTTTTCCCCTTTTACAACTTTGTTATCCTATCTATTTAATTCTCCTATCCTAAGTCTTTTACTATGATTATGTAGGAAAAAATAAGTAGGTTAATGAGTCTCTAACCTATGAGAGTGTCTTGATTAGGTTGCTTTACAATGATTTTAATGAGCCCTCGTCTGATAAGAGAATCTAAGGATTCTTTTACCTTAGCTTCCTTATACACTATATAGAAATCTTATCCTAGAATTGATTGCATTTATTTTAAAAAATATATATATTTTAATTGATTACATGGTATTGAAAGAATACCATAAATATTACATCATGATTATGTAATGGTATTACATTAACTTGATAATTAATATTCTAACCTGAGTCTCTTTCTTAAAAGTGAAAGTATTTAAATTCTTGAGTTCATGTCATTAAAATTTGAGGTAATGTAGTAGTATATTATTGTGGAGAGGAAAAACTACCCTATCGCATATGATTCTTGGCTATATTTTTTGGGAGTTGAGGTGATTATGATGATATGCTATATTCTCTCCACTCAGAGGCTTGGGGATTGAAAGGTTCTCCAAGAATTTAAAGACTCGCTCCAAGTCCAGGGTGGAAATTTTTATGTGTATTTTGAACAAACACCTATGTTTGGCTTTTCTAAAAATCTAAGCTATGGAAATGAAAAACTAGTCCTAGTATGATTCTTGATTTTTAATGATGACTAAACCCTAACTTGTAATAAAATAAATCCTTTATATTTTAGCAAGGTTTTAAGAGAATGCACAAACATAATTAACCCTAGCATGCAAACTATATGTCGTTTGTCTTCTAAATGCCTATAAATATAATCAAAGTATTTTCCCTTTTATTTATGATCTAGGTTTTGAACAAAAATAGATAGAAATCAAAAATAAAATAGCCTAAAATTTTTTATGATACTTATCTGACTCGATGGTTTATCCTAGATTTAACTTGCATTCAAAATATCCAAACAACTTCAAACCTGCAAAAATAGCTTCACAAAACCCTAGAAAATTTGATCAATGTTTGGGGATCTATTTAGGATACTATATGGCTGAGCTTGGGGGCACAATAGTCAATATCCCTTGGTCCTTTTGAAAGCACGAGGATATGGAAACAAAAAGAAAAATCCAAGATGTGATTCAAACAAAACAAAAGATAACACTAAATCCTATGAATTGAAAGTGCACGAAAGGAAATAGGCATGAACGAATCAAAAAACAAATAAAAAGCAAATATGGAAGACATACCTTTTTATTAATGTACTTTAGAACTCGGTTACAATTCGTCTCCTCCATTTTTAGGTACTATGAGCGTTAAAATGTGTTCTTGTCACATCAATGGATGCCATTCCTTCTTTCGCATGCCCACATGTAAAGTGGGTGGACCAAACATCGTCGTCACTTGCGTTGATGAGTCTTGACTCCTTGCTGCTCCTCTGATGTTAAGACCCTACGTTCAAAGAAACAAGAAATAGTCAGTATCACCTGTAGATAAAATGAAACATGCAATCCCCACGCCTTCAATTAGTACATGCAAGATATAAATAAAATGATAACTAAAATATATCCAAATGAACTAAAAACTTGATAGGGGCATCAAAACATCATTGGGAAGGCACTACAAAAAGAACAGTCAAAAATTTTTCCACAGATTCGTATTCGCACCGGGGTGGGACGAATAGACCTGCAATAAAGTGTCCAAAAGTACTGTCCAAAATGTCACATCTGGGAAGCTCCAAATCACCTGTAAAGTTGGGGGTTAGCTAATTGGGGGTATTTTGGAAAGACCCAGAAGGTCAGATTTTCCCAATTTGGCCTCTATTACCAATAATTTGATGATGCTACCTGTATGTTTGTAAAGGCGAGAAATGATAGAAACATGATCAAAAATGCTCAAAATAATGTGAAATTTGAATGACAACCTATCTAAGTAGCATAGAATCAGATGCAAAAATAACAAAAAGGAAATATGCCACAAATTTCTAATCACTCTGGGGCGGGGCGATTAGGATTGTAGTAGTGTGGGGGGCACCCGGGGGCAAGACGCCTGCCATTTGGGGCCTGATTTCAGCACCAAGCCACTTGGGATGGGTCCAAAACCTTTTGTGAGGTGTTGTCGGAAAATTTGGTAGGTTGTTGTGACAAAATGTCATGTTTTGGTTTCGTATTTGCTCTTCCAATAACCACCCTATGACCTCCCTTCCAAAAGATATCAAGGATGTAAAAGGCACAAATCAAAAGGTGTATGTGGAAGTAAAATGACAACACTTCATTGCTCAAAATGCTCCTTCTCTCTATATTTTGTGGTGAGAAAACTCACCAATTTATAGACTTGGAGGTCTCTTGTGATTGAGCATGTAGAGGTGCCACTTGGCAATCATGCCTTCCCAGGGGGAAGAAGATTCCTCCCTGATTAGGGGCTCCATGACTGCCCCTGTAACTTCCTCTAACACTAAAAAATGCTCACTCACACTCCCATGCAATGAAGGAAGAGTTAGGTGGCGGATCTGAGCTGCCATTTGTCAAGATTTGACTTTTTTCTCATCAAACCTGCTATTCGCCCCATGCTAGAGCGAATACTACTAATGGTCCTTGGGTGGGGCGAATACCAGTTTGTAATCGTCCTTGGGTGGAATGAGTATGGATCAGAGTGCCTGACGGTGCCAAATTGACTCCTGACCTTCCAAAAATACTATTTGAGTGGTTAGGACACTGTTTAACCTTTGGGGGCTGCCCTGGGGACTGTGTGTGTCAATGCAATCAGTGTTTGCAGTCACATAATCGGATTGGTGTTGTTTTGGTGTCTATAGATGCCCCTTTTTGGGATGCATTGTGCGTGTCGTAGTGCTGAGCAAAAATAGATAGCCAAAGCACTAATGATTAGGGTTTATTAGTAACCTAACAAAATTTTGATGCCCCAAGCATGGAAAGGGCATGCATTCTTGAATCCTTGCTTCTGACGAGTGAAGGAACTCAATTCAAGTGTTAACCTTTTTTGGTGAGGTGTTACTTGAGATTGGACATTGATCAGTCATGAATAGGCAAAGGGCGCAACCTTTTGTCTATGGGAACCTTGAGTTCATGATTTATGAATGCCAAGTGTTTGATCAACTTGTGATTATTGCTTGTTTGCTACCCCAAGGAGGGGCATGATTGTCTTTGTCAATGATTCTTTGAATGCATGCCATTTCCATGATTAGGTGTGTATTTGTTGATTGGTGACTAAGTGTGACTACCCCCTCAAGTGACAAATCGATGAGGGAATGATCTACATGAGAAAAGTGATGAGTCACTTGACCCAGGATGACTTGTGTAAGGGTACCTTTAGATGTTTATCTTTGAACGTGTGTGCAGTTTTTTGATATTTAGACCCTTTTTTGGTGGGTGTTAACCCTTTTTGTGATGTTTTTTGGAGCTAAAATTACCACAAATCCATCTTCCCATGGATCGGTCCGGCTATGGTAGCCTTTAGGGAATAGGATAGTGACAATTTGTGATGCTAGTGTCAGTTTTGTATGCCAGTGAATGGCGGGCGCAAAGGCACCTTTGTTCAGCAATGTTATTGCTATTTTTGGGTGGATTTTGACCCTTTTGGGACGTCGCTTGGGGATGAAATTCTCGGCAATCCGTCCTCCCGTGGAGCGGTCTAGATATGGTAGCCTTACTAGCGAGTATGATGGTGAGTATTTGTGACCCCGAAATTGGTTTTGCATGTCCGAAATGTTAGGTGCAAAAGCACTCTCATTGGACAGTTTTATGGCTTGTTTTTGTGCATTTTGGTGTATTTTTTTTGCTATTTTTAAAATTTTTGGTCTGTAATCATCTCGGGGTGGGATGAATACCATTTTAGTAATCGTCCCAGGGTGGGACGAGCGCTAACTAGAGCGCTCATCCCAGGGTGGAACGATTACAGACTAAAAAGGCCTATTTAAGGGCCAAAATTAGGGTTTGGGCTCATTTGCATTCTTTTTTTTGGCGATTTGGAGCTCTGAGGAGGAGGTCGATTCTACGAAGCGAAGCGCTGCCAAATTTTTGAACACCATGAGTTCACGCACCGGGTCATCAAGTTGCGGAGCCGAAGCGAGACCGGTGAGTGCACTTCCTCTTCGTTTATTTGCTTGTGTTGCAGTTTTAAAACCGTAATTTATTTGTTTGTTTTGTAGGTTGTTTTTCAAATTAAAAATGAAACCTTAAAAAGAAGTTGTTTTGTTTTGTATGTGTGTGATTATGTGTGAATTTTTTTTTGTTTTTTGTATGGCTTCATTAAAACTTAGGTTGAAACCCTAGTGGAAACCATGTTTATTTGGAATTTGTGATAAACTAAAAGAAACCCTAGTCTAACAAAAATCAAAACTTAACTTAAAAAGACTTCGTTTAAAACTTTGCTTAAAAACTTGGCCTAACCCTAGTTTAACAAAGACCAAAACTTAGCTTAAAACTTAGTGTAACCCTAGTTGTTTGTGGTTGTTTTTGTTTTTTTTGAATTGATCAGTTAACTTTTTGAGTTAAAAACCCACGGGACTGAAAAATTGCTTTTGAATTTTCTTGTATTTTTGTTTTTAATTTATCAGTTGACCGTTTAGATTTAAAAACCTTAGGAACTGAAAAATTATTTATGATTTTTTTTTTTTTTTAATTTATCAGTGTAGATGTAGAGTTAAAAACCCTAGGACTGAAAAATTGGTTTTGAATTTTTTTGTATTTTTGTTTTTTTAATTTATCAGTTGACCGTAGAGTTAAAAACCCTAGGACTGACAAATGGTGTTTTTGAATTTTTTTGTATTTTTGTTTTTAATTTATCAGTGTAGATGTAGAGTTAAAAACCCTAGGACTGAAAAATTGGTTTTGAATTTTTTTTTGTATTTTTGTTTTTTTTTAAATTTATCAGTTGACCGTAGAGTTAAAAACCCTAGGACTGACAAATGGTGTTTTTGAATTTTTTTGTTTTCAATTTATCAGTTTAGACTTAGAGTGAAAAACCCTAGGGACTGAAAAATTGTTTATTTTTTGAATTTTTGTGAATTTTGTCGCTCGTTATTTGTCTATTTTTAGCTGTACATTATTTTATGCATTGTTGTATATTCATGTTTGTTGTACAGTTTATCATGTTTTTTAATGTTTTTGTCTTGTTTTCTTTTGCAGATTGTGAAGAGCCAATATCGTGTGCCTACGATTTTCTTAGAAGCATAGGAGGCACTGAATTTGGTTGACTGGGAGTGGCTTGATGCCCTTGGGCTCAAGAAGGTGACTCGACTGGAGCCTGTGGTCGGGGATCGGGCCTATCTGACGGCCTTGATCAACTTGTGGTATCCCCAGACCAATACCTTCCATCTCCCAATAGGGGAGATGACAATGACCTTAGAGGACTCTTATTGGATTCTACATATTTTGATAGATGGGTTGTCGATCAGGACGACACCACGATATTAGCGGACAGCAGTGCTGACACATTGCTTTGGGCATGGGGAGTAGATGGGTGTGGATAGCCCAGTGGAGAGGGTAGAGGGCGACTACCATATTGGTGGTATTCTTGTATGGTGGTGGGTAGATAGGGGTGTGTTGGGAGTGAGGCATGCAGTGCTGATGGGCCTCATTTCTAACATGCTGCTACTTGACTCTTCAGGTGTGAGGTTCCCATGGAACCTATTGGATGTGGTCTTTAGATTGGTGGTGTCCGACGCATGATACCTTGATCATGAGGTGGGGTCATACACTGCTGGCACAAATCTATGATGAGCTGTATGAGGTTCGCTGTCGAAAGCAGAATGATATTGGCTATAGCTATCTGTTGCAGAGTTGGGCTTGGCAGCACATGGCGATGGAGAGGCCAGTGGGGTTGCCATGGACTACTTAGGCAGATATGGTGGATAGGGATATAGGTTATGCGGCTTTGTGGTGGTGTTCTGAGGAGCAGGGGCAGATTCAGTGGTGGGCAGGTGCCATAGGGCACTATGCAGATGCCTTCACTCGGCTTACTCCAAGGGAGGTGTTCTGGTGCCCCTACCAAGATTGTCTAGCCTATGTTGAGGCTGGAGAGTGGCTCTAGCAGGTTCGTAGGGGGTGGTGGCTGATTGGGCAGCATGGTACCGAGCAGGAGTTATTTCCTTATTTCTAGGTGACATGACAATTTGGGGTGTGCCAGGGGTTTCTTGGTGAGCCCTGGCGTCTATCGATGCCAGGGGGACAAGAGGACTCTAGTTTGGCTAGTCATTACATCATTGGGTGAGGATTCAAAAATAGTGATTGACGTCCTAGATGTGGATGACATTGGGACTACCACAGAGTATGACCAGTGGTGGACACTACAGCAATGGTGGGGAGAGGGACCACTGGGAGGCGCAGAGGTAGTAGCAGTAGGCGGGGAGGGTGGAGAGGCACCAGGAGATGATTGGGGAGCTCCACTAGAGGATGTGAATATGGTGGAGGTGGATGATGTGGATGTGGATTTTGGGATTCCAGATCAGTCGGATATGCAGGACATTCCTGAGTAGTGGGAGCCTGAGCAGCCCGCAGTCCCAGATTCGCCTATGCACCAGGAAATCCCATAGGGTGTGGAGGTGAGGTATCGTTCTGAGATAGTGTGATTGGAGGACCTACTATGGATACGAGATGAGGAGCTGGGGGAGGCTTTACAGGAGAGGGATCTTCTATGGAATTAGTTGGCTAAGTGGAAGAACGCATTTGCTACGTATCACTAGTAGGATGGTGACATGGATGCTGCATGAGAGAGGGATATTCTGTAGATGCAACTGGCAAAGAGGGAGAAGGCATTGGCATAGTGCAACTATGTAGTATCTTTGTATCATCGGTGGGAGGTGGAGTGGTTTTGGCACCAAATGTATTTTGAGGGAGAGATAATTTGCCTCAGGGGTGGATACCTGAGCCCTTTGGAGGTGGGTCTTCATGCCAGATGAGAGGCAACAATACTGAGCAGTCAGCATCATCTTGTTGCAAGCGATTGGATGAGGGAGGCGCTAGCAGTCGTGATGTAGGGGCGAGCAGCAGCTACCCTAAGAGGTCCCATAGGACCCACACCATGGGGGGTAGTTCCCGTCGCACCGATCCTACGTGATCATGGTGGCCAATGCCCTAAGCTTGGGGGTTTTTGAGATTTTGGCTTTTTACGGAGTCAGAGGACCGGTTATTGTAGCCTATGAGCATTTTTGATGATATATATACAGATGACTTTATTTTGTTTATACACGTGTCGGCATTTGATGTTATGCACAATGATTGTTGAATGTGTATGTATGCATGTTAATTTATGGTGATGGATGCATATGTTATGATGAATGCAAATGTTTCTAATTTTTATGATATGCAAATGGAATGGATGAATTAAATTTATGATTTTTGGTGGTGGCACCATAGACTGTTTAGAACTTATGGCTTTTTGTCCTAGGCGATTGCTGTGGTAAATGACTTTTTATGTATACATGCTATTTTTGTATTTTTTGATGGCAATTTGAGGATGAAAGATTGCACAGTTGGTTTAGAATGTAGTTAAGGTTTTTGGAGACTCAGATGTTTTAACTAACTAGCCAATACTGTATTTTTATCTTACAATACTTTTGAACAAGGTATGAATTGGACTTGTCTTTGACCAAGTTATTTCACATCCCTGTGTGTGTAATTGAGTTCGTTTATGTGGTATTTGTCAAGATATCGCCAGTGCCAGATAGGTTGTTAACCAAACTCGTACTGAGGATCACATAATTAGCTCCACTAACTCCTTTTTTGTATTTAGTCAGATTAATCTGTGGTGCTATCTAGGATACCATAAGCTAGCTCATCCACATGCAAACATTTATTTGCACACAAGTTAATGTGACAGATATATCATCATGTGGGAGGTTTACCACCAGTGACCGTTAGGCTATCCACCAAACCGGTACTGAGGTTTACTTCATGACCTTTTGAATGCTGAGATTTCTAGGGATTCAAGTTCGACTCCCTTCTTTTCTTCAATTGTATTGGGATACTTGCTCTTTTGTAGTGATAAAAATCACAATTTATTTTTGTTTTCTATTTTGAGCAAGGGATTTGAATATTGACTGATGAGAATCACTGTTGTATGTGCCTTTTGATGTATGCACTTTGGTGGTGATGTCAAATTTTTGGAGTTTTGACTTTTGCAAATTTGTGATGTTTTGCAACTTTTTGAGAACTTGGGATTCTTGGGGAATTGGGTAGGGAATATGCTTGTCCTTTTGCCAACTCTCAGCATTCTTGGGGTCATTCACATAGGGGGATGATCAAGATAACCGTTTCGCTTATGGTGACCTGGTTTGCTTTGCAGGTTTCATCATTCGATCACACAACTTGGGAATTATTTTATGTGTTTTAATTTGTGTTGGGATGCTACGTAACAAGATGTGATCCAAGTAGAACTCTACCTTTGTAAAATCTATCTGACTTTGTATAGTACGTGGCTAGAAAGCTAATGATATTTGAATGACAAAAACTCTTAATACATAGAAGACAACCGACTATGAGATGGTGAAAGCGATGTGCATGGTGTTTATTTTTGATGGACTGTTTATAGAATGGATAAATGTGGATGAATTTGCCGATTAATTACAGTCTATGGTGCCTTTGACCTGTATGACCAAAAATATGTAATGTATGGATGTGATGCTTAAATGCAGCTATTATTTTTGTGTTTTTGATGGATTTATTTTTGTGAGTATGAAGATGAGATGCGAAAAAGAGCTCTTTATTGTTGTGATGATTTTGAGCATGCATGGAAATGAGATGCAAATTTTTGTTAATTTTTATGGTTTTATTGTTTTTGACTTTTCTTATTTTTGACCAAGTGATTATGGGAATCCTTGGAGATTTTGGGTTTGACAAAAGTGGTAATGGGCACCTTTGGGGCATTTTGGGGTTGACCAAGCGATTGTGGGAATCCTTGGAGCTTTTTGGTTTGACCAAAGGGGTAATGGGCACCTTTGGGGCATTTGGGGGTTGACCAAGCGATTGCGGGAATCCTTGGAGCTTTTGGTTTGACCAAGCGATTATGAGAATCCTTGGAGCTTTTGGTTTGGGCTATGGCTCTTTTAAATATGGAATGGCATCAAATGACTGATGTTCAAGGGTTCTAGTTCCTTGATTCCATCAAGAGAGGCTAGCCGATATGTTCCAGGTCCTATTTTACTATCGATGACATAAGGACCTAACCAGTTTGTCGTGAACTTGTCCCTCAGATGGGACGATAAGTTAGAATTTTGTTGGTTCTCTTTTAAGACCAAGTCACCAACCTAAAAGTCCCTTAGGTGAACCTTCATGTTGTATGCCTTCTTGAGTCACTCTTGATAGATACATAAATGCTCGATAGCATTAACGTGTTGTTCATCGAGCAATGTAAGTTGGTCTAACCGAGCCTTCCACGCAGTGTCATCATCGATGAACTCTTGCATTGATATGCGCAGGGAAGGAATTTCCAACTCGAGAGGCATGATAGCCTCGGAGCCATACACGAGCGAAAATAAAGTTTCCCTAGTGGGCGTCCGAATGCTAGTGCAATAAGCCCACATGGCAAGTGGGATCTGAATGTGCCAATCCTTATGATTGTCTACGACTGTCTTTTTGAGGATGGCAACTAGCATTTTTTTTTACACCTCTGCTTGCCCATTTTCTTGTGGATAATAGGGTGTCAAAAAACTATGCTAAATTTTGTACTTTGTGGTCAAAGCATGCACGTCTTTGTTCTTGAATGACGTCCCATTATCCGAGATTATTTTGGATGGAATACCAAAATGACATATGATATTATGTAAAATGAACTTTGAAATGCGGGTTCTAGTCGTAGAGGTAAGCGGAATTGCTTCCACCCATTTTGTGAAGTACTCTATGGCCATTATGATAAATGTGTGATGGCCTGACGACGTAGGGGAGATCTTTTCGATTAGATCTAAGCCCCATTGTAAAAATTTCCAAGCCAATTGGATCGACTACAAGGCCTAAGAAGGTACGTGTGTCAAATTTGCATGGTGTTGACACTTCATGCACTTCCTTACATATGCACAAAAATCTCACTCTAAATATGGCCAATAATAGCCCATGCAAAGAATGCACTTTGTGATGGCCATACCACTAAAGTGGCCATCGCATGTACCATCGTGCACTTGGGTGATCACCCAAGTGGACTCCTACTAGTCCAAGCAACGAAGGAGGATTCCTTTGTAGCTATGATGGTACAAAATGTCTCCTAACAAGACATGCTTTGCCACTTTCTATTTGAATGATCATTTTGCAGCATGCGTCAATCCAAGTGGGAGGTTACCTAACTTGAGGTAGTCCCTTATGGGTGTATACCAATCCTGTTGATCGAAAACCTCGATGATATGAATAGCCAATCTCTCTTGAGGTTCATCCTTAGCAAAAGCTGAGTGGGAAAGAACTTGTAATAATAGTGTTGTGTTGCTATTAATGGGAGTAGGGGAGAACAAGGACCCCTAGTTGGCATGATTAAAAAAATCATGGATTCGAGAGAACTTGTTTGAGGACGGTTCAATCTAGATCAAGTGGATTCCTGGAGTTAAGTCAGAGATTGCACGCTCCATCATGGATTGCGATAGTGTTTTGACTTGAATGGTTGTCATATCACCAAAAATGTCTTGTAGGATTAGTGACCCCAAGGAGGCCATAGTGTCTGCAAAATGATTCGATGACCGAGGGAGTGCCTCAATGTCGTACCATTCAAGATTTGCCTTGCATTTGTCCATAAGGGCTTTGTAGGCCTGTAGAAATGGGCATTTACATTGGAATACCCCTTTGACTTGGTTGACAATTAACAGCGAATCACCAAAGATTATCAATCATTTGATGTTCATGGTGATTGATGTCTGAAGACCTATGAGCAAGGCTTCGTATTTTGCATTTTTGTTGGTGCATAGGAAATTTAATTTAAATGATAGATGCATTGGAGCCCCTTGCGATGTGAAGAATACAATTCCTGTGCCACCCCCTTGCTCACATTTAGAACCATCAAAAAATAGGGTTATGTCGACCTGTGACTCAGGCTCATCAGAATATGGTGATTCTGAGACATGGAAGACCCCATCATCGGGTAGTTCTATGATCAAAGGTTGATCGTCTTTGAGAGGAGCCTCTGCTAGTTGATCGGCTATGACTTGACCTTTGATGGATTTCTATCCAATAAAATCTATGTCAAACTCTATCAACAACATGATCCATTTTTTCGTGTGACTACTATGATAAGTATGACTCATCATGTACCACAATGGATTCTCCTTAGACACAACATACATCTTGTTGCTCAACATGTAATGGCATAGCTTTTTGGTAGCAAACACCACTGCCAAGTAGAGCTTCTCAACATATGCATAGTTAAGTTCATAACTGACCAGGGTGTGGCTAAGATAGTAAGTAGCTTGTTATTTGTGTAGTTCATTTGTCTGGGCTAGCATGGCACCTAGTGCCACCTCAGTAGATGAGATGTATAAGTAGAATGACACTTCTGGTCTAGGTGGTGCCAATACTGGTGGCAAATCCAAGTATTATTTAATGTCATCAAAGGCTGACTGGCACTCGTCAAAGGCTGACTAGCACCTGTCAGATAGCTACGCTATGAAGCACTTGATTGACGCAACCTTTCCCTGTAGGCTTATGAGCTGCTTGATGGTAGTTAGGGGAGGCATTTCAAGGATTGCCTTGACTTTTTTTGGGTCCACCTCAATGCCTCATTTTGAGACTATGAAACCCAAGAGTTTTCTAGATGTGATGCCAAATACGCACTTCTTGGGATTCATTCTGACTTTATGTTCCATGAGGCGATCGAGGATCTTGCTTAAGTCATTGAGATGATCTGGGCGCAAAAGAGATTTGGCCAACAAATCATCCATGTAATATTCCAAAGTTTTATGCATGTGATCATGAAATATATATGTCATGGCACGTTGGTAGGTGGCGCTAGCATTTTTAATGCCAAAGGGCATGACCTTATAGCAAAATGTCCCCCAAGGCATTGTGAATGCCGTTTTTAGTTGGTCCTCGAGATTGATACGAATGATTGTATCCCGAGAAACCATCCATGAGGGAAATCATTTCATGGCCCATTGTAGTGTCTACCAATGCATCAATGCTCAGCAAGGGGAAATCATCCTTAGGACTCGCTTTGTTTAGATCTCAAAAATCAGTGCATATGTGAATCCTCCCGTTAGGCTTTTTGACGGGTACCATGTTGGACAACCATGGTGGGTAATCCATGCAGATGACAAACTATGCATCCAAAAACTTTTGTAATTTGTCTTTGACCATTAAGGCCACTATTGGGTGCATCTTGCATAGTTTTTGCTTAATTGGCTTGACTATCGGATCAAGTGTTAGATTATCCGTGACTAGCTACGGATCAAGCCCCGACATGTCTTTGTAGGACCATGCAAAAACCTCCTTCTTTTATTTGAGTAGGGCAATGTAGTCGGCTCACTCTTTGGGGGATAGAATTACCCCCAACTTGATAATATATGGATTCATTGGATCTAAGCCGATGTCTATGTCAATCATCTCCTCAACCAACATGTGGGATCTATCCTCCAATTGGTGTGGAGTTGGGATCAAGTGGATATCATTTGTTGAGTTTAAATCATCGTTAGGAACCTCGGGTCCCTCTTTAGCATGAAATATATCCTGAGTTGGCCTTGGGGTGAAAAGAAGCATCTCACTGAAATGCTAGTACTCTGATGGGGATGGTGGTGAATTGAAGTGATTCCAGTATGGCATCTATGTCTAGATAAAATGACCATGTTGGATTAGCTGGATTGTGGATGGGGGTGGTTAAGTCAATGGAGATCATGTTTATGAAATGATTTTGGTCTCCATTACCATGGGTGTGATGAATCGAACATTTCGGATGATCTTTGTGCTTCGGATCTGGCTCTATGATCTTTGTGCTCCAGATTCGACTCTATGTGCATGAATGGATGGAACCTATGTGCGGATAGGAGGACAGGGTTTGCCCTTGGCACTAATATCTCTATGGGGTCTCTAGGTGGTAGGTGCTCTGCGTATGCCCAAAGTGGTGAATTCAACACTTGGTCCCACTGCTCTGGGTTTATATGCCACTCATGCCCTAAAACTATGTTTAGTTGCTCAAAAATGTCATGAATATCCAAGGGGTATTGTTGCTGCATCTACTGCATGTGATTGAGATACGCCATCTCAGTTTCATCTTCATAATCACTGTCAGAGATCCAAAGGCCTTCGTTGGTCCTGATAACTTTTTGTAGCATTAGAGGCTCATCTTGCTCGAGCAAATTGATCTGGCCCCATTGGGGTTGTTCTACTCTCTGCGGGGGGACCTGATTTTCTTGAGGTGGCACTTGCTCGATTGGAGCATCCAAAGGGAACATTACCAAGAGGCTTTCTTGATAATCAACAATGGGGGTCACTTGTGAGTGATTGCTATCCGGTTCGAAGGGGTCCCATGGTGCCACCTCATATTCTAAATCATCTTTTGAAGATCTTTCCTGACCTTGTCTATACCCCTCTTGTAGGTGAGTTCTCAAACTTTATCCTCTCTCGAGAGAAGGGAAAGGGTTGTTGAGGTCAACAAGGTTGGTTGTCAATAATGGGAGATAATCCCCCAGTGTATATGTTGTGTTAGGATTGGCATATGGATATAATGCCAATCCCCCCTTGTTGCCTATCCCTAGGCCTTGCATGTTCTCTACCAAGATGTCCAAGGGTAGGGGATGGTTGAACCCTACTCTTGACTTGTCGTATGGCATTTGGTATCTTGGTTGGCAAAGGACACACACTCCTTGCTCATATCTGCCTAACCCATAGCCATGCCAATTGCATTGACCAAGATATCTCAAAGAAAAATCTGGGTTGGACAAATAATTAACGTCTTCAGTAAAATGCTCTTCATCTTTGTCTTCTTGCATGCAAGGTTCAATACCATGATCAAGTCCCCAATACAAAAAATTTGTCTGGTTCGACGAGTAGCCTAGAGGAAAAATGGTATCGATGGGGAGGCGAGGTCTCCCCATGTCCTGCATGGACTCCAGTGCGGGTGTTGCTATAATATTCTACACCAGATACTCCCCCAGGACCATATTGGCCATTTCAACGGTGATTTTTGGAGGTTGAGGGGGGGAACGAAAGTTCTTCTTGAGTCCACTCCATTTTGGGTGAACTAGGAGCCTCGACTTCCATTCTACTAGGCATCTCCTCAGTAGATATGGTTGATACTAATGGCGGTACCTCTTCCATATGTTGTGCCTCTTCTAGAGGTTTCTTCCCCTTGTCCTTATGTGTGGCCACCATAGGTGGCATCGTTGGTGAAGGACCAGACGATCAATATGGACCCAGTTGGGGATTTGATGGACTTGTTAATGGGGATGCTTATGAAATCAGAACTTGTTTAGATGGATTCAACTAAAAATCCAAATGCATTGATGGAAGGGTCAATTACAGCATTAGTTGCATTGCATTGCAATACTTAAAGGGTTCCAAGTCCGTCGGGACTACATGCACCTGCCCTTCGAATGTATACTTTAAGCACTGATGAGCTATCGAAGGGACACACTTCATGTCCCTGATCCATGGCTGACCTAGCAAGATGTTATAGGCCATCTTACCCTCCAAGATGTGGCACAATGTAGGTATAGTATTTTGTCCCACATGGGTGGCTAGGATAATTATGCCAACTGTCAAGCATATTGCATCATTGAATGCTTGCAGTGTATAGGTGGAGGCCACTATGTGAGATGCGGGCAACTTGAGGTGCTTCAAGGCCACTGTTGTAATGATATTACTAGATGAGCCAATGTCCACCAATACCCTTTTGTACAAAATCCCATTGACCCACACGATGATGTGTAGGGGTGGATCCGCCATGTCACCAGCCATTGATTTCAATTCATCCTCTCGAAAGGTGATGACTGGCTCAGTGCATCGTTTGACATGTCCCACAAAGTTTTTGAAGGAGTTTGCTTCGTGGGGCTGCAACTCGATGGATTTTAGTATCTCCATTAGAGCCTCTCGATGGGGTGTTGATTGTTGTATGAGCTCGTAGATGGAGAGCCTAGCCGACGTGGTCCTCAAACTCTAGGTGAGTTTGGTCAAAATTGTGGCCACTGGTCTAGGCGGAGGAGGTGGTGCAAGGTGTTGTTGCGGTTGTGATGTTGTTGGCACCTCTCCTATAGCTGCCATAATGGTAGTTGTTCTTGGGTACCTCTTGTTCCGAGTCACTATACTGATCATCCCTACATACCCTTGCATGGGGCAGTTCTACGTGACCTCATTGACTTGTAGGGTCTTTGCCTGCACATCATGGGCAGGCAAGGGGTTTTTAAAGAATTCCATTTGTTGATTGCTTGGTGCCACGGGATTATCCACCGCTAATGTCTTGTTATCTATTACGTCTTGCACCAAGCCTTTAAACTTCCAACAAGCGTTAAGGTCATGTCCTTTCTATCTGTGGAACCTACAGTACAAATCTTCCCTGTAGCCATTAGGTTTCAGTGCATTGGGTTCTATGGGTTGAATCTCGGGTAGGTTGATCAATTTTGTCATTGACAAGCGGTCAAACAGGGAGTCTTTGGACTCTATGTATGGTGTGAATTGTTGCCTAGGGTGACACTAATGATTTTGTTCTTGCCTCTAATTTTCTCTATCATAACTATTAAGAGGCACTTCCTGATAGTTAGCCTTTTGGGTCTGTGTTGCTTGTGTAGGATTAGGGACGTTTATAGCAACCTGATTGACCACAGTGGGTTTTTGTTGCATGGTCCCTGTTTTGGTGTTCTTAGAACATTCTTTCTTATTTGGCTTGGCTATCTCGCCATTCTGAATCTTGATCTCTTCAATGATTCTATATTGCACCAGAGCTTCTTCCAAAGTGGCATATTGCTATAGTTGCAATAGCATAGAGATCGATCTCAAATAGCTCTTTGAGAACATTTGTGTGAGGTCAGACATAGAAGGGAAGTAGGGTAGCTTGGAAAGTAGAGTCCACCAATTCCCATAGGCCGCCATGGTTTCTTCCTCATACTGCCTGAGGTTGGCTAGGTCTCTTAGTGACACCTTCTTCTTGGTGTTGAAGGTGAAGCGTTCGAGGAACACATCCACTAGCTGATCTAAGTTACTAATGTTGTGCTTTGGCAATTGAGTGAACCAATCTGAGGTAGGGCCTGTGAATGTGGTGATGAATTTTATTAATAGCAAAGCATCATTGTCCTGAATACCAAAGCATTGGATCAAGAATATAGTCACATGCTCTTGGGAATCTTCCTCCCCTCTAAATATTGCCAACTGAGGTAGTTTAAAGTGTTCAGGATAAGGGGGTGTTGGCACTGACGAATGCACAGGATGACTGTAGAGTTGGCATAAAGTGGGATTTTGGGGCCCAAAAGTCTTGGTCTCCACAGACTCTAAGCACTCTAACATCGCTTTATATGCATTGAAATATTTAATTTATTTCTCCTTAGTTTGCTCCCATTGTGGGTTGTGGGAAAATTGAGGCCTATGGAGGGGTGGCCGAATAGCAGCCCCTCCGTCTTGGTAGGGCATTTCAGCCCGCTATTCTTCTTACTCATACTCATCATAAGCTTCTTGAGTTGTTTATGGATGAGACCTATAACCATGGGTGGGTCCCCATAGGGGGTGCCCATCGTTGTTCTTGGGAGTGGCCTCCCGCTCAGGTCTAGGAGGTCTCGGAGGTAGCACTTGGTAAGGCCATGGAGACCTATCTCGTACCAAGGGGTTGCACCTCTCGTATGGTTCTACTCTTTGGGTGTGAGGGGTTGGAACCCTCTTAGGCATAGTGTTATGGAGAAGCTCATCTATTTGGCATCAAATGTGCTCTTTGCTAAGATGACATAGATCCTCTAGCTATTGTTGGTCTTGCTCAAGATGCATAATCTATGCTTGGTGGGCAGTATGTCTGGCGACTACCAGGTCGATTTATTCTGCCATATTGAGTCTAGGAGGCCTAAATGCCTCTCCTATGCATTTTATCTCGATCGCAATGATTCAAGATATTTATAGGTCACTTCCCTCTGTCGATATTTGTGGCATTCACTCAAGGCTCTGGCCTCAGTAGGTGATTCTAGTAGATAGCAGGTGCGAAGGCACATTGCTCCCATGTTGTGTATTGCTCTTGAGGAATGTAATGGTATTACTCATGCTCCCTTTCGTATATGTGAAAGGGGTGGGCAGAGTTGGCTCACCCTGTTTGAAGAGCCTTGTGCTCTGGATTTGGCTTATTATTCCTAACAATGATGGGGGGTAAAGGAGGGATGACATAATCATGTGGCCTCTCCTCATGGACCCTATGTTGTTCTAGTGCTTCATCGCATTGTGGCCACTCATACCGAGATTCTAAGGGAGGCTCCCTATTTATATTGAGTGCCACATGTAAGGACTCTTGAAAGGGTCTATGTTGGATGAGAATGACCCTCGAAGGGGTGCCTCTATAGTCCCATTCTCAAATGGCACGATGTGGACTCTCTTGTGGGTTAGGTCGCCAAGGCGGTATGACCAAGTCCTTGGGGCTATAGCGGAGGCAACTTGTTCCCCCTTGTACACTCTCTATAGCTCCCACCCGTGATTATGGGTGTACACCATGGTGGTGTTTTCCTATAAGATGAGTAGATTTTTATTTCTTTTTATGATTTTTATGCTACACTAAACATAAAATATCACACACACAAAGCAATGATTATCTTGTTTAAAGATTAAAAGTGTGCCCTAAATCTGGTTTAGTGTGTTTTGATTTTTGTTTTGAAAGCTTTTGTAAAGAATGTTTAAATGTAATATGATGGCTCTTATGACTCCCAAAAATGGTTTCCCCTTCGATATACCATTGCCAGGCTGATATACCAACCTCTCTATATACCCACCCTTACGTGAGGGAAACTATTGGTACGTGAGAGCAGATGGTACATGGAACATAGGCGGTATGGAAGGGGAATCGTCCTATTTTTGAAACCTACCATAGAAGACTTATCCTTATGTGCTAGGAATCACCCCAACTACACTTGGTCATCTTTCATCAAGATTTACATCTAGCAACAATAGCGATCGGGGTTATGGATGCAAAAATTCAAGCCAAGGTGGTGATGAAATCCACTATTGGTCTTGATCAAGGGTTGGGGTTTTACGACTAGCTCCTTGGTGTTTATATTGTCACATGGTGTGTGGGATTCTTTTTATTTTGCATGAAAGAAAATGAACATGTAGTGAAACTTTCCCTAAGCAAGCAAGTAACCAAAAAACAGAAAACTGAAAGCAAAAAATGACAAGTGTTTAGGACCCTTACCTCTTCTCTTCCCAAATCTATTGGTTCTGAGTTTATGTCTTGAAAATACATAGAGAGCTATTCGTCCTGGGGTGGGATGAATAATAGAACTATATTCATCATAGGGTGGGATGAATGCCCATTCGTCCCTGGGTAATATGAATTCCAGCTCTATATTCGTCACAGACTGGAACGAACAAATAGTCCCATGTTTGAAAACTTGGTACCTGCAAGAAAAAACAATCAAGTTTTGATCAGATTTCTGATATTAAAAATAGAGGACAAGGTCCCACCGTGATCACCATTGAAATCACGAGGATACGGAAACAAAAATGAAAATCCAAGATGCGATTCAAACAAAACAAAAGATAACGCTAAATCCTAGGAATTGAAAGTGCACGAAAGAAAAGAGGCATGAACGAATCAAAAACCAAATAAAAATCCAATATGGAAGACAACCATTTTTATTAATGTGCTTTAGAACTCGGTTACAATTTGTCTCCTCCATTTTTAGGGACTAGGAGCGTTAAAATGTGTTCTTGTCACATCAATGGACGCCATTCTTTCTTTCGCGTGCCCACATGTAAAGTGGGTGGACCAAACATCGTCATCACTTGCATTTATTATTCTTGACTCCTTGTTGCTACTTTGATGTTAAGACCCTACGTTCAAGGAAACAGGAAATAATCAATAGCACCTGTAGATAAAAACATGCAATCCCCACACCTTCAATTAGTACATGCAAGATATAAATAAAATGATAACTAAAATATATCCAAATGAACTTAAAAATTAATCGGGGCATAAAAACATCATCGGGAAGGCACTGCAAAAAGAATAGTCAAAAAATTCACCACAGATTCGTATTCGCTCCAAGGTGGGACGAATAGACCTACAATAAAGTGTCAACAAGCACTATCCCAAATGTCACATCCAGGAAGCTCCAAATCACCTAAAAAGTTGGGTGTTAGCTAATTGGGGGTATTTTAGGAAGACCCATAAGGTCAGATTTTCCCAATTTGGCCTCTATCACCAGAATTTGATGATGTTATCTGCATGTTAGTAAATGCGGGAAATGATAGAAACATGATAAAAAATGCTCAAAACGATGTGAAATTTGAATGCCAACCTATCTAAGTAGCCTAGAATCAGATGAAAAAATAATAGAAAGGAAATCTACCACAAATTTATAATCACTCCGGGATGGGGCGATTAGGACTGCAGTAGTGTGGGGGGCACCCGGGGGCAGGATGCCCATTGTTTGGGGCTTGATTTTGGCACCAATCCACTTGGGATGGGTCCAAAACATCTTGTGGGGTGTTTTAAAAAAAAATTATAGGATTTTGTGGCCAAATGTCAGGTTTTGGTTCCGGATTTGCGCTTCCAATAACCACCCTATGACCTCCCTTCCAAAAGAGATCAAGGATGTGAAAGGCACAAATTGAAAGGTGTATGTGGAAGTAAAATGGCAGCACTTCATTGCTCAAAATGCTCCTTCTCTCTATATTTTGTGGTGAGAAAACTCACCAATTTATAGACCTGGAGGTCTCTTGTGATTGAGCATGTAGAGGCGCCACTTGGCAATCATGCCTTCCTAGGGGGGAGAAGATTCCTCCTTGATTAGGGGCTCCATGACTGCCCTTGTAACTACATCTAATGCTCAAAAATTCTCACTCACACTCCCATGCAATGAAGGAAGAGTTAGGTGGTGGATCTGAGCTGCCATTTGTCAAGATTTGACTTTTTTCCCGTCAAACATGCTATTTGCCCCACCTTGGAGCGAATACTGCTAATCGTCCCTGGGTGGGGTGAATACCAGTTTGTAATCACCCCTGGGTGAAATGAGTATGGAGCAGAGTGCTTGAAGGTGCCAAATTGACTCCTGACCTTCCAAAACTACTGTGTAAGTGGTTAGGACCACTGTTTAAACTGGGGGCTGCCCTGGGGGCTATGTATGTCAATGTGATCAGTGTTTGTAGTCACATAATCGGATTGGTGCTGTTTTGGTGTCTACACATTTTAGCTAAACTTTCAAAAGTAATAATGTTTGTTTATCTTTGGAAGCAAACACAACGAGATATGACAATATGAAACAATGAACTAGACGCAAACACAATGAACACAATGCTAAACTAGTATGCAACTAGAAATTTAGGGTTATGGGAATAAATGGTTGCACAAAGATAATATGATTTAAATAAAAACATAATGATAAAATTTAAAACATAATTATAACAAAAAAGGAACAATGCAATATAGATATGTAAACCAAAACCCTAGGGTTTGAGGATAAATAGTTACCCCAAGTCTATCTAGACCAAATTTGTGCCTTGTAAATTATCGAGTGGATTCGGTAACTACAATAAAATGAACAACAAAAAGCAAAATAGGTGAAAAAAAGTTTTCATTGAATTTATACCCTATAATGGGTGAGGCATGGATTCACACAAGAAGACTTAAAATAAAGAACCCATATGTGAAATGCAATTTTAACACTAAATCAAATAACTTAAAAATTAATAAATACAAAGAGACAACCTAATAAACCTATAGAAGAAGCAAGATAAAAGGTAGAAGATGTCTCCTCCTCAAGAAGACAGTTTGTCATCAAGACTTCCTCATTTAAAAATAACAAGAAGCACACCAAAAGCAAAACACCAGAGCACCAAGAACACCAATAGAAATGAAGATTACCAAAAATTTGCTTGGATCAAGAATACCAAAGAAAAATTCTCTCTTGCTTACTAGGTAGGTAAAAAAGGATCAAATCCCTTTGTTTATAGAGGGTTTTGAGGGCTAAAAAAGTGAAAAATAAAAATTAACCTTGACCAAGCCGACCCCTCAAAAGGTCAACCCAAAATTTAGGGGTTTTCAAGAAAAAAGTATAAATTTTCCAAATCCATGCCCAATAAATTATCAGTATCAGGTGCGGATTTGGTCAAGGTTAAGAAAATAAAGCAAAACACAAGAAAAATAGTTCAAATTTTCACTTAAAAAAATTTTGAGAGCCTCTTAAAGAATTCTAAGAAAAATGACTCATTTGAATGAGTCCATTTTCCATGTCTACAATTATCTATAGAGTTTTTTTTTTCAATTTTATATCAAACTTAAATAGATAAAATACATGAAATGACATGAGCTCAATTATTTAAACTCCTTAACTTTTGGATCTTAATATATTTATATATAAGGAGAGGCTTGAAGACATCAAATGACATAAGTTCAATTATTAAAATTCTTTAAATTTTGAGAAGATACAAATTTAAATATTATAAAAAAAATACATACATAATTATTAAATTATTATAATACCACTATCACAACAAAATAAAAATAAAACTTGTTCCACATAATCAATTAAAATTTAAAAAACATAAAAACTAAAAGAAGAAACATTCATTTAAAACTTATGTAGAAAACTTAGTAATTATATGTAAAGTATACCCATAAATTAACATAAACTCCATTATTAAAACTTTTTATTTTTTAAAAAATTCTAAGTTTACATTTTATAAAAATATATACATAATTATCACTATCAATTTATCTAATTATTATAATTATCACAAATAAGGCCAATCTCACTTTCATATAACCAAATCAAAAAATCAAAACTTATGTACTTATAATACATTTAACATCCTAGTATGACGTCACACTTGTAATACAAATAATGTCTTTTGTATGCTCGACATAGCACATTTGGGATTCTATTACAAAGATGGAGATGAAAATTTAAGTGAATTGATAAGTGCTTGTCTCGCTAAGCACTTATTAAGAAAGGTACCCTCTTTGCAAAGGTAGTAGTCTGATTTGAATCTTGTGTCAAATCGACAATGACGGGACGAATATTTAGCAACAAGTGGTCCCATTCACACCTGTGTCAACAATAACGAAGCAGAATAGGTTTGGTGGGAGCAATCCATGTGGCTTGAACCCTGCCACTATTATCAGTTACTAAAAATAGTGTGACTGTGACCAACTCTCCTATAACAAAGTGGAATAGGTTTGGTGGGAGTAGCCCTTGTGGTTCGAACCTTGTGATTATTAGTTACTAAAAATAGTGTGGTTATGACCAACTCTCCTATAAAAAAATTTAATAGATTTGGTGGAGCAGTCTTTGTGGTTTGAACCTGCGCATGTCAGTTACTAAATAGTGTGGTTTGCACCAATTCTTCTATAAGGAAGCAGAATAGGTTAGTGTGGTTTGGACCAATTCTCCTATAACAAAGGAGAATAGGTTTGCATTTGTTAGCTACTAAAAATAATGTGCTTGTTGGGGTTCAATCCTGGCAGTCTATGTCATAGAAAAAAATCCATCGGCTAGCTTGAGAGGTATACCTGGATGGGACAGGCCCTGTGGAACAGAAAGTCCTAGCTCCTAGGGGATATGGGGGACGGTTTTCCTTAACATAAGGTTTTAAGTCCGTGGGTCTAGGTGAATTGGTAAGTTGGGGTGCTTACCGAGAGGAGACCTAGGTTTCATTCCCATGAACGTGCCCATTCATAGCCAATAGCCCGATCTGAATCCTCTGTGTGTTGCACCTGAATGATGACGATGATTTGTTTCCTGCTTGTCCAATGGTTCCCTTCATGCCACGTGTCAAACCAAACTGACGAAGATGATGTGAACGCTGTGCATTCGACGGTCCCCATCTCATGCCGAGTTACCATTAAAGAGATGGTGGATGTGTTGGAAGCCTTCGTTGATAGTTTGAACCCTGCCAATTACTCTGATAGTTACTAAAAAATTGTGATTGTAGCCAATTCATCTATGTAACCAAAAAAAATAATAATCTGGTTGTGACCAACTCTCCTCTAACATCTAACAAAGTGAAATAGGTTTGGTGAGAGCAACCTTTATTATTTGAACCTTATCTTATCAGTTACTAAAAATAGTGTGGTTATAACCAACTCTTATATAACCAGAAAACATTATGTTTTATTATTAATATTATCATCTACCAATATGTTTGCTCCTATGTTTTAGAATTTTCAAGATATAGTTTCGAGATTATGACAATCCAAAATAATAATGGTATTTATAATTATGTAGATGATATTTCGTAGATTTTCTTGCAAATAATTATTTAATTTTCATTGTAATTGTGTTTTATAAGATGTAGATTTTTTTATTAGTTTTATTGCAACTTATGATAAATACATATTAATTTTTTTATTTAATACTTTTTATGATAAGTATAATAAAATATTATAAAAAAATCAAATTTTAATTTTAATTTCGTTTTGAAACCTTAAAATTAGATTCTAAAATATTCACAAGACCAAATCTTTTTCCAAGTACAAAAATTTGATTACATTGCAATATAGTTGACTACCATCTAATTTATGTTTATGTATACACCATATTTTATTAAATTTGAGACTAACTTATTATTACGAAAATAAAATAAAATTTTATGTTTTTGTATGGGATTATAATGTTGGTTTAGGGTGTGAGATCTGGTATTGCATCCCTTACATTATTATTTTAATATTTGATTTATAGAAATTTTTAAATTTTTAATAATAATTTTATAAATAGTTATTATTTTAAATTTATTTAAATATATTATTTTTTAGTTTAATAATGTAGTAAATATTTTATATATATATATATATATATATTACGTTTTAAAGTGATGTGTCAAAATTCATGTTCCATACATTTGAAAAATAATTTTTTCACATGTGATGATTACAAAATGTTGCTCTATTTTGTGTTAGTATTTGTATTCATAGGTGGGGAACAAACTTTAATTCTTTATCTTCATAGATGGGAAACAAACTTTCATTCAGATACTCAAAATATCACATAAATCTTATTTGGGTTAAGCTTTCTAACCTCCCTTTTCAATTATGGCATGAGACTATCTTAGGAGATCTTGTCATGATCGACGCTGCAACTTAGGTCAAATATTGAATTATTTTTGCTAGGATGTGTGTGAATATGGACTTGGATGCTAACCTCCCTGATTCTATTGAGCTGATTTTGGATGTTGGCTCTTAGATTCAATCCATTGAATATGAAAACATAACATCCTTTTGGTCTGAATGTAAAAAACTAGGTATGAGCTCACTCATTGTCCATTCTCTTCTTGAAAAAAGGTAGTGGACCCTCTGATTCCTACGATTGATGCTTCCCCAACAAGAGCTCTCGTCAAGTCTTTTGTTGGATTATCTTCAAGGCAAGAAAGGTGGAGGTCTTAAAAATACAACTATTCAAGTTTGTTTTGTGAAGCCTTCTTCTATGCTTTCCTATTTGAATCCGCTTTAGGGTAACCCCTTTGAATTTTTAGCCTCTAGGGCAGATTTAGTTGTAGAAAACATCTTACAAGAATTTTATGCTTTATAATTAGATATTTTAAAGCCCAAAGTGAATATTCCTTCAAGCTCTATTCCTTCAAGCTCTAGCAAGGAAGACATAGTTTTAGAAGATTTTCATTTGGTTTCAAAAATTTCTCAAGGATATCCTTCTAAGAGAAAAGGCAATATGGAGAGAGCTCTCATGTCCTCAGGTCCAGTAACAAGAACCCAATAAAAATGAGTGGGTGTAGGTATTGAGCGGAAAGTGGGAAGGCCTCCCATAAAAGCTTCTAGAAATCAAGAATCAAATTAGTTTTTGTCAATGGATAATAGTAGATCCTAAATTTAGATGAAGGGAAATATCGTTTGGAAACTCATGTTAATGTGATAGCTCTCAAATCTCATTCCTTCGGACTCGACAAGAAAAGAAAAGAAACCTGTTCTTTTTCTATTGAAGATGATGATCTATTCTTGGCTTGTAAGAGGTCTGCCTAGATCCATTTTGCTGTACTCTAAAAGGTGTGCATATTGCTCTTAGATATCTTAGAAGATTAGGTTTATTTGTCTAAGATGGTCTCAATGGAGAACTTTTGGATGTTGAGGTAATTTTGGTTCTTTTAGAACATCTCTATGGTGGAGATGTTCCTATCCTTTGAGGTTTTGGTATATCAAGATTATTGTTGGTCTTTTGTCTTCTATTGATTCTATGTTGCTTTTCTGGTGATGGGTAGTTGGGCTCTACCTTTCTTCTCTTTTCAATCTTGTTATTTGTCAGTCTTGTGTTAGGACTCTCTTTTGTTGTTCTTTTTGTAAATTTGTAAAAGGTTCAAGGACCCTTTCAAAACCCCTTCTTCTACCTAGTCAAAAAACTATATTTTTGAAATTAATATAATTTATTAATGTTCATTTATACCATTTATTGAATATTTAGTTATTTGTAATTTTAATTAAGCATAGCTTCATCTATATCTTCTTTTAAAGTTTAATTTTAATTTTCAAATAAATTAACAAGATTAACTAACATAAACTTTTATAAAAAATTATTTAAATCTTATTAAATTTAAAGTAAATTTAAAACACTTTTGCAAATGAAATATTTTTATTATCCAATAAAAATAATAATTCTAACAACTCTTATTTGTTAAAGTTTACTAAATAAATAAATATATGAATCCTTTTTGTTTGTATTGGTTAACAAATTATGTTTAATAGATTTATTTTAATTTTTAGTAAAAGAAATTAAACTAATAAAAACTATATTTTTGTGATACTTAAGCATGAGGATACAATTTTTTTGTTGGTCTAGCATTTACTTATGAAAACTAAGGAGTCGCATATGGATTATAAAATCCCTGGATAAAATTGAATTCTAGAAGATATGATGAATGCCTTAATACACACTTTAATGGAAGATAGGTATAACCCTACTAGTATGGTTAAGGACTAGGTTGTGGAAATATTAAATCATTGTTATGAGTAGGCACTTCACCTTGAAAAGCCACGAGAAGGTCAAGTGTGGATGGTGCCTAGTGATGCAAGATTGCACTTTGACCACCTATTATCAATGAATGATGTTGAGTTTGAACCTTCTATCACTAAATTCATTAAGACTAGATTTTCTTCCTTCCATGTACTACTATGAGTATATGGTCATGTGGAAGTGAGTCTAGGTGGTGCATCAATTTTGGCATCTTTTGTAGTATTAGTGATCCATTTTGGAGTCTTTATTTGCTTTTATGGAGCAACTACTACTTGTTTATAAATAACTTTTTAAACTTCTTTATAATATTCCTCAGCTGAGTAAAATTTTGGAAATTCTTTATTTAACTCAATTCTAACAACTAGAGATGTGGTATCTTTAGACTTAAAATATTTAATGTTTTTAGTATTTTCAAACATTGATACTTTACATAGCAAGCACAACCCGTGCTCTAGGAGCTATGCTTTCTCAACATGATGATTAGAATAAAGAGTGAGCTATCTAATATACCAGTAAAAATTTGGTTAGTTATGAAACCTAATATACTCTCTTAGATAAGCTTTACCTTGTTGTAGTGTTTGCTTCTCAAAACTTAATACACTACATGCTTAGCCATAAGATATTGGTAGTTACAAGGTTTTATCCTTTCTAATACTTAATATAGAAGCCCCACCTATTATATCTTGTTGCTAAGTGGGTTCTCTCCCTTAATGAGTTTGACTTAACCTTTATAGGTCAGAAAGCTATCAAATATTAGGTGGTTGTTGATCAACTAGCATTCGCTCCTTTATAATCTACCCATCCCTTAGTCATTGAGTTTCTCAATGAGTTTTTTAGCTTAGATATAGAAGCGCAAGAGTATTGGAATTTATTTTTTATGAAACCCATTGCTCTAAGGGTGTTGGTGTTGGAATTATTCTAGTTACCCCATAAAATAGTTCATCCCCTTTCCTTAAAGCTTCATTTCACTTGCACTAATAATACTGCAGAATACAAAGCCTTGAACCTTAGTCTTAGAGTAGCCTTAGCCTTAAAGTTTAAAGTCCTTTTGATATTTGGTGACTCTCAACTTGTGGTTAATCAGATCAATAATATTTATCATACTAGAGATGATAAGCTTAAACCTTACAAAGATATTGTCACCATGCTTTTATCCACAGTCAATAGGGTAACCATAGAGTTTGTCCCTAGATCCTCCAACCACCATGTGAATGCCATACCACTATTACATCCTTGTTCCCCTTGGGGCTAGAAGATGCTCAAGCATAAATTATCATTTATCAACTTTGAGAGCCCATTTCCCTTTATTGTAATATTTTTCCATTAAATGTCCTAAACTTGGAGTTTCTCAATCTGATCCTTGGTACACTGTTATATTTTTCTTCCTTAAGGATGATTTAATTTTTAATGACTTAGATCGTAATCAGCGTAAGCTTCTATGCAAGAGAGTGTGTTAATTCATTATAACTGGCAATATTTTATTTTGATGTTCTTTTGAAGGCTTCCTCTTATGATGTCTTAACTTTGATGAATCTTGACTAGCCCTCAGTGAAGCTCATGAAGGATCATGTGGAGGTCATTTTAGAAATAATACCATTTCCAAAAAGATCCTTTGGATAGGCTATTATTTGCCTTCCATGGATAAATATGCATATGACTATGTTTAGTGTTGTGACAAGTGTCAATGCCATGATAATATTATTCATGCTCCTTCTCAAAACCATTAGGTTATCTCTTATCCTTAGCCCTTCTCCATGTGGGGGTTTGTCATTATATAAAATATTAACCCAAGGTCATATAATGGTCACAATTTTATTATCATGGAAACTAAGTACTTCACTAAATATATTGAATCCATACCCTTGGATATGGTAACTAGAGCTCAAGTCTCCAAGTTCATTTTTAACCAGATCCTTTGCAAGTTCAAGATTAATTCTATGATTATTTCTAATAATAGCACTCCTTTAAAGAACAAGGATATCCATAAAATTTGTGCTAAGTACAAGATTCAACACAAATGGTCAAATCCATATGACCCCTAATGTTATGGTTAAGCCAAAGTATCTAACAAATATTTAGTTAAGTTCCTCAAGAAGTTGGTTAATACGACTAGTTGTGACTAGAATATCTAGCTATATGCTACCTTGTGGGCCTATTGTAATAGCATGCAAAATCCTATAGGTGCTTCCCTGTATGTCTTGGTCTACAACACTGAGGTAGTTTTTTTATTTGAGTTAGAGGTTCCTTCTTTGCAAATCTTATTTCAATATATCTCGATCGATGATGAGTATCATTTAGATCATTTAAACCAATTGGAGTTATTGGATGAGAAGTGTATCCATACCTTAGAGCATATTTGAGCCTATAAAAATAGGCTTAAGTGATCTTACTCTAATAAATTTTGTACTAATTGAATGTTTACTTATTGCTTCTTTCCTTTTTTTATCTTTTTTTCATCTAACACGTGGACACATATGCACATTTTCCATTATGCTTTGCTTTCTTTACTTATATTTTATACACACCACACCCCTATTGGGTTACACTCATTTTGAAAATTCAATCAAACATTACACCCCATATAGGATAGCTTCATGGTCACCAATGAGGAACAACCTCCATTCAACCATTTTCAAGCATACATCCTAGCGAGTATCTCTCCAACCATAGCCATTAATGAGCACCAAACCCATAGCGGGTATCTCTCCATACTTGACCACTTTGTGAGCATAACACCCTTATGATATAGCTTCATGAACACTAGCAAGGGATAGCCTCCACATCTAGCCATTTGAACACTTTTTGAGCATAACACCCTTACGAGATAGCTTCATGGCCACTAGCCAGGGGTAGCCTCCTTTTGACCTCTTTGAAACTTTTTTCTCTCTTTTTTATTTATTTCTTTCCCTTCCTCCTATTTGTATTCTTTCCTCTCATTTTTCTTCCATTACTTTCTTCTTCCCATTTTATTGCTCCACCTCCATTCATTTTAGTTAACTTTCATTTACGTATTTTATTAGTTACATTAATTTTTATTTATGCATTCATTTAGTTAAGAACATTATGCATTCCATTCATTATGTTTGTGATAATCTTCCATAGCTAAAATAAATAACAAATAACACATGTAATGCACACATTTTTAATCAAATCAGCATATATTGCTCGTCGAGCATTATGTGCATGCTAGTTGGTTTGTATGCCATAGTAGAAAGCTTGGAATACTAGACAATCCCTAGGGATGCATGCCACAATCAAAATGTATATGTCATATCAACCCCCAACCTTAGCTATGTGATTTTGTCTCCTTTGTCCTGCCTACTAGATATGGTCCTAGTGGAATCATGTTCACGGATCACAAAATAGATTGTGTCCATGACTACGAGTGACTTTGTGATCATAAGGATGATGACATAGGAACTCTTTGATCTATTGGAATAGCATGGTAGTATGCTATGTAGTAGTAGGTATCCCTCCACATAGCCATATCATATGAATCATTCACCCTCCATAGCTACTCCTACAATAGTCGTATCCCCTAGCATGGTTGGCTACCTATGGTAATAGCCATCCTCTCTATTTGGGCCTACTAATGCTCCTACTCTGGTCAACCCATATTCACTCTAAGGTTCTTTACATTAAACCTGATTGTGTCTCACTCTACTTCGATTTGGTTTAGCACTACGTAAATGAAGTCCATATCTAATTGTATAGTTGTCATATTGGCTCGTAGCACCTCCACCTTCATTGCTAGATCCTCTTGACATGTAGCCCTACTGGGATCTACTTGTATTTTTGTGGAGAAAAATCCTTTTGTCCCCCCTCCACCTAAGCTTGAGATATTGATGGTCATCCTCATAATTATCAACATTTCTATATTTACCTATACCCATGCCTACTTAGGCAAATATGAAAATCTCTGAAATTGATCTAATACACATAAGTTAGTATCTTGAAGTGCCAACTACATTCATTAGTCCATGAATAAAATCTCCACTCTAGCACTGGTGGGGATCCTTGGGGACATAATGCCCCTATACCATCTCTTATACCTAAAAGCTACCTTGACATTATCCACTCCTGGATTGATATAGAGAGAATCATCTAGGTCCTTCTCTAAAAACCTCCTCATTTTAGGTTCCTCTTTGACTCTTTATGGGTCTCTCCAAACCTGCTTGGACCAATAGTCTCCTAGATATAGAATCTCCTACAAGATGTTGACCTAGAATTGTACTCGATCAAACTGATACAACTCTCACTCTCTCTTCTATGTGATTACCCAATAGATCCTTCAAACTTGAGCTAGTTCCTCTGCATCCTCTACCCACCCAGAGTGTAGACACCATAGTCACTATGTGATTTAGTGTGGACCCACCTATATGTTTTTGGCCTCCTAGGTTATGTTGTGGTCTTGGAAATGCATGTAGTCTCCAAAGTACTATGTGGTCCCAACACCACAGCTAGAGCAAAGTCACACCAGCCTTGTATGCCACTTATACATTATATTGTATAATGTCTTGTATAAGTAGACCAACACATATGTCCCCCATGTGAACCTAATCTATTGGTCATTGTGGGTTCAATTACAACCTCATCTAGTGTTCCTGGCTACCACTTCATTCTCTCAAGTATGTCTTGCTACAAACATCAACATTAAAACACCAAAATTTTATCAGTATCATGATCATCATAATCATCATTCATTATTTTCATGCTAAAAAAAATTCTAAAAATATCAAATTCATTCCTAGAGATTACCAAACATGAATTTGGCTTGGTTGTACAAGTGAATTAATTCTCGACGATATTTTCTCATAAAAATAATTAAAAATTTAGAAAAAATTGGAATTTTTTATCTTTATTTTGTAGGTAAAACCTAAATATGACCTAAACTAGAAATGGGTTTCAATCTATACCTTTCCTCGATCTACAATAGTATCAACGTTACCTCTTGCAACAACAACACAATGAATTGGGCGTGCCATCCTTCTTCTTTTCTTCTCCAAAGGTTTGTTCTCCTCCTCACATTGTGAAAATGAGCTCTCTTTCCCTCCTTTCCCTCTTTTTCCCTCATTCTAACCACTTTCCATTATTTTCTATTTTTCCCTCCTTTTTCTCTTTTCCCCTACTTTTTCACTTTTCCCTCCCTTTATTCTCTCTCCTCATTTCTTCTTTTTCTTTTCTCTTTCTTCTCCTTTGCTTTTTTTTTTTTGCTTTCTTTATTTGCCATTTCAATTTTCTTTAGAAATTTTGCATTCCTTCTAAAAATTAAGGGGTCACCCTAACCTTAGATACACTAAAAGTAGTAGTGTCTTGATTTACATGTAAAAATATGAAGTGTCAAGAATGACACCATTTTTGCATCACCCCTTTGTCCAAATTGGCCACCCCTTTTTGTGTTCATCGTTCTTCACCCTATAGGTGTCTATATCTTTATTTGATGCATTTATTTGGCCATAAATGCCTTAAATAAGGGGTAAAATATAGACATGGAAAATTGACCTATCAAAATAAATTATTTCTCCTTAGACCTTTAGGAAGCCACTCAAACTTTCTAAGTGCAATTTTGGACCCCTTTCTCCCTTTGCTTTTGCATTTTTTCCCTAGCTTTACCAAATTCATGTCTGGTCCATATAGGGCATAAAATTGGATTTCCAAATTTGCACCTTGTAAGGATGAGGCATGGATTTGGATTTTTTGGGGTTTTCTCTCAAAACCCCTACCTCATCTCTACCCTTTTTGGTGTCAATCGTTACTTGTAGTTAAATTTTGTTTTCTCATATTTTAGCCCTCCAAATCTCTTATAGATAGGAGGATTGGATCCCCTATTTCATACATATGATCCATTCTTTGATTATTGGTGCTCTTGCATGCATGATCTTGCTTTTCAATGCTTTTAAGTGCTCTTCTATTATGGGAATGTCATGTTGTTGTTTAGAGCTTTTAGATTAGTTGCTCTCGATGAAAAAAAGGAGTCTTGATGATATGAGAGGCCTACTATTTTGGGATGTCACCTTCACTTTCTTATTGCTCCTTGCTTCCTCCATCAGCTACTCAAGTTTTTACTTGAATTATTAGTCAGTTAGAGCTATTTTGCATTGTTTTGCATCATATTTATGATGTTCTTGTGACCCAAAAAGTGCTTTGAACCAAATTGGTGCTCCGTCTATACAAGGTGTGAATTTGGCAAGCTGAATTCATGTATGCCTCTCAAAGGGAATAAATTTTATCAACTAGAACTTAGGGGTAAGCCTTTTGCTTCCAAAAACCCTAGTTTACATTACTCATACTTGTTTTCTACCATATTTACTTTGTTAGCATTTTACTTCATTGTTGCATGTTTGTTCATCGATTTGCTTGTTCTTAAGAATAATAATCATTTTATTTTCAAAGAATTATCTAGAAAGAACAAAGGGGATTGACTGCTACACTTCCAATATCAATCATATAGCAGCCTAAATAGGCCCCCAAACACTAATCAATTTTCCAAGGGTTTAGAATCTATTTTATAGGTTTTAAAGTTGTTAGATATTTTGGACACAATTTTTGCTAGGATCAATCGTCAGATAAATTAAGTATTCCAATAGATCTTTTAGGTTGTTTATTGAGTGTTTTATCCAATCTTGTTTCATAATTTTATTTTATAACAAAAGAAAAATGTTTGATCTTTGTTTCTAGGCATCAAAAATATAAAATCATATAGTTTTGAATCTAGGGTTAATTATGTTTGTGCATTCTCTTATGCCCTTGATAAAAATAAAAATATTTACTTTATTACAAATTAGGGTTATAGTAGTCATTGAAAATTAAAAATCATTTTAGGAATAGTTCCTTGTTTGCTTGCATCATTGTTTGTCTTGCATTGTTCTTTATTTATTCATAGTTTAGATATTAGAGAAACCAAACATAGGTGCTTGTTCAATAGATACATAAAACATTCCATCTTGGACTTGGATCAAGTCCTTAAACCATTCTTGGTGAACCTTTTTTATCCCGATACCTCAATTTTAGAGGCACAACATACCCTTGCGGTGACCTTGGCTTCCAATGGATCCAACCGAGAATCATACACAGTAGGAAAAATTTCCTCCTACAACTTTGTTATCCTATCGATTTGATTCTCCTATCCTAAGTCTTTTCCTATGATTGTGTAGGAAAAAATAAGTATATTAATGAATCTCCAACCTATGAGAGTGTCTTTATAAGGTTGCTTTACAATTATTTTAATGAGCCCTCTCCTGATAAGAGAATCTAAGGATTCTTTTACCTTAGCTTCCTTATACACTATATAGAAATATTATCCTAGAATTGATTCCATTTCTTTTAAAATATTATCTTATTTTTTAATTGATTACATGGTGTTGAAAAAATCCCATCAATATTAATGTGCGACCCTGGGAAGCACGTGCCTCTACTCTACTTGCAATATTATACTGAAATCAAATGAAATACCTTGACATGCATATAACACAAAAATTGTTAGAAATAGAAGGAGATGAGATAATATTACAAATAAAAGTGTTACAATATATAGGAAGGAGGCCTATATGATAATATTATAAATATTAAGGAATATGACAAGTGTTAAAAGGTAGGTAGGCATAGTGCATATTATAATTCTAAAATTCCCCCTTAATGTGCACTATCCTAACTATAGAAAAAAAACAAGTCAATATTAGGTAACATTCCCCCTTAATGTTGACTTCTCTAAAAGAACCCTATCATCCTCCTTTATTACATGATTTTGTCTAGGCTTATGCTCTTTGCGCTTGGCTCTCCAACTATGAATAATGCTAGATCAAAGGTGTATACATCTCGATCTGTTGCCACAGGGTCAGCCACTTCCACGGGTCTGTTACCACTGGGTTAGTCGTCTAAGTGCCTCGGGGTCATCCTGTGTGCCTCAGGGTAATCAGATAGAGCCTAGGATTTCTATGTTTGTAGTCTCGAGAGTAGGTGTCCTTATGGTGACGTCCTCATCCCACCAGAATGTATTGGGTATAGTCGTTGCATGAGGTATTTATAGGTATCCTTATACCTATGAGTGTGCATAAGGTATACATATGTATACCTTATGTACACTCATAGTGTGGACCCACCTATATGTTGTTGGCCTCTCTAGGTTAGGTTGTGGTCTTGGAAATGCATGTAGTCTCCAAAGTACTATGTGCTCCCAACACCACACCTAGAGCAAAGTCACACCAGCCTTGTATGCCACTTATACATGATATTGTATAATGTCTTTTATAAGCAGTCCAACACATATGTCCTCCATGTGAACCTAATATATTGGTCATTATGAGTTCTCTTACAACCTCCTCTAGTGTTCTTGGCTACCACTCCATTCTCTAAAGTACGTCTTGCTACAAACATCAACATTAAAAAACCAAAATTTTATTAGTATCATGATCATCATTCATTATTTTCATGCTAAAAAAAATTCTAAAAAGACCAAATTCATTCCTAGAGATTACCAAACATGAATTTGGCTTGGTTGTACAACTAAGTTCATTCCCGATGATATTTTCTCATAAAAATAATTAAAAATTTAGAAAAAAACTAGATTTTTTTATCTTTCTTTTGCAGGTAAAACCTAAATATGGCCTAAACTAGAAATGGGTTTTAATATATACCTTTCATCGATCTACAATAGTATCAACGTTACCCCTTGCAACAGTAACACGATGAATTGGGTGTGCCATCCTTCTTCTTTTCTTCTCCAAAGCTCTGTTCTCCTCCTCACATGGTGAAAATGAGCTCTCTTTTCCTCCTTTCCCTCTTTTTCCCTCCTTCTTATCACTTTCCCTTATTTTTCTCTTTTTCCATACTTTCTCTCTTTTCCCCTACTTTTTCACTTTTCCCTCCCTTTATTCTCTCTCCTCCTTTCTTCTTTTTCTTTTCTCTTTCTTCTCCTTTATTTATTTTTTTTATTTCTTTATTTGCCATTTCAAGTTTCTTTAAAAATTTTGCATTCCTTCTAAAAATCAAGGGGTCACCCTAACCTTAGATACACTAATCATAGTAATTTCTTGATTTACATGTAAAAATATGAAGTGTCAAGAATGACACCATTTTTGCATCACCCCTTTATCCAAATCGGCCATCCCTTTTTATGTTCATCATTATTCACCATGTAGGTGTCTATATCTTTCTTTGATGTATTTATTTGGACATAAATGCCTAAAAGAGGGGGTAAAATATAGACATGGAAAATTGACCTATCAAAATAAGTCATTTCTCATTAGACCTTTAGGAAGCCACTCAAACTTTCTAAGTGCAAGTTTGGACCCCTTTTTCCCTTTGCTTTTGCCTTTTTTCCCTAGCTTTACCAAATTCGTGCCTGGTCCATATAGGGAATAAAATTGGCTTTCCAAATTTGCACCTTGTAAGGATGGGGCATGTATTTGGACTTGTCTACCCTTTTTGATGTCGAGCCTTACTCGTAGTTAAATTTTATTTTCTCATCTTTTAGCCCTCCAAATATCTTATAAATAGGAGGATTGGATCCCCTCTTTTATCCATATGATCCATTATTTGATTCTTGGTGCTCTTGCATGTATGATCTTGCTTTTCAATGCTTTTAAGTTCTCTTATATTATGGGAATGTCATGTTGTTGTTTAGAGATTTTAGATTAGTTGCTCTCGATGAACAAAAGGAGGAGCCTTGATGATATGAGAGGCCTACTATTTTGGGATGCCACCTTCACTTTATTATTTCTCCTTGCTCCCTCCATCATCTAATCAAGTTTTTACTTGAATTATTAGTCAGTTAGAGCTATTTTGCATTGTTTTGATGTTCTTGTGACCCAAAAAGTGCTTTGAACCAAATTGGTGGCTTGTCTATATAAGGTGTGAATTTGGAAAGCTGGATTCATGTATGCCCCTCACGGGGAATAAATTTTATCAACTAGAACTTAGGGGTAAGCTTTTTGCTTCCAAAAACCCTAGTTTACATTACTCATACTTGTTTTCTACCATATTTACTTTGTCAGCATTTTACTTCACTGTTGCATGTTTGTTCATCAATTTGCTTGTTCTTAAGAATAATAATCATTTTATTTTCAAAGAATTATCTATAAAGAACAAATGGGCTTGACTGCTACACTTCCAATATCAATCATATAGCAGCCTAAATAAGCCCCCAAACACTAATCAATTTTCCAAGGGTTTTGAAGCTATTTTATAGGTTTTAAAGCTGTTAGATATTTTGGACACAGTGTTTGATAGGATCAATCATTAGATCAAGTAAGTGTTCCAATAGATCTTTTAGGTTGCTTATTGAGTGTTTTATCCAATCTTGTTTCATAATTTTATATTATAACAAAATAAAAATGTTTGATCTTTGTTTCTAGGCATCAAAAATATAAAATCATATAGTTTTGAATCTAGGTTTAACTCTATTTGTGCATTCTCTTATGCCCTTGATAAAAATAAAAAGATTTACTTTATTGCAAATTAGGGTTCTAGTACTCATTGAAAATTAAAAATTATTTTAGGAATAGTTCCTTGTTTTCTTGCATCATTATTTGTTTTGCATTACTCTTTATTTATTCATAGTTTAGATCTTAGAGAAACCAAACATAGGTGCTTGTTCAATAGATACATAAAACATTCCATCTTGGACTGGAATCAAGGCCTTAAACCATTCTTGGTGAACCATTTTTATCCTCGATCCCTCAAATGTAGAGGCACAACATACCCTTGTGATGACCTTGGCTCCCAATGGATCCAACCGAGAATCATACACAGTAGGAAAAATTTCCCCCTTCTACAACTTTCTTATCCTATCAATTTGGTTCTCCTATCCTAAGTCTTTTGCTATGATTGTGTATGAAAAAATAAGTAGATTAATGAGTCTCCAACCTATGAGAGTGTATTTATAAGGTTGCTTTACAATGTTTTTAATGAGCCCTTCCATAATAAGAGAATTTAAGGATTCTTTTACCTTAGCTTCCTTATACACTATATAAAAATCTTATCCTAGAATTGATTGCATTTATATTAAAATATTATCTTATTTTTTAATTGATTACATGGTATTGAAAAATCCCATCAATATTATTATGCGACCCCGAGAAGCACGCACCTCTACTCTACTTGCAATATTGTACTGAAATGAAATTAAAGACTATGACATGCATATAACACGAAAATTATTTGAAATAGAAGGAGATGAGATAATATTACAAATAAAAGTGTTACAATATATAGGCAGGAGGCCTATATGAATATATGATAAATATCAAGGAACATGACAAGTGTCAAAAAGTAGGTAGGCATAGTGCACATTATAATTCTAACATTCCCCCTTAATGTGCACTATCCTAAATATAGAAAAAAAAACAAGTCAATATTAGGTAACATTCCCCCTTAATGTTGACGTCTCTAAAAGAACCCTATAATCCTTCTTTATTACATGTTTTTGTCTAGGCTCATGCTCTTTGCGCTTGGCTCTCCAATTATGAATATTGCTAGATCAACGATGTATACAGCTCGACCTGTTGCCATAGGGTCAGCCACTTCCATAGGTCTATTGCCACTGGATTATCCGTATAAGTGCCTCAAGGTCATCCTGTGTGCCTCAGAGTCAGCCACTTCTAGATCTATTGCCTCTGTAAGTCATCCTCATTGGATGTTTCATCTCGTAGGTCACTGACTAGGTTCACCATAAATATCAAATCTCCTCATGGTGAACTCAATCTAGAAGGTGTCGGTATCAGTTAAAAATGCATCTTAATACAATAGAAGAAAAACAAGCCATGAAATACAATATAAATAAGCCATAGAAGCCAAATATGGAGGAGAAGAATAAGAAATAAGAGAATCTTCTGAAGTGTCTTTGTCCATAGTATTCAGAAATAGATCTGAAATAAACCTTGGATAGAGTCTAGGGTGTCTATGTTTGTAGTCCCTAGAGTAGGTGTCCTTATGGTAACCTCCTCATCCCACCAGAATGAATTGGGTAACTAGTCGTTGCATCCGCTAGGTGCTATAGATAAAGTGACTAGGTACAAGGATCACATACAATTTACCTTGGGAGTATCGGGTACAACCGAGAGTGCACTCCAAGGTAGAAAAAATTGAGGCTAAAAAAGACAAATGAAGTAGCCTCAAAATTATAATTGGACACCATCATTGTGTTCATCATGGAAAAAACTTTTCGACAACTATAAATACCCCTATATTTGGGTTTCAATGGGGCCATAATTTTGTGAAAAAACAACATATTTTTTAAGCAGAAAAATAAGCATCAGGAAAAAAACATTCCTGGCATCGCACCTTGCGGTATTAATCTCATGTAGAATTAAAAAAATCATCGTAATACATGGATATTCCATCTTGAAAAAGTATATTTATATGGTCGTTGCACTCTCCATACAATAAAAAAATGGCCTTCCACTTTTATAAAACATGGCCCTAGTGCGGCCAATTCCCTTCCCCGTGTGAAAAATAATTTAAAAGAATTAAAAAAAAAAATTCTTAAACACCCTTGTCACTCCAAAATTTTTTAAAACAAATAAAACTTCAAACATAATATTATAAATATTATATCTCCACACATTAATCTCTTAATATTTAAATTATACCTTTCTCCTTCACTTTCTCTTTTAGGCCAAATGTGGCAGGTGGACAACATAAAAGATGGCTCCCCCGGATGAAAAACTATGGCCACATGGGCTTCCTCTACACCACCTCTCGATGGGTCCTTCTCTTGCACCTCCAGTTTCAGAACCAATCACTGCACCACACAAAACTTTGACTTTCTCTTCGAATAAAATTAAAACCCCCTCATACCTTTCTTCTTCAACCCTCAAAATATGCTTTCGTAAAATACATTAAGAGTTTGGAACTCCAAACCATAGATCTTAGGTGCACAATAGCCTTAAATATCAATTTGATGGTCACGACTCGACTTAGCACTAATATCAACTACCCAAAAGCTTACAAACAAGAATTGCTAAAACTAGACATTTAAGCCCATAGTATCATCAAAGCGAAATCATTTGTTCCTTGGAGAGTTTCGCATGTACAGTTTGTCACTCGTTGCCTTCCATTTCATGTTGACCGTAGCAAATTTTTTCCTTTCCTTCGCGTATAAATCTTTGAGGGGGTCGGCAGACCGATAGTGGACCGCAGATTCACTGCACTTCATGATTCTTAGATGTTTCCATTGCATCAAAAATACACTATCTTGAACTGGCTATTAAACTCTGATTTATCAAAATTCATAGGTGATGCGACAAATTTGATCTTTGAGAACTGAGAACAAAATATAAAGGCACCATCTCTGTTGAGCGCTCATACCACTATGGCGTGCCACGTCTGACTGAGAAATAGCAGTTTCTGCTCTAGTCTCTTTAATTGCAATCTATTTGTCATAAACAGTTGAAACTCGTGATGCTCCCCACCATAATCACCATTAACTGAGCCTAATATTTGTAGTTTATCTACATAGTAGTGGTAGTTTCAGTGGTGGGATTCAAACTACTCGTAATTGTCTGTAATCATCTATCACCAAGGAGAGATACAACTTTTCAAGGATGCAAAAGTAAAATCTCTAAAACATTAGTAAATCTCCATGAACCTACCTACCACCAAACTGTTAAGTGTTAGCGACCACATCACTAAGGGAAGAGATCACTGGTCTTCTGAGGACTATTGGTACACAACAGGATCAAATAACTTTCGTGCCATCAAAGAACTTGCATCATTTCTCACTATGCAAGTGGATAAAAAGCTATCGTTGCTTCCCAACATCGTAGGACAAATGAAATTTATATTCCTCATACCGGTTGAGAATTGATTGCCCACATCGAACTCAAAATACCAGATCTGATTACAAAAGGCTTTCACTATAACAAATATGGAGTTTGAATATCTGTTCTCGTCACTGGAAAAGGGTCTTAAATTGTACCAACTCCCTAGAATGACATATTTGGAAATAGTCATATGGAATCACAATACATGCCTAGATGAAAAAATCAACTTAAACTCTACTTCGAAGTCACGCGGGAGGCCAATCATCTGCCAAAAAAATCATGTACCAAAATATTTATGCCTGCTACACGCTATCAAAAATTATTTTTGGGTCTCAGTCATTGTCCATGTGTAGTAACATATCAAAAAATACTTGATAAAATGTTAAAAAAACATATCAAAAAATACTTGGCAGTTAGGTGGTCAGATCCATCGAAAATTGCCACATACACCATCAAGGCATAGTCCATATCCTCCTGGAATTTTTTCCTTTGGGTTATAGTCTCCGTAGGTTCACAACACTTACAGGAACTCAACAAATATTTCACTGTCACAAATGTCAAACAACCCATTGATGGCACTTTTATCACCCATTTGCCACATTGGATGCCACATTATCATCCCACTGGAGCGGGCTTACACTGCTAAATGTAATAGAATCCTCCATACATGTGGTACTAACAGAATCCCTTTGATATCTGCTACGATGATTGTGGTGAAAGCAATGAACAGTAAAATAAAATATTGCACATCCTTTTTAGACACGGATTCTACCTGTATATCACCAGATCATGTCGCCAGATTCTACTGCATACAAATTACGCATCTAGAGATAGAGGTCAATTGTCAACTTCTCCATACAGTCTTCTTCATCTTGAAAGGGTAGGTATTTGCTCACGAATACATAACAACTCCTAGAAACTGAAAATCATGGCTTAATACCACACTGTCCCCCGCTCAATACAATGTTGTCCCTAAAATTCTGAATAGCACAATGGACGGCCTAGACAAAATTTTCACTGGCGATCTCAATCAAATTGGAAGGCTTATTATGTAAGGTAGAGATGTTATGTAACAATCCTCTTTGTCATTGGTGTCGACAATGATCCCGCGATAACACAACATTCTTTGAAACGACATGTAAATAATTTTTTATTTTTCCACGAACAGGTTGTCAAAGTCGTCGCGACACAACACAAGCTAATTTTTCATGGTGCTAGTTCACATCAAGGTAATTCTTCTACTTCTTTTATTTATTTAATGATAGGGATGACATGTGAACCTAAATATTGTTGTAGAAATTATTAAATCGACTGGCCCCAGATCTGACATGGACCAGCACTGCAAGCAATACACCATACAAGACCATCTCGTCTTACATACACAGTGAACTTTCAACTGTACTGCTGCAAGCCCCTCCATTGGGTGGTTCATAGAAGAGGATGTTCTAGCATCTTCAAAGTAATATAAAAGCAACATAATAGCAACTTAAACATGTAAAAAATAAAATAAAAAAATAGATAAAAAATTCATGGCCCTAAGCATTGAAGCTTCAAGGGCAGCCATGAAATCCTTTCTTTCTCCCTTTGGTTTTCTGGTTTCTAATCCACAAAAGTGAAGAGCACACTCCTTGAACCTTTTGGAGAAGGAAGGAATGGAGAAAAAGTGAGGGGGGATTTCCATGATTCCCTCAAGGGATTACATAGGTAGGAGAGCGAACTTGCCTTGATACCAAATGTTAGAAATAGAAGGATATGAGATAATATTACAAATAAAAGTGTTATAATATATAGGCAAGAGGCCTATATGATAATATGAAAATTTTCAAGGAACATGACAAGTGTCAAAAAGTAGGTATGCATAGTTCACATTATAATTCTAAAAAAATAACAAAGAGAAATCCTTTTATTTATATTGAACCACAGTTACATGTCGGTCCCTCTGAGGGATATCCATTTCAATACAATGAATTACAAGTAGAAAAATTGGTGAATAAAATGTCCCCTTTCAAAGGGGTGGTGCACTTCCACAGGCTTCCCGATTCCACACATGAACTTGTCTGAGGGCTCATAGATGCCTCCTTCTCCTTCTCTTGTCCAGGAGGGATCCCGTGATGTGAATGTCTAGATATGGTCCTATAAACCTACAGATCTGCATACATGGAAACAACACAACACACTTAGTAGTATAGGCCACCTCTCCAGAAGAGGCTCTTATTATAAAATATAATAATCCGAATAAATAAGCATAAAGTGCATTGAAATATACCATATCTAAGCAATATACATATTAAAATTAGAAATATTAATCTAAATGTAATGAAATATTTAGATCTATGCTAAAGCCATGTAAATGCAATAATGATAAATAAATATCTATTACTTAGAATAAAGGAATTGACCATTTTAAAACCTGGCTATGACTATGGGTCGTTGTTAAAGACAACGACCTCTAACTTAAAGGTTACCTTAGGTCTTATGGGTTGTGGAACTTGATCCCTTGCTCAAATTAATGTTCAAGGGTAATCTGGTGTGTCTCCTACATTGATTGTTGGTTTGGAATGATGGATATGAATACTAATGCATGGACGTAGATCAACTGGATGGTGCTCCAATGCTCCTCAAAGGGGCATTGATTTGCTCTCCGTTTCAACAAGGCTTCACTGCACATAATTTTGAACTCTCCTCCCTTTTGCCTCCTTGGAAATCTGCATATATAGAATTTTAGGTTTTAGGTCTAGATCTAGGACTTGGATTCTTGGGAAATCCAAACTCCATATCTGTATACCAACTAACTATTCTAGATGGATGGTTCAGTCTTGGATTGGCATGGAAGGGTTAGTCAAAAGGAACTCTGGGAGTTCCTCACCAAGATCCCTTTGAAATGCATGCAAACTATCATTACTACCCATGATTTAGACAATACCTCATGGCAATTCACATTTTAGTGGTAGCCGTTGTCATGTCCAGAAGCTAGCTGTGGCCACTCTCAGCTTGAGTGGCTAGGATTGGTGGTTGCTATGGTCTATAGCGGCCAAGCCTAAATGGGCCAGAACTACCCCTTTTGAGTGGTTAGGACCATTGTTTCTCTTGTAAAGGTCCAATATTGGTCATATGGTCTACGGATGTGCCCATATGAGTAGTCTCCTAAACATGATGCATTTTAGGTATCTACGGATGCCCCTTTTTGGGATGCATTGTGAGCAAAACACAACATAGAGCAAAAAAGTAGACCACCTAGGGCCATATTGTAAGGCATGTGATGATCATTGATTTGATCAACATTGGATGCCCCAGGTCATGGGCTTGATATGCCTTTGGGGCATTTTGTGAGTTGACCAAAGGGCTTATGATGCCTTTGGGGAATTTTGTGAGTTGACCAAAGGGCTTGTGATGCCTTTGGGGTATTTTGTGAGGTGACCAAAGGGCTTATACCCTTTGGGGCCTTTTGTGCATTGACCAAAGGGCTTGTGATGCCTTTGGGGCATTTTGTTTTTGACCAAAGGGCTTGTGATACCTTTGGGGCATTTTGTGAGTTGACCAAAGGGTTTATGCTACCTTTGCGGATTTTTGTTTTGACCAAATTTATTGTGATACCTTTGGAGCATTTTGTTTTTGACCAAAGGGTTTATGATGCCTTTGGGGGATTTTATGAGTTGACCAAAGGGCTTATGTTCTTTGGAGCCTTTTCTGAGTTTACCAAAAGGTTTATGCTACCTTTGGATCTTTTTGGGTTTACCAAAGGTCTTATGCTACCTTTGGGGATTTTTGTGAGTTGACCAAAGGGATTATGCTACCTTTGGGGCCTTTTGGGTTGGTTGCTTAGCTATTTTATTATTGATTAGGGGAGGTATGATACCAATAATGCCCTAGTCAATACTTAAAAATATTTTTATTTTTATTTTATGTTATGGATGGAATGATGAATGCAATTCCTAGATAATGATTTGATTATGCTATATGTATGCAATGTACTGATGAAATGCACTAGCTAGATGATGGATGTATTATTAGATGTTATGATCTAGATGTGTAGATGGACTACTTATGATGTATGCATTTATGGATGCAATGTTTATTGTTAAATGCATGTTTAATTTTGATTTAATTGTATGCATATAACTTATGTTATGATATGGTAAATGATATGTAATGCATTAATCACAAGAGGATGATCTAATGCAAATGAACCTATATGCTTTAAGCACTTTTCAAACATAAAAAATGAATGTAATATGAGTTTAACAATCTAATGAGCGACACCACAGAATGTATAACAATCATGAATGTAAATAATAACTCTTAGCATAAGAATTAATCATTTAAGCATTCAAATGTGAGATGCGATGATATGATATGTATGCAGTGATTTATGAAATTGAATGATATGTTGTTGTTAGGAAATTTTTGAGGTTTTCCATGAGATTCAAACACCCTAGTTACTCGATCAACAGTTGTATATTGACCATACAGATCTTTTGAAGAATAATTTTTTGTTATGGAGACCTAGATACTCACTATCCCTATGTGTGCAAATGAATATATTAGATAAAACATAAGCATACCCCAGTGCTAGGCGTGATTCATTCAATCCATTGTTGTATTGGGGATCCTCAAATATTTATCCTAATCCTAAGCTGGACTCAATTGGATTAAACCACTAAGCGGTACAGGACACCTAAAGCTAGATCTTCCACTTGCAAACATTGGTCTGTACAAAAGCGAGATGCTAATGTGATAGACATATCATCATGCGTAAGGCTCATTCATGCTGAGAATTCTAGGAATTCAAGTTTAATACTCCCTTATTTTCTTCATATTCATATAGGATACTTGCTCATGATTTAGTGATGAAAACCACTATTTATTTTTAATTTTTGTTTTTCTTTTGAGCAAGGGATTTATATAGTGATGATAATCACTTGTTTACTTTGTTTTTTAAATTTTGCTTTGTTTGGAATTTTTGTAGTGATGATAATCACTTGTTTACTTTGTTTGTGAATTTTTCTTTGTTTATAATTTTGCTTATTTTTATTAAAGCAAGGGATTTATTTGGGTAGGGGTGAACTTGTCCTTTTGCCAATTCTCATCATTCTTGAATTAGTCGCATAGGGGGATGAGAAAGATAAAAGTTTTCACCTTAGGATACCTAATACCACTTTGCAACGTTCATATTTCCCTTGTTACAACTAGGATTTTAGTGTTTTTATTAGTGATGGGATCCTAAAATATACCAGGTGCTATCAAAACCAAACCTTATCTATCAAAAGCTAAGACAACTTTCTACAAAGTTTGATAAAACCACTAGGTATGGCTGAGTGATCGAAAAACCCTAGTACATTCCTTATAGCAATAGAAGGGGTTGTGTTAAATTATACAGTTACACACATGGGTTGTGGATGATGATGGATTTTGAAGATCCATGATTGATGTACAAACGTGGTGTCATTTGTAAGGTTGCAAACACAAATGTGTCTAATGCAAATGTAATGGGTGCAAATGCCTAATGCAATGTAACGAAATTCGCTCACCTTTAATCCATGTGAACCCAATCATAGTTTTTCAAATTGGATTATTTCCTCCATGTCACACGGGACCCCTTGCATCCATGTAACAAGCCCTTCAGCCTCTACACCAATGTTAGCCAACCTATCAGTTGCCTTGTTGGCTTCATGAAAAGCATGTTGAGCTACTCTTTCTTCTCGAGCTTCAAAAAGGATCCTTGCTTCGTTGATGTGGGCCTCGATCCTCCATGGAGGTTTCCTTTCATTGTTAAGGAGGTTGATGATATTTAATGAATCCCCTTCCACTATGCATTTACCTTGGATCTCCTGCATCAACTGCAATCCTCTCCAGAGTGCCCTAGATTTAGCTTCATTATTTGTCTTGGTTCCAAGGTATTCTAAGAAGTCCAAGACTATCTGACCTTCATTATCTCTAACCATACCTCCAGCCCCTACTCTTCTAGAATTATCCTTAGCTGCCCCATCAAAGTTGAGTTTGAGCCAATCCATTGGGGGAGTTCCACTTAGTCTCCAATCTAGGATTTGGCTTGCTAACACCCAGGATTTCATCCAAGGTAATATTTAAGGATTGGGCAAGGTGTTTCTCCCTATATGGGATAGATTGAGGCCTAGGAGGAAAAATACTAAGGTTTTCTTTAGCAAAGGCCATAATTTTATTAATAACTGACACCGGGTCATGTTTGGACTCATTGAACACTCTATGGTTCCTTTCTAACCATATTTGCCAAAGGAATTGATGAAGGCTCACCCCCTAGGATATGGCATAACTTAGGTATCATATTTATCCCAACTGTATAGGTAGGATTATTGTGCCAATTTTTGGGGAAGTAGCATCATTGAAGGTCATCAATGTGAATGTTGAGTCTGTAATGCGTGAAGGTGGTAAATTTAAATGTTTCAAGGCTACAACTATGATGATGTTGATATATGACCCAGTGTTAATCAAAAATCTCTTGTATGGAATCTGATTGATGCTTGCTATGATGTGTAATGGAGGATCGGATTCATCCTGAGAGATTAGCTTAATCTCCTATTTGTGAAAGGTAATCCCAAGGTCCTTTTGTAAGTGAATTTAAATCATTGTTGGTGTGGACCATGATAGATTATTAGCATTAGTTGATCTCTTTGGTATGTTGGGTGATCAAGGCATATTTTTCTTCCTATTGTAGTATTGATCATACTAATAAAACCCTCATAAGTCAGGGCTATATGCACCTCATTTATGTGCTCAAATTGATTTTTGTTGACCCCATGATTGGGAGGAGAATTTTTGAATATGTCGATGTTCTACAATTCATTCTTATCCAACATATTTTGCACTACATTATTGAATGCAACACAATACTGGATTTCATGGCCATTTTTCCGATGATAAACACAATAGATATCTTCCCTATACATTTAGGTTTGGGGCAATTAGGATCGATGATGCACTCCTTAGGAAAATTTAAAACCTTGGCCTTAAGAAGGCAATTGAAAACTAATGCCAAGGATTCATGTAATAGTGTATAGTTACGATGGGGTTGTTTCTATTTGTCCCTTCTTTGATTCCTATTGCACTATTTGTAATGCACAGTAGGAGGTTAATCCTAATAGTTTTCTTGTTGTTGGCTCTGTGCTCCTTTTGGAACGCTTAACATGATATGGTTGACATGTGCAGACTGGGCCTATTGTGATTGATATCACGTGCTCTTGTTCCATTTTTACTTGCTATGGAGCTTTAGGTCTCCCTCCACCTTAATTTCTTCAATGATATTGGCTTGAGCCAAGGCTTATTCAAATGATTCATAGTGCAACAACTACAATAACAGTGAGATGTGCTTTGTGCAACTCTTGGTGAACATCCGGACAAGTTCCTTTGTGGGGACGAAGAATGATAATTTTACCATTATTTTTCTCCACCTGTCCCCATAGTCCATAACTCGCTCATCATAATATTATTTCAAGTTAGCAAGATCATACAGGTTCACCTTCTTATTTGCTCTGAAGGAAAACCATTCAAGGAATGCATTCACTAGTTGCTCAAAACTAGTGATGCTATGCTTGGGCAACTAGTTGAACCTTATGTTGTTGTGCCCGATAATGTTGTGATGAATGTCCTCAGCATCAGGGCATCATTCTTGTCAAGGTGGAAGCACATGTTCATGAATTTGATCACGTGTTCTTGCACATTTTCCTCTCCCTTGAATTTTTCTAACCAAGGCATCTCAAAATGCTTAGGATAAGCAGGACTCAATACTGAGGGGAAAAAAGGTTGATTATGTATCTTACTTAAGGTTGGATTTTGACCCACTATATCCTACTTCTCGAGATACTTGACTCTCTCAGAAAGCACTTTGTATGCTTGAGAAGAAATGATCTCTTCCTCCCGAAGGGGTATCTAGGGTGCAAGTGGAGGTAAGCTTATTTGAGTATGGGGTGGTCAATTGTATTCATCGACCATATTTATAGAAGATGGTCCAGGATATTGTTGATCCTGGTCATCTAACTCTGATCTCTTATAATGCCTATGCTTAGGCTTGTTTGGCACTAAATGCTCATGTGGTTGAGAAGCATGTTGAGAGGTATGGCAAATATAATCATCCACTCACCTATTATGCAGCTCAAGGTGTGAAGTAGCACATCTCTCATTATGCTACTGTCTATACTCACTATGGGGAGGTAATTCTGATTGATCCAACCTGTTTGATCACTCTTCATGCTCCTTTAGATCAAGGAGACACTACTCTTCTATGTGGTGTTCATATAATCATTGTTGGTGCAATCATTGCTATTTTATGCTTTCTCATTCTACGTTTTCTAAATTCTCATGATCAATGCATAAATCCTCTAAATTATCTTGGAGTATTTGTTCTATCTAAATTGCAACTAACCTATGTAACCAATTTGATCGGTTTGCTATGCTAGGTCTATGACTCTGAAACTCCGTTCGAAGATTCTTATTTGCTCTGAATTGCATAACAAGGTTGGAAACCCTCTTCCCTCGATGAATCAAGATTGCATTGATATTATGATCTTCCCTAGGGGTGTAATATTCATGCAAGGATGTTGTAGGGGTGCTACATGTTCATTGGGAACACTCACCATGGGTACAAATAGGGCACAACTGAGTTATAGTTCCTTCATCTATGATTTATTCTTCAATAGATCCAATAGATTCATGAGAGGTACGATCACGATATATGCTACCATGGTCAAATGTCCTATTTTGGGATCTTCCAGCACCTTGATCTAAGAGGTCAATGTGATGGATATTCCAAGGTCAGGCAAGAAGAGTTCCTTCCTCGCCAACACTACGGTTAGACAAATGACATCTAACATGTTCATAAGAATTTGGAATTACAAAGGGAATATGAATGGTTACCTTACCTCTATCTCACCCCTCATTGGTATTATTTGAACTCTCAGTGTAATGATATGTGGTGGGTCTGGAAGTATTCTCATTTAGGTCAAGAGAAGATCTGGTGTTGGTTCTCCTGAGTAGGGTTTCTTGATAATATCCGCTATGAGTGGTGTTGTCTCCCATGAGACTACCTAAAGTTTATTTAGATATGTTATAGTCAGGTGTGATACCCCTAGAGTAGTTCGGGCCCTTTGGTGCATTGGATGCAACCTCCGTCTTGGACCAGGATTACCCCATGTATTGACCATAACATTGTGAAATTTAACTTTTGAAAAAGTTTGTGGGTGTTATATACCAAAAAAAATAGTGCAACGAGTTGATCACAATGGGATATGACTCTAAAAAGTGACTGTCAGGTCAAAACTTTATATTTTTTAAATAATTGGCCAACTAGGGCCCGTAGGGAAATGCCCACTTTTAGGAATTTTTAGGAAATTTTGAAGCATGAAGAGTTAGGACTCAAATTTCTAGAAGAGGTGCACCAAGGGCTAACTAAGATAACAAAACAAATTTGGCAATTTGTTGAGTTTTCTAGCCCATTTTATGACTATTTTAGTGCAATTTTCCCTATTTTCAGCTTCGAAAATACAGTAATCATAAAACAAAAATAAATTTTTCAGCTTTGATTTTAATGATTCTCAATACATTGGATGCATAATAAAAAATTAGGGTTATGTTTTGATCCCAAACAATAAAGAAACACACAAAGTAGACAATATGATTATCTCTTTTATTGATTAAATGTGTGTCCTAAGAACTTGTTTTAGTGTGTTTAGATTTGTTGTTGCTCTCGATTTCTTGCTCATATTTTGGAATTAGAATGAGGGAACTCAATCAAAGTGATGACTAGAAACACTAGTTCCAAACATTATTTCTCAAAAGAGTCTAGGGTACACCACTTAAATCCCAATGGGGGGTTCGCCTAGCTTTTCTACTATAAAATAGTGGGAGACAATTTGAACACAAGTGACCTATGCCAACTAAAAGGGAGCTCTCTATTCTGTATAAAGACATCTAGGGGTAAAGCTGGTGGAAGAAGATGAATTCCAACATCACCGTTCTAAATTGGGGGTTGGTGATGAAATCGAACCTTACCAATGTTATTGTGGAATGTGCAAGTGTGTGGGGTGGTTCTTTTTAAACATTGAAATATAGAACAATGCATCAACCAACATGAATGTTTTACATCACTAAATACCTAAAAATAAAATTTTCCTTTTAGAGAGATGCATATCTAATTTATTCTAGATGATTTTCATGCAATGTAGCTCCTACTTTGTGAATGGACGGTCTACTAATTGGGCCACATGCAAACATACTAATCACACAAAATCCTAGCACACTGGAGACTATGGCAGACCTTACAAGTAAATGCCCGCTATTCCTAGTAGTGCCTAAAGGAAACTAAAGAAATCTAAGAAATATACAATACAATTTTCTTTTTATTTTCCTCATTTTACCTACTTAGACTATATTTTTACTTGTTGTTTCTAGAAAATAAATGTAGAAAGAAAATCACAAAGAAAATAGAGGCTGAAACTAACCTCAAATTCCACTCTGGTGATGGAAATTTTTGAGCTCTACTACACCCTACTTTTGGTCGATGTAAAACAAAGCGGCTAAATCTGGTTGCTATTAGCTGCAACGACTAAGATCTACTGGTCGTTGTCAACCAGAGTGACAAGACCTACACTCAAAAACACACCTGAGGCATTAGTGAAATGGTCAAAAACAAAAACCTAGTGAGGGTCCCATCGTGATCACCATATGTGCGACCCTAGGAAGCACACACCTCTACTCTACTTGTAATATTATACTGAAATGAAATGAAAGACCATGACATGCATATAACATGAAAATAAAAAAGAGATATCCTTTTATTTATATTGAACCCTCATTACATGTCATTCCATTTGAGCGATACCCATTTTGATACAATGAATTATAGTGGAACAATTGGTGAATAAAATGTCCCCTTGCAAAGGGTTGGTGCACTTTCGCAGGCTTCTCGATTCTGCACATGAACTTTTCTAAGGGCTCATAGATGCCTCCTTCTCCTTCTCTCATCCAGGAGGGATCCCATGCTCTGAATTTCTAGATATGGTCTTGTAAACTTGCAGATATGCATACATGGAAATAACATAGCATGCTTAGTAGTACAAGCCACCTCTCCGAAATAGGCTCTTGTTAGAAAATATGATAATATGAATAAATAAGCATAATGTGCATTGAAATATACCATATCTAAGCAATATTCATATGAAAATCAGAAATATTAATCTAATGCAATGAAATATTTAGATCTATGCTAAAGCCATGTAAATGCAATAATGATAAATAAATATCTATTACTTAGAATAAAGGAATCGACCATTTTAAAACCTAGCTATGACTATAAGCTGCTATTAAATATAGTGACCTCTGAATTAAATGTTACCTTAGGTATTATGGGTTGTGGAAGTCGATCCCTTGCTCAAATTGATGTTCAAGTATCACATGTTGTGTCGCCTACACTGATTGTCGACTTGGAATGATGAATCTAAATACTGATGCATAGACGTAGCTCAACCGGACGGTGCTTCAATGCTCCTCAAAGGGGTATTGATTTGCTCTCCATTTCAATAGGGCTTCACTGCACATAATTTTAACTCTCCTCCCTTTTGCCTCCTTGGATGTGTGCATATATAGAATTCTAGGTTTTAGGTCTAGATCTAGAGCTTGGCTTCTTGAAGACGCCAAAATCCAAATCTACATGCCAACTAACTATTCCAGAGGGATGGTTCAGTCTTGGATTGGCATGGAAGGAGCAGTCAGGAGGAACTCTAGGAGTTCCTCACCAAGATCCCTTTGAAATGCATACAAACTGCCATTACTACTCATGATTTGGGAAATCCCTCATGGCAGTTCATGTTTTAGTGCTATCCGATGTCAGGTCCAGTGCTTAGTTGTGTCCGCTCTTAGCTTGAACGACCAAGATTGGTGGTCACTCTGGTCTATAGCAGCCAAGCCTAAATGGGCCACAACTGCCCCTTTTGAGTGTTTAGGACCATTGTTGCTCTTGGAAAGGTCTAATATTAGTCATATGGTCTACGGATGTGCCCATATGAGTAGTCTCCTAAACATGACGTATTTTAGGTGTCTACAATTACATCATGAGTATGTAATGGTATTACATAAACTTGATAATTAAGATTATAACTTGAGTCTCTTTCTTAAAAGTGAAAGTATTTAAATGCTTGGGTTCATGTCATTAAAATTTGAGGTTATGTAGTAGAATATTATTATGGAGGGGAAAATTGCCCTATCACATATGATTCTTGGCTAGATCTATTGGGAGTCGAGGTGACTACGAGGGTATGTTATATTCTCTCCACTCGGTACTTGGGGATCAAAGGGTTCTCTAGAAATTTTTTAAAGATATGCTCCAAGTCTAGGATGGAAATGTTTAATGTTTATTTTGAATAAACACCTATGTTTGGATTTTCTAAAAATCTAAGCTATGGAAATGAAAGAACAATGCAAGACACACAAATATGCAAGAAGTCAAAAAACTAGCCATAGTATGATTCTTGATTTTCAATGATGACTAAACCCTAACTTATAATAAAATAGATCCTTTATCTTTTAGTAAGGGTTTAAGAGAATGCACAAACATAATTAACCCTAGAATGCAAACTATATGTCTTTTCTCTTTTAAATGCCTAGAAATGAAACCAAAATATTTTCCCTTTTATTTATGATCTAGGTTTTAAATAAAAATAGATAGAAAGCAAAAAACAAATAGCCTAAAATATTTTTATGACACTTATATGACTCGACGGTTTATCCTAGCTTTAACTTGCATCCAAAACATCCAAACAACTTCAAACCTGCAAAAACAGCTTCACAAAACCCTAGAAAATTTAATCAATGTTTGGGGGCCTACTTAGGCCACTATATAACTGAGCTTGGGGGCATAGTATTCAATTCCCCTTGGTACTTTTAGCTGACATTTCAAAAGTAAGAATGTTTGTTTATCTTTGGAAGCAAATACAATGAGATATGACAGTATGAAATAATAAACTAGATGCAAACATAATGAACACAATGTTAAACTAGTATGCAACTAGAAATTTAGGTTTTTGGGAACAAGTGATTTCCCCCAAGATAATATAATTTAAATGCAAGAAAAATATAATGATAAAAATTAAAACATAATGATAACAAAAAATTAACAATACAAAATAGATATGCAAACCAAAACCGTAGGGTTTGGGGATAAATAGTTACCCCCAAGTCTATCTAGATCGAATTTATGCCCTGTAAATTATTGAGTGGATTCGATAACCAAAATAAAATGAACAACAAAAAGAAAAACATGTGAAAATAAATTTTCTATTGAATTCATACCCTATAATGGGTGAGGCATGGATTCACAAAAGGAGACTTAAAAAAAATAACCCAGATGCAAAATTCAATATTAATAGTAAATCAAATGATTTAAAAGTTAATGAATGCAAAGAGACAACCTGATAAGCCTATATAAGAAGAAAGAGCAAAGGTAGAAGATATCTCCTCCTCAAGAAGACAAGTTTGTCATCAAGACTTCCTTACTTGTAAATAACAAGAAGCGCACCAAAAGAAAAACACCAAAGCACCAAGAACACCAACATAAATGAAGATTACCAAAACTTGCTTAGATCAAGATTGCCAAAGAAAAATTCTCTCTTGCTTGCTAGGTAGGTAAAAAAGGGATCCAATCCATTTATTTATAGAGGATTTGGAGGACTAAAAAAATGAAAAACAAAAATCTACCCTGGCCAAGCCGACGCCTCAAAAGGTCAACCCAAAATTTAGGGTTTTTTAAAGAAAAAAGTCTAAATTTTCCAAATCCACGCTCCATAAATTATAAGATGCATATTTGATCAAGGTTAAGAAAAATAAAGCAAACCACAAGAAAATATGGTCCAAAATTGCACTTAGAATTTTTGAGAGCCTCCCAAGAAATTCTAAAAAAAATGATTCATTTGGGTGAGTTAATTTTCCATGTCTACATTTATCTAATAGAGTTTTTTCAATTTTACATCAAACTTAGATAGATAAAATATATCAAATGACATGAGCTCAATTATTAAAAATCCGTAATTTTTGGATCTTAATATATTTATATAAAAAGAGAGGCTTGAAAACATCAAATGAATTAAGCTCAGTTATTAAAACTCTTTGACATTTAAGACTTCTAAATTTAAATATTATTAAAAGATACATACATAATTATTAAGTTATTATAATATCACTATCACAAAAAATTTAAGACTTGCTTCAATTCCATATAATCAATTAAAAAATTAAAAACATATATAAATAAATAAAAGAAAAAAAGAAGAAACATTTGAAGGGATTTGTGGTAGAGTATTGTATTAAACATCTATTTCATCGGGTAAGCATATTTTTTTGTCCTCTTTTGATTTATAAAATAATTTAAGTAGGTAGGAGAAATACATTCATTATAGGGGTTTGCAGCAAAAGGTTTTATTATCAGCAAGGGTTTGCAGCAGAGGATTTGTAGAGCAAGGAGGGTTTTGTTACACATTTATTTCATCGGATCAATAGTATAGAGGGTTCGGCTATAAAGGGTTTGAAAATGGCAGAAGGGAAGCAACAATTGCAAGAACCAATATATATCAATGAGAAACAGTATTGGAGGATATTAAGGCATCGACAAGCTCAAGCAAGGGCAACAACAATGAAAAGGACATATCAAAAAATAAAAATAAAAAATATTCTACCACATAAATAGGTGGAGAATAAGGAACAATCAAAGGCAAATCACCAAAATGAGTTTTTAGATGAGGAAGAAACTTACAGTCCCACAACTACACCACTCATGTGGGCACCAAGACTTTATGTGCAAGAGCTAATGAAGATGAAAGAGAAACTTGAAAGCATGGAAAGGAGGAAGAAATTAAGAGAAACTAATTCAGATGAGGTTATAAACACCATTCGGAGGCTGGAAAAGGAAAACAACCAACTAAGGGAGCAAGTGTCAAAGCTACAAAACCTTGCAAACATGGGTCAACATGAATGGCATGTCCTCAAACAAGCCATCCATCCTCAAATCAATGATGCAATAGAGGTGGAAAATACAAATGCAAATCAAATAAAAGAGGTACAGAAAACACTCCAAAATAGTGAAACAAGAGAAAATGAGCTACGAAATGAATTAGCAAAGGCAAAGACATGGTCTCAAGTAGTAAAAGAACCAGTCAATCAACAAAAAGAGTTGATATAGAAGCAAGTAAAAATTCAAATAACAGAAGAGAAATAAAGACATGAGAAGTTAAAAAATATAATCATCAAAGGGTTGAAATATTATGGGGACAGGGAAGACACAAATCATTTAACCAGTGACTTCTTGTCAGATCGATTACAATGGAATGGTCAGATAAAAAAAGTAAGTAGAATTGGCAAGCTGAGATAAGGAGGCAGAGATAGACATATTCGGGTCACATTGATGAGCTACGAGGATAAAATAAGGTTACTTAAAAATAGAGGCATGTTGAGAGGGTCACAATTTTATTTAGATGATGACCTAACATTTTTATAGCAGGAAGAAAGAAATAAGGAATGGGAAAAGGTGAGGGCAGCAAGGAATGAAGGGAAATAGGCATATTTAAGAAATGGAAAGGCATACATCACATCTAAACAAATCCAAAACAAATAGGGAGTATGGCCCGCCCAGGAACATCTTACAATGGTAAGTTGGAACTGTAGAGGTTTCCCTTGGAGAAGAGGACCCGGGTTAGGGCCCATTGCTAGAGACAAATATATAATCATATTGACAAAAACACATGAACACGATGGATGTAGGACTCCAGAATTTGTGGGATACAAAAAAATAGCAATATGGAATAAAGCAACAGAAAATGGTAAAGGGAATGTGGGTATTATGGTTTTAATAAAATAGGAATGAGATAGGGTCATTAAAATTGAAAAACAAGATGAAAACAAACAGTACATCTGGATAAAGATCCTAGAAAATAAGTCAGTTATTAGCATAGCAGCATATTATATTGCTCCCAAGAATTCTAAATTCTATAAGAAACATGACCTTAATAGAGAAGACCCATACTCCTCCCTAAAAAGAGACATTTCAATATACAGTAAGTTGGGTAAGTTGGGGGAGATTATATTAATTGGAAATTTTAATGCAAGGACAACAAATAAGCAAGCTAACATTCTAGAAGGTAACGAAGATATTGAGATTAATCCTCTTTGGATGCCAGAAGAGGAAAATCAACAATGGACTAGGACTTCAGAAGATGAGCATGGGGCTATCACGCAATATGGAGAAGATTTGTTAGGTCTTTGCAACATATACAATTTGATTATTTGCAATGGGATGAACAAATGGAAAAATTCAGGAAAGTATACATGCAAAACATATAAGGGACAAAGTGTAATAGACTATGTAATATGCTCATAGAATTACATACCAAAAATAGAGGAGCTAGAAGTGGAAGATTCTCCAGTGGAACTTAAGTCGGATCACAACCCAATTGTTATGAAACTTCGAATGCATGGAGACAAACCAAGGGAAAAACACTTGCAAGGCAATCAAAATAAATATCCTCACAAGGGAAACATTCTCTTAACAGATGAAAATTGGCAAAATTTTAGAGCAATATTAAATAATAAGTTACAGGAAAGGGAAGAACTACATCACAATAGTAGGGAATACAGTAAGAGTGAATGGTTAATGCACGTTATTCAAGAAGCACTAAACAAATGCAAGAGAGCTAAACCTAAAAAGAAAGAAAGGAATAGCTTCCCAACCAACCCATGGTTCGATGAAGATTGCAAAAAAATGTTAATATTACTAAAGGAACCAATGGGTAAAACAAGGGCAAACAAAAAAGCATATGAGAAACTGGTAAGGGCAAAAAAAAAAGAATACACTAGAACAAGGAGGAAAAAATTGATTTATTTAGGGAAGCATGAACCAAAGAAATTTTGAAAGGAACTAAGTGTGAAAAGGATGCAAACTGAAAATAATATAACAGTTAATCAGTGGTTGGAGTATTCAAAACAACTGTATCAGCGTAGTAACCAGCAGAAGACACCCCCTACTATCATTGTCAAGAAAGAACTTTTCACAATTGAAGACATTATTCAAGGGATAAAAAAGTTAGCAACTGGTAAAGCCCGTGACATAGACAATATTCAAGCAGAACATATAAAATGGGGGGTAGATATCTTGGCACCGCAAATCAAAGAAATTTTCAATGAGGTCATACAAAATGGCTTCCCTACTAAGTGGACAACTAGCTTGACCATTCCTTTGTTTAAAAGTGGAGATGTAAATAATCCCTCAAACTATCGAACTATCATGATCAACCCTCTCTTTGCAAAGTTGTTTGGGAGTATGATAGAGCATAGAATCAACATATGGATAAAAGAAAAGGGAAAGAGAGCAAAGGGGCAAGCAGGTTTTAGGCCCAAGCACTCAACTATTGATCATTGTATCATGCTCAGACACAATGGAAAAAATATGGGACAAAAAATATGAGGCTTTTTGCTATTTTGTAGACTTCAAAAAGGCATTTGACACAGTGCCAAAAAAAAAATTATGGAGCAGAATGGAAGAGCTAGAGGTTTCAATTCACTACAGGGCAGCAGTTCACAGACTATATGAGCATGTAAAGGCTAAAATCAGAACACAGGAAGGGTTATTTGAATGTTTTGGTAGTGACATAGGTGTCAAACAAGGTTGCCCTCTATCTTCGACCTTATTTGGGCTGTACATTGACAAGTTAGAAGAATGGATAAACAAATTTGGGGGAGAGGGTGTGTATTTAACCAAATATGTGGTAAAACTCCTCATGTATGCAGATGATGTAATTCTTGTGGCCAAAATAGCCAAAGATCTAGAAGATCACATTCAAGCTCTAGAACTCTTTTGTAAAGTAGTTGGGATGCAGGTGAACACGAGTAAAACAAAAATTATGATTTTTTCAACAAAAAAGAAGAAGCAACAACTCAAATTTTAGTTTGCAGGAGAACCGCTTGATGTAGTAGTAGAATACAAATACTTGGGCATAGACTTTCATGACAAACTTAATTGGAATACATGTAGGATGAAAAGAACTCAAAGTGGTCGGAGAGCACTATATGCACTTCAAAACAGGTGTAGGAATGCCGATTTGTGGGATCGGAAGACCACCAAGGCCTTATTTGGCCTACTTGTTACACCGGTTCTGTTGTATGGTTGCGAGGTGTGGGCTAGTGGCACAACAAATGCAAAATGGAGGCAAATAGAAAGGATTCAAAAATATCTAATCACAAACTTTCTCAACATTAAGGCCACAACCCCTTATGAAATTATTCTAGCTGAAACTGGAATGTTCCCTTTAGAAGCAATTGCTATGACCAAGTTGTTATGTTATTTGAAAAAAACAAAAAACATGACAAATGATAGATGGCCTAGGGTAGCTAGGGACGAAGAGTTGCATAGGCGAAAGAATACGTGGATGAAACAAAATCATAAATGGATGAAATGTTAGGAAATCAACATAAATGAATGCCCAAATGTCAACAAAGACATACAAAATTATGTGAATGAAAAGTTCAGAAGTGGAATGTGGAAAAATGCAAGCAGGAAAAGACAATATTATATTGCAAATTTTAACCCAACGTATGACCATAAGGAAAAAGCGTATATAGGCACTGAAATCAAGTGGAAGGAAAAAATACTCATTGCTCAGATAAAGACTAGCTCTCATAGGCTTAGATGTGAAACAGGGAGATGGACAATGCCCAAAGAACAATGGGAAGAAAGGATATGTACTCTATGTAGCACAGGGGTAGTAGAGACAGAGGAACACTTCATCTATAAATGCCTAAGTTTTTCAGATATCCGTGACAAATACAAAGAAACATTTGGGAACGAGTTTATGACAAATTTATTTGAAAACTGTAAAATAAAAAAAGTTGGAGAATTGCTAACACAAATCAGCAGGAGAAGGAATGACCTTCAACCTTCTCAAAGATATTAAAGATCATATGATATGATTTGAGTAATTGTACTTCCGTATTTGAGGTCCCATAAACCATATTTGTCTCGCGGACGTAATTAAAATCTTTCATTTCAAAATTTATTTAGAAAACTTAAAGTAACTTACGTGTAAAGTATACCCATAAATTAACATGATTCCACTTATTAAAATTTCTTGACTTTTTAAAATATCTAAGTTTGAATTCTATGAAAAGATATATACATAATTATCATTATGAAATTATTATTATATTAATTATTACAAATAAATTCTGCTTCAATTTCATATAATAAAAAAAAAAATGCTCTCTCCCTTTCATATAACTAATTAGAAAATAAAATAAAAAAATCAAAACTTATGTAGTTAACTTATAATACATTTAATATTGTTCCATTCATGATGTGTTAAAAGATGGATTCATATTAAATAAGTTTTTTTCATGGTAGAACTTTTGAATTTGGGTTTAGGCGGGATTTCTTCTGACCCTGTATTCTAGAGTCTTCGGAACGGATCCTGTTGTGAAAGAAGACACAGCTATTATCAAAGATTTTTCTTTTTTCCATGCTCCTTTCTGTGTTTTTGTTTTTGATAAATGGAACCCGAGGAAATTCAAAGGCGGGATCCCTAGGTGTTCAGAATTCCAAGGGTCCCTTGTAAACTGTAGGTCCTTTGTAAAGGTGGCAGCTAGTTCAACAAGGAATGATTTGGAGGTGTTTTGTGAATCCTCCTTGGATTCTGATGAAATTTGCATCCCTGATTTTTTAATCAACAATATTCCGGCGAAAGAAACATGGAATCTTGTTGGAAAGTTTCAAAGCAGGCATCTTGACATCCTAAAAAGGTGGGACATTTCTTTAATCGACAACATTTCGGCGAAAGAAACATGGAATCTTGTTGGGAAGTTTCAAAGCAGGCATCCGAAGCTTGACGTCCTAAAAGGCGGGACATTTCGAGGTGGTCCTCGAGGGATCCCTTGAGGTCCCTTGAGGTTGCAGTTATTCCTCTTCAAGCTTAGCTCCAAAGTAGATTCAGTAAGGATTCTCTAGGGTAGATTGTGGTTCTTCGACAAACATGGTCTGTTTCTTCGAAGATGGGACTCAGGTTTTAACCCTTGAACTCAATAAGTTAGCCTGATTCTGATTTGTGTTTATCTTTCTGAGTTACCTATTCACTTCTGGCACAAGAGTATTTTCTATACAATTACTAGTAAGATTGGGGGTTTTACCTCTTTTGTTGACCCCTCTAAGTCTGGCTCGTGGATTACTGTCTTTTGTTGACCCCTCTAAGTCTGGCTCGTGGATTACTGTGACAAAATTGTGTGTCCTGGTTGAGGTGAATAAGGACCTTCCAAAATATGTCTGTCCGGTGTCCAAGCTGGGGACCTGGACCCAGGAAATTATGTATGAAAGCAAAGGTCAAGAGTGCCAAGTCTATGGTAAATTGGATCATCATCAAGAGCTGTATTTTAGCAAGACAGCCCCCAATCCTCAGTCGAAACAATGGGTGAAGAGGAAAAGGGTACCGGGGAATCGTAGGGTTAAAGGTAAGTAAAAGGTTTTAAGCGAGGAGCAGCCTCGAGGTGTAGATGCGCAGGAATCGTTGGTGGAAGTTGCAACGGAAAATTAAAGTTTCCTTTATCTCTATTAACCTCTATGTGGATATAGATGAAGGGGTGGCTTGCCTAATGAAATTCTCTATCTCCTCTAGAACAAAAAGACCAAAGTCTTGTTCTTGGAGAAGGTACAGTTGAGGTAGACCATGTGCTCATCGAAGCTCTAGTTGAGGTAGGCTCTCTGCTCTTCCTGGATAACATCTTATATTTCCTAGTTTCAGAGTTTTTGGATGATAAGCAAGAAAGGGCTTCCCCTGCCCTAGCCTCGTCAGAAGGACCCTTGGGTTCCCCCTTGTTAGCACCTATAATGAAAGACTCTAGGATGGTGTTGGAGTCTCCGATATCCTCCAATCCTTTAAGATATCCTATCCTGGAGAATGGGTCTCCAGGCCCGAAAACCAGAAGCTACAGAAAACTTTCATGTGGACTTAAGGGTGGAGAAAAAGTGGGAAGACACAATGATAGAACTCGAAGGAAAAGAGAAACTGAAGCAGCTGTTACTGATGGTGCACAACCCCAGATTTCTGTAGAAAGGTCCCAGTCAAGAGGAGGCAGACAACTGAAGTTGAGATTGAATATTTTAAACCTTCCCTCCTTTGGTCAGGGTAGTTAATGACCCCTCCAACCTCTTGTTAATGAAGGTTTGTTCATGGATTAGCAAGGGGTTCTTGGAATTTGGTTAAGCGGATCCTTTGTTTTCCTCTGTTTCCCAACTGATGGTTGGGTGAGTTCTTTTGGGAGGTATTTATTCAGTGCAAGAGGGAAATTCTAATCCAGCTATGGTGGTAGGGCTTGATCCCGATGTTCAAGGCTTTCTTTAGTTTGGGATCTTTCCTCTTTATCGCTTAAATTCTATACTGATTTTTAGAGAATTTTTTGGTGTAGTTGTTCTTTAGTGGATTCTCTTGGCTAGTGGAGCTTGGATGGCAGGACCCACCGGTGGTTTCAGTTTGGTGGATCCTCTGCTTTTTCTCTAATTCTCTCAACATATGGTTGGGTAAGTTTTTCTGTACGCCTTTGTCCAGTGACAAAGAGGTGGTTGTGGACAATTGCTTAGGTGCTTGCAACTGGTTTCATTCCTTGTTCAGAGCAGGAGTTTCAAGCTTCTATTTTCTTCTGCGCTTTGGTTTTGCCTGGTTTGGCTGGTGATTTCGGCCGGGTTTCAGTTTTTCCTCAACATTTCTTGATTCGGGTAGCTTTCTGGTTTTGTGGTGCTCCAGCCTGGGTTTTGGGTTCGACTCTTGGTGATTTTGCAGTCGAATTGTTGGATGGAGAGTAGTGTTGGTGATCTTTCTTGGGTAGTGGATAGTACTTGCTTACATGATTTTGGTCTTGAATTCTTGGCCGGTTTACTAGGTTTTGCTGGTGTCTTCTGTCTTTTCTGGTGGAACCGAGCCTTTTAAATTTTAAATTTCATTTCCCTCTTTTGAAGGGATTTTGTTCTGGTGCTTTTTGTTTCATCTTTGAATCGTTCTGATCTCCTTCAGAAGTGTATCTGGTATCCTACAAGAGTTTATGTATCATGTTCTGGAAGCCTTTTAAAACCTTCACCGTTAATTACGGAAAAAAAAAGAAAACTTATAATACATTTAACATCCTGGTATGACGTTGCACTTGTAATACAAATACTGTCTTCTGTACGCTCGGCATAGCACAGTTGGGGATTCTATTAAAAAGATGGATATAAAAGTGCCATGGGTAGAAATTTTTAAATTTCTCTACCCACTCATACAACTTGTGTATAACATGGATTACATTCATTTTATCTGATGTTAACATGGTTTTTATTTGACGTGCAGAAGAAGATTCAGAAGAGGAGAGAGGGAAGACGTTGAAGGTGATTGGAGTGGGGTTATCCCGCACGGGCATCTCCTCTCTCAGAGATGCGCTCACCTTCTTGGGCTTCTCCTGCTATCACTTCGCCGAAATGACCACAAACAAGCAAGCGGATCTATGGATCCATATTCTCCAGGGCAAACAAACAGATCTCCGTTTTATAAGCTTCTCTTCTTTATCATCTGTTTCTTATATTTATATTTGCAGGAAATCGTATTACTTGGGAGCAGGTCTTCGAGGGATATACGGCTACCTACCGCGGGTTTGCCTGCTGCGAAGATTTACCGAGCGTTGATGATGGAGTATCCGGAGGCAAAGATAATCCTAACTGTCCGCGACAGCGAAAGCTGGTATACGAGAATGTTGGAGAGGGTGTACCGCACACACACAACGATCCAAGAAGGATGCAGCTGGAGCGATCAACGAAGAGGTAGCGAAGCTGGCCGTCGTGGAGGGAACATTCCACGGAAGGTTGAATGACAAGGAATTCGCCATCGGTATCTACGAACATTACATTGAGAAGGTGAAGAGAGTGGTTCCTGCGGAGAAGTTACTAGTCTTCGATGTGAAGGAAGGATGGGATCCTCTCTGCAAATTTTTGGGTGTTTCCATGCGAGAGAAAGAGGTGGGTTTCCTCACACGAATGGAAAAGGTAGGGAAACACAGTACATCCCTCCTCAGGCATTGGGGTACGAAGATTCGAAGTGCCAAGTTGTCTAGCATGTTGATTTTTTAATTAGTTTTATTGTAATTTTTTTTTTTTTTTTTTTTTGATGAGGAAGCTTTTATATACAACATATCCGCAACATGTGAGGGGAGAGATTTGAACCTGGGCTTCTTGGAGAATTTTAACTACCCACTTGCTCTCCAACTCCTCTATATGACCGGATTTTTATTGTAACTTTTAATAAGAACATATTACATCTTTGTATGTGATTAGAATGTTGGCTTATGGAATGCAAAACTCTTTGCTCTTCCTTAAATAAAAGCGAAGGTCTTTGTATGGGATTAGATTGTTGGTTTATGGTGTGAGATCCCTAGTACATTTATTAATATTTTAAAAATTGATATACAGGTTTTTTTTAATTATTTTATAAATAATTATTATTTTAAATTTATTTGAATATATATTATTTTTTATTTTAATTTAATTTAATAATATAATAAAAATTATTTATATATTACGTTTTAAAGTCATGTGTCAAAATTTATGCTATGTGAAAAATAATTTAATTTTATAGAAGTGAAGTTTCCAAGTATAAATAATATAAAATGGGTTCCCATTTTTTAGACCATGCATACGAAGGTTGTGGATACTTCAAACAAGTTGAATCCTTCAAATGGATTACAACCAAAATATTTTGGTATATGAAATAAACATGTTGGGTAACACTTGTGGATGATGTTGTTTTTATAAATTTAGTCAGTTGGATAATATTATTGGATGTTGTCTTTATAAATATTAGCTTCTCGAGTAATACTATATGTTGTCTCGAATATAATTTTTTATTCAATTCTTTATTTACTTTTGTTTATAGTATTGATGATAATTTGTGAATCCCCCTCGATTGAAATATATTTTCATCTATTTTCTATTGCAATTTTGATCCTTATAAAAAGTGCCTTAGCCCCTACATAGTTGTTACTTGAAGTATCATATGACATGTAGAAACTAGGTGTTAAAACCTACATCTTTGTAGGAGTTGTGGAGGATGAAATCACTCCATGCATAATTGTTGGTATGAAGAGGTAGTCGCCAACAAAGTGCATGCTGATTGTGGTTGGATGGATGTGTCACAATGATGCAAGGTGAAACTAATATTGAGTTCATTATATATAAGGAGGTTTGATCCTTAGAGGAAGACCAAGATAGACAATGAAGTTGACCGTGTGTAAATAGTTAAGATAGAGTGATAATAGTTTAAAAACACACTTCATGATCTGGATATTATAAAACATTTTTATTACCCAATGAGTATGATGCAAAGCATCTTTTCGACCTAGTACTATAGAAGCTGAACCGTCATAGAGATGGAAGGCCAATTGCTTGGCCGTTATGTAACTACTCAAAAATTATAAATTTTGAGTTTTCTCTAAGGGAGGGGGTTGTCTCTATAGGAAAGTATGGAAGAGAACTGGTTTCCAAATAAACATTCTACCTTTTGTGATAAAGAAAAATGAATAAATGTTTTTTCAAACTAAATTTGAGTCACCATTGTGAACGTTGAATCTTTATTCTTTGCAAACCAAGTGCATTAGTGTCTAACATGTGTAGTTTTAGGAAAGCACATTGAGCATCAAAAAATAACTCAAAGATAACCACGGTGTTGGTGTCACAGAGATGAGGGATGTTTCTAGCATGAAATAGGAAGAACTATAGAATTTTAAGCTGGAGAAAATAGTCATTCATAATTAAGCTCTGAATTATATGAGTTACAATCATTTGAGCATAATTTTGATGAGAGGATGTGAACTGTATGATTAAGGAGGCTATTAAAACTAGATTATTTATGGAGGCACTGTGCAAAAAAAAATATAATAACATTATTAAGGGTTATGCATAAGGGTCGAACCTGATATGTACTTATAAAATAAAAGTGAATCCATTTCAAAACCTTGGCGAATCTTGGCCAATTTCATGTAGGAGGACATGGTGAACTACCTTATTTTTCACCAAAAATTGGTGAATTTGATAGTTTTGATTAGAACGAGTGTAAAATAGGGCCCTATCATAAATCGGGTGCAAAAAAGAGCCCAAATGTGGATCTAGTATAAAAAAGAGCCCAGATGTGGATCTGGTCCAAAAAAGAGCCCAAATGTGAACTGGGTGTAAAACAGGATTTGAATGAACTTGGGTTATAACCTAAGAAAATTTTCAATTTAGAGGGTGCAAAACTAGGACTTCGCAAGAGAACACCCATCAAAGTACTACTCCAGTCAAGCATGCTTAACTGTGTATTTTTTGATGGTTTGGAAAACATCAACTCATATTGATTTTTTTAAATTTTCGTTGTCTTTTTGAGGTCTTAAAAAAAAGGTTTTTTTTTGTGTTGCTTACCTTGTAAAGCTTGAAATTCCATTTTTTGCTGCTTCATTTTCCCAACTCGCCTATACCAAATTTTGCACCCGTCCCCCACTCAGACCAATTTTTGCTCCCATCCCCTACTCGAACCAGTTTTTGCATCTGTCTTTCACCTGGACCAATTTTTGAACCCATCCTCCACCTGAACCAAATTTTGCACCCATCCCACATCCAAAAATAGCTTCTACATCCATCTTGCATACAAATTAGTTTCTACACCTACCCACATTTCGTCCAATTTCTACATCTATCCCTCATTTGAACCAATTTCTACACCTGGTCTAGAACCACCCCACATATTGGTCAATTTTTGTACATGGTCTGCATTCGAACTAATTTTTGCACCTAGATCATTTTCTAGACCCAACCCGCATCTGGACCCAGGCCACATTCGGGGTATATTTGCATTTGGATTACGGGTCAGATGTAGAAAGCACCTTAGATGCAGCTTGGATGTAGAAAGTGGTTTGAATTTGGTCCAAGGATAGAAATTGGTCTAGATACAGTCCGATTGTAGAAATTGATCTGGATGCGGTCTAGGTGCAAAAATTGGTCTATATGGTGTACAATCCAGCATATGGAAACCACACTCTAATTTTTTAGTTGTATGGATATGGTTGGCATTTTACATTTATATACTACTATAAGAGGTGAACTTGGCGGTATAATTTAAAATTTTTATAATTTAACGGTGAAAAGGACCCTTAGTTTAGGAGAGAGTTTTGGTGAATTTAAAAAAATTGATAGTATTATTATCAACACATGCCAAACCAACCCACTAAAATTTGTTGGCCCAAAAATTTTGAGCAAATGGGCCAACGTCTAGGGTCCCCATTTTTACCAATTTTCAAATTTGAAAATTCAAATATTTGTCCAATTGGCGAATATTCGCCACTATGCATAACCTTGACATAATTGTATGATTGAGTAATCTATATGAAGAATTGTTGCCCATTTAATTTATCATAAATTCATACTCTTGAATTTTCTAAATTCATACAATTGAATGATTCATTCAAATCATACAAGTAGGTTTGGAACCGTACAAGCAGATTAGAATTATACAAGGAAAGTTGATAACAAAAGAAGTTTAGATGTGTAGAATGGCAGAAAGAGTGGCAACCTAAGCTAGTTGAACTATTGTAAAGAGTGTGCAGATAACCATTACATGGATCATAAAAAAGACAAAGATGAACCAAAAATTAGAAGAACCTATCATATGAAAGAAAAATCATACAACTGTACAAAAGAGAAGCATGCAATTAGGGTTGAAATGACCTTACGATAAAACTATAGCATTGTAAAGTGGTCATTGGAAAAGGTTAAATATCATACAAGATGGCTCGTAGTGCTCGATGAAGTTGCAGTTTTCTTTTATTGCATTATTGAGAGTTAATTGAATAAAGGGTAAAGAAATCATGTAGTCAATTGGCATAAGAAAACCATATAAGAGCCTAAGTATTTTAGGTGAATCATGCAATTATATGATTGGAGGAAGAATCGTACAATTGAATGACTGAAGGTGTTGTTGAGCAAACACTGCATTGTATAATTATAGAAAAGTATATGATTACTAGAGATTGTACAGTTGTGGGGCATTGTATGATTATCAATTTATTGTAAAATTGCTTGGATTGTACAATTTGATTGATCGTATAATCGCTTGGATTGTAAAATTGTTGTTGGATGGTACAACTCGTTGGATTGTATGATTTTATGGAGTGAACGGTCTCCTAGTTGTACAATTATTTCTTGGGTTGAATGGTTTTTGGATTGTATGATTTGCTGGATTTTATGATTTGTTGCAGTGAATGATTGCCTAGTTGTATGATTGTTGCTTAGGTTGTAGGACTATCGAAGTTGTATGATTATTGCATGTATCATATGATTATTAAGCCATTGTACAATTGCCAAGTTGAACAACTAGAAACCCTATTGTATGGTTAATGTATTGAATGATTTGCTGAACTGAAGAATTACCCATTTGATTGTACAATTATGGTTCGAATGACTAGAATGAATGCTTTTAGTTTCCATTAGTCTTCTTGGGAGTTTTTGTGTTGTTACTACATCAGTTTCCCCCAAGGTAATATGATTTAAATGCAAGTAAAATATAATGACAAAACTTAAAACAAAATGATAACAAAAAAGGAACAATGCAATATGTAAACCAAAACCAAAGAATTTGGAGATAAACAGTTGCCCCCAAGTCTATCTAAACCAAATTTATGCCCTGTAAATCACCAAGCACGAATTCAGTAAACAAAAGAAAAATAAACGATAGAAAGCAAAACAAGCGAGAATAAAGATTTTTGTTGAATTTGTGCCCTATAATGGGCAGGATACGGATTTGCACAAGGAAACTTAAAACAAAGAATCTAGATGTGAAATGTAGTTTTAACACTAAATCAAATGATTTAAAAGTTAATGAATGCAAAGAGATAACCTGATAAGCCTGTAGAAGAAGCAAGAATAAAGGTAGTAGACATCTCTTCCTCAAGAAGACAAGTTTGTTGTCAAGACTTCCTCAATTGCAAATCACAAGAAGTGCACCAAAATTTGAAAACCAAAGCACCAAGAACACCAGTAAAAATAAATATTACCAAAAACCTGCTAAGATCAAGATTACCAAAAACCTGCTAAGATCAATATTACCAAAGAAAAACTGTCTCTTGCTTGCTAGGTAGGTAAAAAATAGATCCAATATATTTATTCACAAAGGGTTTGGAGGTCTTTAAAAAAAAAAAAAATAACCTTAGCCAAGTTGATGCCTCAAAAGTTTAGCCCAAAATCTAGGTTTTTTTAAAGAAAAAAGTTTAAATTTATGGAATTCATAGCCCATAATTTACTGAGCATGAATTTGACCAAGGTTAAGAAAAACAAAGCAAAAAAAAATAAGAGGGTTCAAACTTACACTTAGAGCCTTCCAAAAGATTCTATGGAAAGATGACTCATTTGGGTGGCTCAATTTTCCATATCTATAGTTATCTATAAAGTTTTTTTCAATTTTAAATCAAAGTTAGATAGATAAATAAATAGAAGACATCAAATGACATGAACTCAATTACTAAAACTCCTTGAATTTTGGATCTTAATATATATTGAATCTAAATATATATAAAAAGAAAGAAAGGGGTTTGAAGACATCAAATGACATAAGTTCAATTATTAAAACTTCTTGATTTTTTAGATCAAAAGATACACATCAATATTAAGTTATTATAATACCGCTATCACAAAAATAATAAAACTTGCTTCAATTCCATATAATTAATTAAAAATAAAAATAAATTAAAAAAAAACATTTATTTTATAAACTTAAAGTAACTTCAAGACAAAATATTATATGTAACATATACCCATAAATTAACATAATCTCAATTATTAAATTTCATTGACTTTTTAAAAATCTTTGAATTTTATAAAAAATATATATATATACATATTTATCGTTATAAAGCTATTATTATACTCTCACTTTCATAAAATCAAAACTTATGTAATCAACTTATAATACATTTAACATCCGGGTATGACGTGGCACTTGTAATACAAATACTGTCCTCTGTACGCTCGGCACAGCACAGTTGGGGATTCTATTAAAAAGATGGAGATGAAAAGTGTAATGGGTAGAAATTTTTAAATTTCTTCCGCGCTGATACAACTTGTGTATAACATGGATTATATTCGGTAAGATGGTTTTTAAGATGGTTTTTATTTGATGTGCTGAAGAAGATTCAGAAGAGGACAAAGGGAAGACGTTAAAGGTGATTGGAGTGGGGTTATCCCGCACGGGCACCTCCTCTCACAGAGATACGCTCACCTTTTTGGGCTTCTCTTGCTATCACTTCTCCGAAATGACTAAAAACAAGCAAGAGGATCTATGGATCGATATTCTCCAGGGTAAACAAACAGATCTTCGTTTTATAAGCTTCTCTTCTTTATCATCTGTTTCTTATATTTATATTTGCAGGAAATCGTGTTAATTGGGGGCAAGTCTTCGAGGGATATACGGCTACCGTGGGATTGCCCGCCGTGAAGGTTTACTGAGCGTTGATGGTGGAGTATCCGGAGGCAAAGATAATCCTTACTGTCCGTGACAGCGAAAGCTGGTATAGGAGAATCATGGAGACGGTGTACCGCACACACAAGGACCCAAGGAGGATGCAGCTGGAGCGATCAACGAAGAGGTAGCGAATCTGGTCGTCGTGGAGGGAACATTCCACGGAAGGTTAAATGACAAGGAATACGCCATCAGTATTTACGAACAGCACATTGAGGAGGTGAAGAGACTGGTTCCTGCGGAGAAGTTAATAGTCTTTGATGCGAAGGAAGAACGGGATCCCCTCTGCAAGTTTTTGGGTGTTGCCATGCCGGAGAAAGATGTGGGTTTCCCTTAATCGAATGGAAAAGGCAGGGAAACACAGTACATCGCTCCTCCGGCATTGGGGTTTTAAGATTCGAATTGCCAAGTCGTCTCGGATGTTGATTTTTTAGTTAGTTTTATTGTAACTTACGATAAGTACATATTACATCTTTTTTCTATTTAATACTTTTCTTGATAAGGCATAATAAAATATTATTAAAAAAATTAATTTTAATTTTAATTTTATTTTAAGATCTTAAAAATATTAATATGCCTTGTAAGAACAAATTTTAATAAATAATTATATTCTAAAATAATCACAAGACCAAATCCATTCATGATTCAAGTAATTTTTTTTTTTTTATTAGATTGCAGTATAGTTGACTACGATCCAATTTATATTTATATATGTACCACATTTCATTACACTTGAGACCTAGTGAAAAAAAAATATTAGGGGAACAAAGTGACGGTTGGGCTTTGGCTCTTTGTTGAAAGGTCCAATATTCAAACCGGAGGTGAGTATGTGAGAGAGTGGGTGTGTGGTAGTTGTGTGATAAATTCTCTATTGATATAGCTCCGGGCTTTCCTATGGGTCATGGTTGGGAGGAGTTGGTTGAAGGGGTTTCTCACATTAACCAAATTAAAAAAATAAAAAATAACTCTTTGTTTTTCCTTTTTCCTTGGATGACACAATATTATTAAAGATAAAAGCTAAGGTCTTTGTAAGATAAAAGCTAAGGTCTTTGTATGGGATTAGAATGTTGGTTTAGGGTGTGAGATCCATAGTACTCTTATTATATCCCATTAGACTATTATTTTTAAATTTAGTTCACGGAATTTTTTAAATTTTTAATAATAATTTTATAAATATTTATTATTTTAAATTTATTTGAATTATATATTATTTTTTATTTTAATTTAATTTAATAGTGTAATAAATATCATTTATATATTATGTTTTAAAGTGATGTATCAAAATTCATGCTCCATACATGTAAAAAATAATTAACTCGCATGTGATGATTACAAAATGTTGTTCTACTTTGTGTTAGTATTTATCTTCATAGATGGGGAACAAACTTTGATTCTTTATCTTTATAGATGGGGAATAAAATTTGATTCGGATACTTAAAAAATTAACATAATTTTTATTTGGGTTAAGCTTTTTGACCTTTCTTTTCATTAATGGCATGAGATTATCCTAGGAGATCTTTTCATGATCGACGCTGCAACTGAGGCCAAATATAAAATGATATTTGCTAGGATGTGTGTGAATGTGGACCTGGATGCTAACCTCCCTGATTCTATTGAGCTGCTTTTGGATGTTGGCTCTTAGATTCAATCCATTGAATATGAAAATAGACCATCATTTTCCTTTGAATGCAAAAAACCTAGGTATGAGTTCACTCATTGTCCATTCTCTTCATGAAAAAGGTAGTGGATCCTCTGGTTCCTATGGTTGATGCTTCCCCAATAATATCTCCCCTCAAGTATTTTGTTGGGTTATCTTCAAGGCAAGAAAGGTGGAGGTCTTATGGATACAATTATTTAAGTTTGTTTTGTGAAGCTACTTGTGGATGTTGACTCTTAGATTCAATTCATTGAATATGAAAATAAACCATAATTTTCCTCTGAATGCAAAAAAACTAGTTATGAGTTCACTCATTATCAGTTCTCTTATTGAAAAAAGGTATTGGACCCTTTGGTTCCTACGATTGATGCTTACCCAATAATAGCTCCCCTCGAGTCTTTTGTTGGGTTATATTTAAAGCAAGAAAGGTGGAGGTCTTATAGATACAACTATTCAAGTTTGTTTTGTGAAGTCTTCTTCTATGCTTTCCTATTTGAATCCCCTTCAGGGTAACCCCTTTGAATATTTAGCCTCTAGGGCAGATTCAGTTGTTGTATAAAAAATCTTACTAGAATTTGATTCTTTAGAATTAGATACTTTAAAGACCAAAGTGAATCTTCCTTCAAGCTGGAGCAACGAACCCTTGGTTTTTGAGAGTTCTCATTTGGTTTCAAAAATTTCTCAAGGATATCCTTCTAAGAGAAAAGACAATATGTGAAGAGCTCTAATATCCTCAGGTCTAGTAACAAAAAATGAATCAAAAGGAGGAGCGGGTGTAGGGGTTGAGAGGAAAGTGAAAATACCTTCCATCAAAGCTTCTAAAAATCAAGAATCAAAATTAGGCATTGACAATGGATCATATTTGATCCTAACTTTATATGGAGGGAAAGATCATTTAGAAACTCATGTTAATGTGGTAGCTCCCAAATCTCATTCCTTCGGTCTCGACAAGCAAAGGAAAGAAACCTAATTTTTATATTGAAGATGATGATATAGTCTTAGCTTGTAAGAGGTATGCCTGGATCCATTTTTCTCTACTCTAAAAGGTGTGCATATTGCTCTTATATCTCCTAGAATATCAGTTTTATTTATCTAATATATTCTCAGTGGAGAACTTTTGGATGTTGAGGTAATTTTAGTTCTTGTAGAACATCTCTATGGTGGAGATGTTCCTATTCTTTGAGGATTTTATATCTCAAGATTATTGTTTGTCTTTTGTCTTCTCTTGATTCTATGTTCCTTTTATGGTGATGAATAGTTGGGCTCTACCTCGATTCTCTTTTTAGTATTGTTCTTTGTCAATATTGTGTTACGACTCTCTTTTGTTGTTCTTTTTGTAAATTTGTAAAAGGTTCAATGACCCTTTCAAAACACCTTATTCCACCTAATCAAAAAGCCATATATTTTTTAAATTAAGATAATTTATTAATGTTCATTTATACCATTTATTGAATATTTAGTTATTTGCACTTTTACTTAAGCATAGCTTGATATATATCTTCTTTTAAAGTTTAATTTTCATTTTCAAATAAATTAACAAGATTAATTGACATAATTTTTTATAAAACATATATTAAAATTTTATTAAATTTAAAGTAAATTTAAAATATTTTTTCTAATGAAATTTTTTATTATCCAATAAAAATAATAAGTCTAACAACTCTTATTTGTTAAAGTTTACTAAAAAAAAAAAAGATATGAATCCTTTTTGTCAGTATTGGTTAAAAAATTATGTTTAATATATTTATTTTAATTTATAGTAAAAAAATTAAACTGATAAAAACTATATTTTTGTGTTACTTAAGCTTGAGGATACAATATTGTTGTTGGTCTAGCATTTACTTATGAAAACTAAGGTGTCGTATATGGATTATAAAATCTATGGATAAAATTGAAATCTAGCAGATATGATGAATGTCTTAATACACACTTTAATGGAGGATAGAGATAACCCTACTAGTATAGTTAAGGACTAGGTTGTGGAAATGTTCAATCATTGTTATAAGTAGATACTTCACCTTGAAAAGCCACAAAATGACTAGAAGGTTAGGTGTGGATGGTGCCTAGTGATGCAAGATTGCACTTTGACGACCTACTATCAATCAATGATGTTGAGTTTGAACCTTCTATCACTAAATTCATTAAGCCTATATTTTCTTCCTTCCATGTACTACTATGAGTATATGGTCATGTGGAAGTGAGGTTAGGTGGTGCATCAAATTTGGCATATCTGATAATATTAGTGATCCATTTTGGAGTCTTTATTTGTTATGATGGAGCAACTACTACTTGTTTATAAATAACTTTTCAAACTTCTTTATAATCTTCCTCAAATAACTCAACTCTTGGAAATTCTTTATTTAACTCAATTCTAACAAGTAGATATGTGGCATATTTAGACTCAAAATATTTAATGTTTATCTTATTTTCAAACATTGATACTTTACATAGCAAGCACAACCCATGTTCTAGGGGCTATCTTGCTCAACACGATGATTAGAATAAAGAGTAAGCTATCTAATATATTAGTAGAACTTTGGTTAGCTATGAAACCTAATACACTTCCTTAGAGAAGCTTTACCTTGTAGTGTTTGCTTCTCAAAAGTTAAGACACTACATGCTTAGCCATAAGATATTGGTAGTTGCAAGGTTTGATTCTCTCTACTACTTAATATCGAAGCCCCACCTGTTAGTTCTAGCTACTAAGTGGGTTCTAGTCCTTAATGAGTTTGACTTAACCTTTATAGGTCATAAAACTATCAAAGTTTAGGTTATTATTGATCAGCTAGCATTTGCTCCCTTAGAATCTACCCATCCCTTAATCATTAAGTTTCTCGATGAGTGTTTTAGCTTAGATGTCGAAGAGCAAGAGTCTTGGACTTTGTTTTTTGATGAAGCCCACTACTTGAGGGGTGTTGGTGTTGGAATTATTCTAGTTACCCCACAAAAATAGCTCATCCTCCGTTCCTTCAAACTTCATTTCACTTGGACTAATAATATTGTAGAATACAAAGCCTTGAACCTCAGTCTTAGAGTAGCCTTAAACAAAAAATTTAAAGTCCTTTTCGATCATTGGTGACTTTCAACTTATGGCTAATTAGATCAATAATATTCATCATGCTAGATATTATAAGCTTAAACCTTACGAAGATATTATCACCAAGTTTTTATCCACATTCAATAGGGTAGCCATAGAATCTATTCCTAGATCCTCCAACCACCATGCAGATGCCATACCACTGTTGCATCATTGTTCCCCATGGGGTTAGAATATGATCAACCATCAATTAAAATTTGTAAAATCTAAGAGCTAATTTCCATTTTTTCTAATATTATTCCATTATATGTCCTAATTATTGGATATTCTCATTATGAGCCTTGGTACATTGAGATATTTTTCTTTTTTAAGGATATTTTAATGTTTAATGACCTAGATCATAATCAACATAAGATTCTATGCAAGAGAGTGTGTTGATTCATTATAATTGGCAATACTTTATATAGATGTTCTTTTGAAGGCATCCTCTTATGATATATTAACTTCTATGAAGCCCAAATAGCCCTCAGTGAAGCTCATGAAGGATCATGTGGAGGCCATTTTAGAGACAATACCATTGACAAGAAGATACTTTGAATAAGCTATTATTGGCCTTCCATGGATAAATATGCATATGATTATATTTATTGTTGTTACAAGTGTCAATGTCATGATAACCTTATTCATGCTCCTTCTCAAAACCATTAGGTTATCTCTTCTTCTTAGCCCTTATCCATGTGGGGGTTGGTCATTATAGTTAAGATTAACCCAATGTCATCTGATGGTCACAAGTTTATCATAATGGAAACTAAGTACTTCACTAAATAGATTGAAGCCATACCCCTGGATATGGTAACTAGAGCTCAAGTCTCCAAGTTCATCTTTAACCAGATCGTTTGCAAGTTTAAGATTCCTTCTATGATTATTTCTAATAACGAAACTACTTTCAAGAACAAGGATATCCATAAATATTATGCTAAGTACAAGATTCAGTACAAATGGTCAACTCCATATTACCCCTAAGGTAATGGTCAAGCCAAATCATCCAATAAGTCTTTATTTAAGATCCTCAAGAAGTTGGTTTATAGGACTAGTTGTGACTGACATATCTGGCTATATCTTGCCTTGTGTGCCTCTCGTACTAGCATGCAAACTCTTACAAGTTCTTCCATATATATCTTTGTCTACAACACTGAGGTAGTTTTTCATTTGAGTTAGATATTCCTTCATTGCAAATATTTTTTCAAGATGCCTCGATCGATGATGAGTATCATTTAGATCATTTAAACCAATTGGAGTTATTGGTTGAGAAATGTATCTATACCTTAGATAGTCTTTGAGTCTATCAAAATAGGCTTAAGTGATCTTACTCTAAGAAATTTTGTACTCATTCTTTTGAGGTTGGGGACCTTATCCTCAAATAAAGAACACTAATGCTTAAACATATATGAAAGGAAAGTTTCAACCCAATTGGGTAGGCCTCTTTATCATAACAATTAAATTTGACTCAGGAGCCTATCGTTTAGCATTGTTAGATGGTAAAGATCTTAAAGAACCAAAGAACATAATGCACCTAAAATGATATTTGCATGATTTTACATCTTCATTTTTTATCCTACATTTATTTTTCTTGCTTATGTTGCATGACTACCTACTATATCTTGAATAAATTGTCTGATATTCTATTCCATTTGCATCTTTGCTTATCATATAGTTGCTTTGTTGTTTTATCATACTTCCATGGTTGCTTGATCATATAGATTTTTGGGCCTTCACAATGAGGTAAGTCATGAAGCCTAGTTAGGTTCTAGCTCACATGCATTGCACCCATACTAGGTAATCAATGTTTAGCCAATCCCCAACCTAGGATATATCTCCATGTATTTTTATCATTGTATTTAACTTATTTTCTTTTGTCTTCTCATATATTCCTTGACCTTGCAAGTTTTAATAATTTTAAATATCTCTAATTTAAGGTATATAGTTCTTCATCTCTTGTATGTCCTTTGTCCTTTGAAAATTTTCAATCCTTTTCTTCTTTTTCTCCAAGACAAAGGATAGAAATTCCTTCTTATATCTACTCATCTTGCTTTGCTAAAATTTTTTCCTTTTGAGCTTTCAATTGTTAAGGGATCTTCATTGGATAGGGTAGATACCACATGGATATCATTTATGGTATTCATGTAGTCATTTACTACCTTACACACATATCATAGTTATTGAAATTTTTAAAAGGACACACACACAACAATGTTTACTCATTGCTTCTTTCATTATTTTATCTTCTTTTCGTCTAACATGTGCACACATATGCACATTTTCTATTATGCTTTACTTTGTTCACTTATATTTTGCAAACACCACACCCCTATTGGGTTACACTTATTTTGGTAAGTCAATCAAACATTACACTCCATATAGGATAGATTCATGGTCACCAATGAGGAACAACCTCCATTTAGCTATTTTCAAGCATACATCCTAGCAAGTATCTCTCCCACCATAGCCATTAACAAGCATCAAACCCATAATGGGTGTCTCTCCACACCTGACCAATTTATGACCATAATACCCTTACAAGATAGCTTTATGGCAACTAGTGAGGGGTAGCCTCCACATCTATCCATTTGTGAGCATACATCATTACAAGGGTTTGCTCATTTTTTCTTTTATTTGTTTTCTTTCTTTCCTTTTGATCTCTTTGTAACTTTGCTTCTCTCTTATTTCTTTATTTATTTCTTTTTTTTCCTCCTATTGCTATTCATTCCTCTCCTTTTTATTCCATTACTTTCTTCTTCCCATCTGCTCGCTCCACCTCCATTAATTTTAGTTAGCTTTCATTCATAAATTATATTAGTTAGATTCATTTTTTATTTAGACATTAATTTAGTTAATACCATTATGCATTGTATTCATTATGTTTGTGATCATAATCCATAGCTAAAACAAATAACAAAGCACACACGTAATGCACATATTTTTAATAAAAGTAATATATATTACTCATAGAGCATAGAGTGCATGCTAGTTGGTTGGTATGCCATAGTAAAAAGCTTGGAATACTAGACCATTCCTAGGGATACATGCCATAATCAAAATTGATATGTCATATCAGCACCCACCCTAGCTATGTGAGTCTGTCTCCTTTATCCTGCCTACTAGAGATGGTCCCAATGGAGTCATGTTCACGGATCACAAAATAGATCATGCCCATGACTATGAGTGACTTTGTGGTCTTAAGGATGATGATAGAGGAACTATCTAATCTATTGAAATAGCATGGTAGTATACCATCTAGTAGTAGGTCTTCCTCCACATAGTCATATCATATAACTCCACCTTTTGTAGCTACTCCTACAATAGTTAGCTCCCCTAGCTTGGTTGGCTACCTATGGCAATAACCATCCCCTATATTTTGGTCTACTAATGTCCCTACTCTAGTCAACCCATCTTCACTCTAAGGTGATTTTCCTCAACCCTCATTGTATCTCACTCTACTTGGGAATGGTTTAGCATTATGCAAATGGTGTCCATATCTGCCCACATAGTTGTCATCTTGGCTTGTAGTACCTCCACTTCTCTTTCTATATCATCTTGACCTATAGCCCTACTAGGCCCTACTTGTCTTGTTGTGGAGGAAACTCATATTTTCCCCCTCCCCCTAAGCTTGAGATATTGATTGTCATCCTCATAATTACCGCCATATCTCTCTTGACCTATACCCATGCCTTCTTAGGAAAATATGGATATCTCTGACATTACTCTACTACACGTTAGTTATCCTCTTGAAGTGCCAACTACACTCGTCAATCCATAACCTAGCATCTCTACTCTAACATTGGTAGGGATATCCTTGGGGACATAATGTTCCTATACCATCTCTTATACCTAAGATATACCCTAACATCATCCACTCTTTGATTTATGTAGAGAGGATCATCTAGGTCCTCTACAAACCTCCCCACATCAGAATCCTCTTTGACTATCAATGGGTCCCTCCAAACCTCATTGAACCAATAGTCTCATAGATATAGAATCTCCTACAATATATTGAACTAGCATTATACTGAATAAAATTGATATAACTCTCACTCTCCCTTATAAGTGATGATCCACAAGATCATTCAAACTTGAGCTAGCTCCTTTAAATCCTCTACCCATCCAAGGTGTATACACCATAGTCACTATATTATTTGGTGGGATCATAGGATAACTATGTATACTTTATGCACACACTCATAGTGTGGGCCCACATATATGTTATTGGCTTATCTAGGTCAAGTTGTGGTTTTGGAAATACATGTAGTCTCCAAAGTACTATGTGCTCTCAACACCACACCTAGAGCAAAGTCACACACCAGCCTTGTATACCACTTATACATGATATTATATAATATCCTGTATAAGCAAGCCAACACATATGACCCCCATGTGAACCTAATATATTGGTCATTGTGAGTTCTCTCATAGCCTTCTATAGTGTGCTTGGCTACCACTCTCTACTCTCAAGTACATCTTGCTACAAACATCAACATTAAAACACCAAAATTTTATTAGTATCATGATCATCAAAATCATCATTCATTATTTTCAAGGTAAAAAAAATTCCTAGAAAGACCAAATTAGTACCTCGAGATTACCAGGCATGAATTTGGATTGGTTGTACAACTAAATTCATGTCCAACGATATTTTCTCATAAAAAAATCATTAAAATAATTAAAAAAAAATGTAAAATTTGTCTTTCTTTTGTAGGTAAAACCTAAATATGTCCTAAAATAGAAATGGATTTCAATTTATACCTTTCCTCGATCTACAACAGTATCATTTTCAACCCTTGCAATAGTAGCACAATGATTTTGGAGTGCCATCCTTCTTTTATTCTCCAAAGCTTTTTTCTCTTCCTCACATGGTAAAAATGAGATCTCTTTCCCTCATTTCCCTCTTTTTCCCTCCTTCTTATCTCTTTCCTATATTTTTATCTTTTCCCCTCATTTTTCTCCTCCCTTTATTTCTCCTCCTTTCTTCTTTTTCTTTTCTCTTTCTTCTCCTTTACCTTTTTTTTTTGTTTTTGCTTTCTTTATTTGTCATTTCGAGTTTCTTTAGAAATTTTGCATTCCTTCTAAAAATCGAGGAGGTACCCTAACCTTAGATACGTTAATAGTAGTAATGTCTTGATTTGCATACAAAAATTTGAAATTTCAAGAATAACAGCATTTTTGCATCACCCCTCCATCCAAATTGGCTACCCCTTTTTGTGTTCATCATTCTTCACCCGTAGGTGTCTATATCTTTCTTTGACTCATTTATTTGGCCATAAATACCTCAAAGAGAGGGTAAAATGCAGACATGAAAAATTAACATATCAAAATAAATCATTTCTCCTTAGACCTTTAGGAAGCCACTCAAACTTTCTAAGTTCACGTTTTGGCCCCTTTATCCCTTTGCTTTTGCCTTTTTCCCTAGCTTTACCAAATTCATGCTTGGTCCATATAGGGCACAAATTTGGATTACCAAATTTGCACCCTATAAGTATGGGGCATGGGTTTGGATGTTTGGGGATTTTTCTCTCAAACCCCTATCCCGTGTCTACCCTTTTTGGTGTCGGCCCTTACTCACAGTTAATTGGTTTTCTCATCTTTTAGCCCTCCAAATATCTTACAAATAGGAGGATTGGATCCCCTCTTTCATCCATATGATCCATTCTCAAATTCTTGGTTCTCTTGCATGTATTATATTGTTTTTCAATGCTTTTAAGTGCTCTTCTATTGTGGGAATGTCATGTTGTTATTTTGAGCTTTTAGATTAGCTACTCTCGGTGAACAAGTTGAGGAGCCTTAATGATAGGAGAGGCCTATTATTTTGAGATTCCACCTTCACTTTCTCATTACTCCTTGTTTCCCCCATCATCTAATCAAGTTTTTACTTGCATTATTAAATAGTTAGAGCTATTTTGCATTGTTTTACATCATTTTTACGGTGTTTTTATGATCCAAAAAGTGCTTTGAACCAAATTGGTGCCCCGTCTATATAGAGCATGAATTTGGCAAGCTAGATTCATGTATACCCCTAACAAGGCATGAATTTGGTCAACTAGAACTTAGGGGTAAGATTTTTTCTTCTAAAAACCCTATTTTACATTATGCGTACTTATTTTCTACCATATTTACTTCATTCACATTTTACTTCACTATTGCATGTTTGTTCATCTTGATTTTGCTTATTCTAAATGTCAATAATCATTTCATTTTCAAATGGTTAGCTAAAAGTACCACGGGGTCTTGACTGCTACACCTACAAGATCAATCATATAGCGGCCTAAATATGATCCCAAACACTGATCAAATTTCCAAGGGTTTTTAAGCTATTTTATAGGTTTTAAAGCTGTTGGATATTTTGGACACAATTTTTGCTATGATCAATCATCGAATGAAGTAAGTATTACAATAGACCTTTTAGGTTGTTTATTGAGTTTTTTAACCATTCTTGTTTCATAATTTTATATTATAATAAAATAAAAATGTTTGATCTTTATTTCTAGGTATCAAAAAGATAAAATCATATAGTTTTAAATCTAGGATTAATTATGTTTGTGCATTCTCTTAAGTCCTTGCTAAAAATAAAAAGATTTACTTTATTTAAAATTAGGGTTTTAGGTCTCATTGAAAATTAAAAATCATTTTAGGAATAGTTCTTTGTTTTCTTGCATCATTGTTTATCTTGCATTGTTCTTTATTTATTCATAGTTTAAATATTAGAGAGACCAAACTTAGGTACTTATTCAATAGATATATAAAAAATTCTATCTTGGACTTGGATCAAGTCTTTAAACCATTCTTGATGAACCCTTTTGATCCCATATCCCTCGAGTATAGAGGTACAACATACCCTTGCAGTTACATTGGCTCCCAATGGATCCAACCAAGAATCATAAATAGTAGGTAAGTTTCCCCTTTCTACAACTTTGTTATCCTACTTATTTGATTCTGCTATCCTAAGTATTTTTCTATTATTGTGTAGGAAAAAATAAGTAGGTTAATGAGTCTCCAACCTATAAGAGTATCTTTATTAGTTTGCTTTACAATGATTTTAATGAGCCCTCGCCTGATAAGAGAATCTAAGGATTCTTTTGCCTTATCTTTCTTATACACTATAGAAATATTATCCTAGAATTGGTTGCATTTTTTGAAAAATATTATCTTATTTTTTATTGATTACATGGTATATAAAAATCCTATCAATATTACGTCAATGATTATGTAATGATATTACATCAACTTGATAATTAATATTCTAACTTGAGTCTCTTTCTTAAAAGAGAAAGTATTTAAATGCTTGAGTTCATGTCACTAAAATTTATGATTATGTAGTAGTATATTATTGTGGAGAGCAAAAATCACATACAATTCTTGGCTATATCTATTGGGAGTTGAGGTGACTACGAGGGTATGCTATATTCTCTCCACTCGGGAGCTTGGAGATTGAAGGGTTCTCCAGGAATGATTTAAATACTTTCTCGAAGTCCAGAGTGGAAATTTTTAATATGTATTTTCAACAAACACCTATGATTGGATTTTCTAAAAATCTAAGCCATGGAAATGAAAGAACAATGCAAGTCACACAAAGATGCAAGAAGATAAAAAACTGGCCTTAGTATGATTCTTTATTTTCAATGATGACTAAACTCTAACTTGTTTTAAATTATATCCTTTATATTTTAGCAAGGGTTTAAGAGAATGCACAAACAAAATTAACCCTAGAATGCAAACTATATATTTTTTCTCTTTTAAATGCCTAGAAATAAAACCAAAATATTTTTCCTTTTATTTATAATCTAGGTTTTGAATAAAAATGGATAAAAAGAAAATAAAAAAATAGCCTAAAATATTTTTGTATGACACTTATCTAACTCGACGGTTGATCCTATCATTAACTTGTATCCAAAATATCCAAAAAACTTCAAACATGCAAAAATAGCTTCACAAAACCCTAGAAAAACTTATCAATGTTTGGGGGTCTACTTAGAATACTATATGACTGAGCTTGGAGGCATAGTAGTCAAGCCCTCTTGGTCCTTTTATCTAACCTTTCAAAAGTAATAATGTTTTTTGATCTTTGGAAGCAAACACAACAAGATATGACAATATGAAATAATGAACTAGATGCAAATAGAATGAACACAATGCTAAACTAGTATGCAACTAGAAATTTATGGTTTTGGAAACAAGTGGTTGCCCCCAAGATAATATGATTTAAATGCAATAAAACTATAATGACAAAAGTTAAAACATAATGATAATAAAAAAGGAAAAATGCAAAATAGATATGCAAACCAAAACCCTAGTATTTGGGGATAAATAGTCACCTCCAAGTCTATCTAGACCAAATATGTGCCTTGTAAATTATCAAGCGGATTCAATAACCAAAATAAAATGAACAAAAAAAAGTAAAACAGGTGAAAACAAAGTTTTCATTGAATTCATAACCTGTAATGGATGGGCTATGGATTCACACAAGGAGAGTTAAAATAAATAACCTGGATGCGAAATGCACTTTTAACACTAAATCAAATGATTTAAAAGTTAATGAATGCAAAGAGACAACGTGATAAGCCTATAGAAGAAGCAAGAGCAAATGTAGAAGATGTCTCCTCCTCAAGAAGACAAGTTTATCATCAAGACTTCCTCACTTGAAAATAACAAGAAGCACACCAAAAGTAAAATACCATAGCACCAAGAACACCAACAAAAATGAAGATTACCAAAAACTTGCTTAGATTAAGATTACCAAAGAAAAACTCTCTCTTGCTTGCTAGGACGGTAAAAAATGGATAAAATCCCTTTATTTATAAAGGGTTTGGAGGGTTAAAAAGGTGAAAAACAAAAATTAACCTTGGAGAGCTAAAAATGTGAAAAACAAAAATTAACCTTGGCCAAGCCAATGTCTCAAAAGGTCAACCCAAAATTTAGGTTTTTTGAAGAAAAAAGTCTAAATTTTCCAAATCCATGCCCCATAAATTATCAAGTGCGGACTTGGTCAAGGTTAAGATAAATAAAGCAAAACACAAGAAAATATGGTTCAAACTTGCACTTGGTAATTTTGAGAGCCTTCCAAAGAATTCTAAGAAATATGATTCATTTGGGTGAGTCAATTTTCCATGTCTACAATTATCTATAGAGTTTTTTTCAATTTTACATCAAACTTAGATACATAGATAAAAAACATCAAATGACATGAGCTCAATTATTAAAACTCCTTGACTTTTGGATCTTAATATATTTATATATAAGGAGAGGCTTAAGACATCAAATGGCATAAGCTCAATTATTAAAACTCTTTGACTTTTTAGAAGATCTAAATTTAGATATTATCAAAAAATACATACATAATTATTAACTTATTATAATACCATTATAACAAAAAATAAGGTTTACTTCAATTCCATATAATCAATTAAAAATTAAAAAACATAAATTTAAAAAAAATATATTCATTCAAAACTTATGTGGAAAACTTAAAGTATCTTCTAGAAAAAAAATAGTAATTATGTGTAAAGTATACTCATAAATTAACATGATCTCAATTATTAAAACTTGTTGACTTTTTAATAGACTTAAGTTTGAATTCTATGAAAAATATATACGTCAAATTATTATTATATTAATTATAAGTTCTGCTTAATTAAAAACCATATAATACATTTAAACTAAACAATTAGAAAATAAAACAAAAAAAACAAAACTTATGTAGACAACTTATAATACATTTAACATCCTGGTATGACGTTGCACTTGTAATACAAATACTGTCCTCTGTACGCTCGGCATAGCACAGTTGGGGATTCTATCAAAAAGATGGAGATGAAAAGTGCCATGGGTAGACATCTTTAAATTTCTCCATCCGCTGATGCAACTTGTCTATAACATGGATTATATTCATTTTATCTGATGCTGAGATGGTTTTCATTTGATGTGCAGAAGAAGAGAAAGGGAAGACGTTGAAGGTGATTGGAGTGGGGTTATCTTGCACGGGCACCTCCTCTCTCAGAGATGCGCTCACCTTCTTGGGCTTCTCTTGCTATCACTTCTCCGAAATGATCAAAAACAAGCAAGAGGATCTATGGATCGATATTCTCCAGGGTAAACAAACAGATCTTCGTTTTATAAACTTCTCTTCTTTATCATCTGTTTTTTATATTTATATTTGCAGGAAATCGTGTTAACTGGGAGGATCTGTTTCTTATATTTATATATGCAGGAAGTCGTGTTAACTGGGAGCAAGTCTTCGAGGGATATACGGCTACCGTGAGTTTGCCTGCCGTGAAGGTTTACCGAGCGTTTTTGGTGGAGTATCCGATCCTTACTGTCTTTGATGTGAAGGAAGAATGGGATCCTTCCTTTTTGGTTGTTCCCATGCCGAAGAAAGAGGTGGGTTTTCCTTAATCGAATGGAAAAGGTATGGAAACATAGTACATCCCTCCTCCGGCATTGGGGTTTGAAGATTCGAAGTGCCACTCCCCTCGAATGTTGATTTTTTAATTAGTTTTATTGTAACTTATAATAAGAACATATTACATCTTTTTTCTATTTAATACTTTTCTCGATGAACATAATAAAATATTATTAAAAAAGCAAATCCAAATTTTAATTTTTAATTTTTTTTTTTTTTTTTTTTTTTTTTTTATTATATAAGCTCACTTACACACCCACCTTCTCACATACTCATCCAAGTCACGGTTTGAACCTTAGACCTCCCGATTTGAGATCTTAAAATTATTTTATGTCTTTGTAAGGATACATTCTAAAAAATAGTTATATTATAGAATAATCACAAGACCAAATCTATTCAAGTAAACAATTTTGATTACATTGCAATCTAGTTGACTACCATCTAGTGTATATATATATTAATTAAAATTTATAATAATATTAGAACTTTAATTTAAAATGTAAATTTTTTTTGGATGACACAAAGATAAAAGATAAAATTTAAGGTCTTTGTATAGGATTAGAATGTTGGTTTAGGTTGTGAGATCTCTAGTAATCTTATTGCACCCCTTAGACTATTATTTATTTTTATTTTTATTTGGTTAGTGTGAGAAACCCCTACGACCAACATATAGGGCTGAGCAGTCTCCTTTCAACCATGATCCCTCGTAAAATTGAGAGCTATATTTATCAATAGGGAATTTAACACACAAAAACCACACACCCACCCCCTCATATATTCTTCAACGTTGTGGTTTGAACAAGAGGTCCAAGGTTCGAACCTCTGCGATGTAAAGGGGGACACAAAGGTTGTGTGTTAAATTCCCTATTGATAAGTATAGCTCTCGACTTTACAAGGGATCATGGTTGGGAGGAGACTGCTCATCCCTATACATTGGTCATAGGGGTTTCTCTCACTAACCTAAAATTTTAATAGTGGATGAGTGTGTGAGGGGGCGAGTGTGTGGTGGTTGTGTGTTAAATTCCCCATTGATAAGCATAGCTCTCAACTTTAGGAGGGGTCATGGTTGGGGGAGTCTACCTAGCTCTGTGTATTGGTCATAGGGGTTTCTCTCACTAACCTAAAATTTTAATAGTGGATGAGTGTGTGAGGGGTGAGTGTGTTGTGTTTGTGTGTTAAATTCCCTATTGATAAGCATAACTCTCGGCTTTAAAAGGGGTCATGGTTGGGGGAGCTTTCCCAACCCTATGCATTGGTGGTAGGATTTTATCACACTAACCAAATCAAATAATAATAATAATTTTATAAATAGTTATTATTTTAAATTTATTTGAATATATATTTATTTTTATTTTTATTTTTATTTAAATTAATAATGCAATAAAGATCATTTATATATTACGTTTTAAAGAGATGTGTTAAAATTCATGCTCCATACATGTGAAAATTAATTAACTTGCATGTGATGACTACAAAAAGTTGCTCTACTTTGTGCTAGTATTTTTCTTCATAGATGGAGAATGGTATTTGATTTGGATACTAAAAATATTAACACAAATCCTATTTGAGTTATGCTTCCTGATCTCATTTGTTAATTTTTGGCACGAGATTATCCTAAGAAGCATTGCAAAAATGCTAGGAGATCTTGTCATGATCAAAGCTACAACCAAGGCTAAATATAGAATGATCTTTTCTAGGTGTGTGTGAAGAAGACTTGGATGCTAACCTCTTTGATTCCATTGAGATGCTTTCAAATATTGGCTCTCAAATTCAATCCATTTAATATGAAAAAAAATCATCCTTTTTCTTTGAATGCAAAAAACCTAAGCATGAGTTCACTCATTGTTTATTATCTTCTTGAACAAAGGTAGTGGACCTTCAAGTTCCTACGACTGATGATTCCTCAACAAGAGATCTCCTAAAGTTTTTTTTTGGGTTATCTTCAAGGCAAGCAAGATGGAGATCCTATAGATACAACTATTCAAGTTTGTTTTGTGAAGCCTTCTTATACACTTTTATATTTGAATCTATTTCAAGGAAACCCCTTTGAATTTTTAGCCTCTAGGGTAGATGTAGTTGTTATAGAAAAAATCTTACTACAGTTTGATGCTTTAGAATTAGATACTTTAAAACCCAACCTTCAAGCTCTATAAAGGATACCTTGGTATTAGAAAGTCCTCATTTGGTTTGAAAACTTTCACAAGGATCTTCTTATAATAGAAAAGGTAATGTGGGGAGAGATTTGATGTCCTCGAGTCCAGTAACAAGAACCCAATCAAAAGGGGGAGTGGGTGTAGGGGTCGAGAGGAAAGTGAGAAGGCCTCCCATCAAAGCTTCTAGAAATTGAGAATCAAAATTAGACATTACCAATAGATCACAATCGATCCTGACTTTAGACGGAGAGAAAGATATTTTGGAAACTCATGTTAATGTGATAGCTCTCAAATCTCAATCCTTCGATCTCGGAAAGTAGAGGAAAGAAACGTAGTTTTTTCTATTGAATATGATAATCTAGTATTGGATTGTAATAGGTCTACCTAGATCTATTTTTCTCTGCTATAAAAGGTGTGTAGATTGCTCTTAGATATTTTATAAGATTAGGTTTATTTGTCTAAGATGTTCTTATTGGATAACTTTTATATGTTGAGGTAATTTTGGTTCTTGTAGAACATCTCTATGGTGGAGGTGTTCCTACCCTTTGAGGTTTTGATATCTCAATATTATTGTTGATATTTTGTCTTCTCTTGATTCCATATTCCTTTTCTGCTTATGGGTAGTTGGGTTCTACCTCTCTTCTCTTTTTAGTCTTGTTCTCTACCAGTCTTGTGCCAGGACTCTCTTTCGTTTTTCTTTTTGTAAATTTGTAAAAGGTTTTGGAACCCTTTCAAAACCTCTTCTTCCACGTAATAAAAAAACTATATATTTTTATATTAATATAATTTATTAATGTTCATTTATAGTATTTATTGAATATTTAGTTATTTAAATACTCACTTAAGCATAGCTTGATCTATATATTCTTTTAAAGTTCGATTTTCATTCTCAAATAAATTAACAAGGTTAATTGATAATTTTTATAAAAATATATATTTAAATTTTATTAAATTTAAAATAAAAATAAAACACTTTTGCTCATGAAAAATTTTATTATCCAATAAAAATAATAAGTCTATCAACTCTTATTTGTTAAAGTTTTCTAAATAAATAAAGATATGAATTTTTTTTGTTTGTATTGGTTAACAAATTATGTTTAATACTTTTATTTTAATTTATAGTAAAAAACTTAAATTGATAAAAAAATAAATTATAGTTATAATATTAACATATTAGTTATAAAATATTATTTATGAGAGCGAGTTTGATCTCAAAGTGAGTATGACGCATGAGAAAGAAGTAGGAAGCAAAGTACTATCAAGGAGTGAGTTCCACTTCTTGTTCCAGATCTTAGGAGAAACTCAAAAACTAAAGGATTCATATGAAAAAAATCTAGGGAAGATGACAAGAAAATTAATTTTGAAAGTCCTTACTAGAAATAATAATATCCTAGTTGAAATTAAGAATGTCATAATTGAAATTATGGATGCCTTAGAGATAAGAGAAAAAGTGAATCTATGGCAAACCCTATCCGAACAACAAATACTACATCAAAAGTAATGATCAAGGATGATATGATGGAGCATGATATAATGTTTCTTAAACCCAAAGGGTTGATGTGTAATTTCTATGAATATTAGCCAGATTCTTTTTAGGTTTAAAATTGGATCAAGTGGAACTGGATATGGAATTCAAATTGCGTCATAACTTTTCTTTCAAAAGGATTTTTCTCATTATCTTCTCTAGTTCAAAAATAAGGATGATAGCCCTTAGTTTAGGAGCAAAGACCTATTATATTTAAGACCATGGAGACAAATTTTAAATGGATATGGAGACTACTAAAAGTATTTGATGTGGATTAGGCTTTTTGGAATTCCTTATCAACTTATCAATAAGCAAGTTTTAAAGAATATTGGTAATATATTAGGGGAGTTTGTCTAGGAGGGACCAAATACTAAGGAGAGAATTCATGTTATTTACACTCGAATATGTGTTGCAATGGATCTTTCACAACCTTTACCATGATCGACTAGAATTAAATCTAAATCAAGATAATGATATCAACAAGTGTATTATAAAAATATTGCATTCCAATATTGAAAATATCACAAGACTTAACACATGGAAATAGATTACAAACTAAAAATCATGGATAAAGATATGAAAATTTTTGTGCACAAGGAAAACTTCAATATGAAACAAGGAGATCACATCAAAGTAGAATTTTTGTCAAATAAAGGATAGTTTACTCCTAATAAATTGACAAGATAAACCCCTTTGCATCATCAAAAAGAAAAGGTCATTGTAGTTCAGTCAAATCAACCATTATATGAAAAGTGACAAAAGGGATAAGGAATTCAAATGCACAAGTTCAAATATAGAATGATTTAAAGGTATAAAGGAATAAAGGAATATATAGGGAAAAAATTAATGCAAATGAGATAATGGAGGTCAAGGCCAATCTAGGTAAATAGTCTTCATTTTCCTCAATCTGTAGAAAATATTCTCCTTGCAATAGAAATTTAAGTAGTATACAGTGTATCCATTGCACGTTAGGGTTATAAAATCAACATAATAAAGAAATGCATATGAAGGATATCCATGGAAATTTAGAGTTTCTAGGAAAACATAAAAGAGTGATTTCTATTGACGATCATCCTTGCACTTCAATATTTTTTGGGAAACATAAAAAACAAAGTGCTTATGAGGATATTCCTTGTAATATAGATTCTTTGTGGCAACATACATCTTTATAAGATAAGTTCCATTATAAACAATATGGAAAAATAGAAGATATTGATGAAGATGAATTTTTTTGTGGAAATAGAAAAAGGTATCAAAGCATGAACAAAGAAATAAAGAAACTCAAATGGATATCAGTTTGGAAAGCCAAAAAAAAATATTAAATATGTTAACAAGAAGTGGGATTAAACCCACTATAAAAGTAAAAAGTGATGATGAAAATGATATCATTGAATATTAGGCATATGAATAAGAGCCCTAAAAAGAGAGTCATTAAAAAATTAATAGGTTATAGTCTTGAGTTTATTTTGATTAAGAAATAATTTTAGCTAGTAAGGAATGTAAGGATAATTCACAAAATAAATTGAAACATGGGTTAATATCTAGAAATTTCTTCTATAGGAGCTTCATGTTATTTTGCAACAATATAGGACAAATAGAAATAGGATGGACAATTGTTAGAAGCAAAAAGTAATTGGTTTGTAAACTATTTTATAAGAAAGAGGAAAATATTAATGTAAAGGGTGATAAATGTATATGCTCCAACTATGGTCACTCCTCATGAAATATGTTGGAAGGGCCTTAGCATATTTTTATCAAACACAATTATGAATAATAATTGTGTTCCTTGGATTCTTAGGAGTGACTTCAACATAGTTTATTCTCCTTTGAAAAATAAGGGTGGTACTCCTAGATAGTCTAACTCAATATAATATTTTACTTTATTTATCAATTAAAAAGGGCCTTAGGATGTTATTCTTCAATTTTTTAATAAACATGACATAATAAACACATTGGGAAAAATCATATAGCAAAAATACTGGATAGCTTCTTGCTAACCAACACATGGTTACAAATAGATTATACATTCTCTTTGGATATTTTATTGCAAGCAATATTGGATTATAAACCCATTTTTTTGACTTGCGATTTACCCAAAGCCGCTTCACTTCTAGTTTACATGTCTCTAAGGATTTATTTCTTCTAGATGGCTATGTTGTAGTGGAATGAAGCAAATTTTGAAGGATCATATATGTACTATTTTGTTAAAAAGATGAAATATTTAAAGAGTAAAATAAAGATTTAGAATGCCAAATATTTTGGTAATATTTAAAAAAAAAATGAAGAAAATTGAATCTAAGCTCAAATATTTAGAAGGAATCATAGAAATCAATGGAATGGACTAATATTCTTATGTGAAAGAAAAATGATTGCTTTATGATACATTGAAAAAGGAAGAGTCATACGCGTTCCAAAAATCTAAGGATAAATGGCTCAAGGAAATAGATAGAAATATAAATTTTTCATGCTACAAAAAAAATATCTTAATTTTCATTGCATCAAAAATATTTTAGCTCTAGATAGAAGAAATATTGAGGAAGAAGAATATATAATGAGGGAAGCAATTAATTATTTGAAAATTATTTTTTAGATGCTAGGTATACCATGTGGATCCAATTGTCCTGTACGATGCTTGCATTCTACCTTAAATTTTTGCTATTCGAGTCATCAAGCGATAAAATCGGTGATACCCTTCTTCATTCCTATTCAAAAGAAGGTTCTTTCATGTTTTCCTACATTTTGGTCCCTCTAGGATGAGCAGAATAAGGGGATCGATGGGCTTATTACATTATTAGATTCCTTAAATCATCCATTTTTGATATGATGACTCTACCCTTGTAGCATAAAATATCATATTTCATGTCAAATTCCTTATCACCCTCAGGGTCTTTGTCCATTATAGCTTAAATTTCCTATATCACTTGATCCATTAAATCCATGTGAATTCTAGTTGTAGCTGCTATGTGTTTCCTTCTACTCAAAGCATTAGTAACCTTATTCTCTTTTCCTTTTATGTACTCAATTTCAAAGTCATACTTAGCAAGAAACTTGACCCATCTCCTATGTCTCACATTGAGTATAGGTTGGGTAAATATATAGGTTGGCCTTCCCACCAAGTAGTGGTACCAGGACTTTAGAGCATGCACCATTGCAGCTAGCTATAATTTGTGAGTAGCATTATCAACTCATGATTCTTGAGTTTTCTTGAAGTGTATGTTACTACTAATTCTTCATGAGAAAGTACTCCTCCTCATCCTTCCAATGATGCATATGTGCATACTAAAAAGTCTCCTTGATGATCAAGAATTTTCAGTATTGGTGTGGTAGTGATTTTATGTTTCAGTAATGCAAAGGCAGCTTCACACTTCTTTTCCCATTTGAATTCCTTTCCATTTTTCTAAAGGTTAGTTATTTCTACAATAATTTTGAAGTAATATTATATGTAACATCTATAGTAGCCTATTAACCCCATGAAACTTCACACTTTAGTCACATTAGTAGTGGTTGGCCACTTTAGAATGGCCTTAGTTTTCTCTGGATCCACAATAATTAGTTTTTTATGTGATATACCAAATATATCATACATCTAAAACATAAAAATTGCTTTTGGCTATATTTCCATAGAGTTTGTTCTCCCCCAACAACTCTAGCACGATCATGAGATTTCCATCGTGCTATTCCTTGTTTCAAGAGTATATTAATATATCATCTAGAAATACAAGGACAAACTGACCTAGGTGTCTTCTAAACACACTATTCATTAGATTCATGAATGCATATGGAGCATTATTTAGTCCAAAGGGTAGAACTGTAAACTCATAATGCCTATACATAGTCATAAATATTGTCTTGTGATTATCCTCCTCACATATTCTTAACTAATGATACCAAAATATTAGGTCAATCTTGGTAAATACCGTGGCATCTCTCAGTTGATCAAATAAATCTTTAATCCTAGGTAGGGGATATTGGTTCTTGATTGTATCCTTATCAAGAATTATGTAATCGATATATAATCTTAAGGATTTGTCTTTATTTTTCACAAATAAGATCAATGCACCCCAAGGTGACACACTTTGTTTTATCAATCCCTTTTATAATAGCCCTCGTAGATGAAATTTTAGTTCTTGCATATCAATAGGATTCATATTATATGGGAACCTATGAACAGGTTCTGCCCTTGGCATACGATCAATTGTAAAATAAGATTTCTACAAAGGAGGGAGTCTGGGTAAATCTTCTAGGAACACATCCTTAAAATATTACAAAATTGAGTGATTCCTAAACACGTATCTTTTGATCATATCCTACTTCATTGAGTTTTACAATATAAACTATCCCTCCTTTCTTGAGGGCTTTCTTCAACTATATAGTCGACAACATCTGAGGTTTGAATATCCCCTACTCGCTATGCATTCTCATTATTTCCTTGCATTTCTTTGTATACTCGATCCACCTATCTTGTAAATTGATTAAGGATTTATGGGTCTGCAACCAATCCATTCCTAGGATCACATCAAAGACATTAATTGAAGCTACATACAAATAATTTTTGGTGGTACCACTAGCTAAAGTAATCTCTACCACTGGGAAATACTGGTTTACTAAGTAGGTTTTCTTGGAACCATACTCTACCTTCCATCCATGGGCTAAATATCCTGGTCTTTCTAGTATATCCCTTACTAAACTAGAAGAAATAAAGCTATTTGTGGCCCCACTATCAATTAAAATTTTTACTTGCTTATTAAAAATATTACCTTTCACAAGTAATGGGATGACTTGTCCTTGTAGCTTTTGTTTCCTGGTTGTAGCATAGATTCGATATGTGGGTTCATTTCCTTCGGTACTGGATGTACTAGGACCTAGTTGATGTGGACATTGAGTAGCATAATGAGGTACTCTACAATTATAACACCCATATTTGTGTCCTTGCTAATTTTTAGGTTTCTACTCCTCTTCCTTAATTTATAGAGCTATAGTTTGTGGTTTTTGAGATTGAGGTTTAGTATTATTTATTGTTGCTCCTCTTGTGGAAGTTCTTTTTGAACATTCCTTGTTTCCAATTATTTATCTTCTTGAAAATCTAAGGGTTCATGGTTTTTGATCTTGTTCCTCTTCCCATTTTAATAACCCTTGACTATTCCTCTTCCTTGGTGCTTGTCAATCTTACTCAAATAGGGTAGTATAGTTGAATTATAGGTGATACTTTGCTTTCTTTTCTAAGTCATATGTCATTTGTAGTGATTTAGGCTCATACATGTTTACATAATGCTTCACTCTAGATTCTAACCCATGAATAAACTTGTGAACCCTCATCCTCTTATCATAGGAAAGTACATACTTAAGTAACTTGATCAACTTCTTATAGTATATCTCCACCATTTTGGTCCCATGTTGTAGACTGACAAACTCTTCAAATTTTAGTGCACATAAATGTTTGGTAAGGAACCTTTTCTTGAAGATAACTATGAATTCTTTCCATGGAATGTCAACGGTTTCAATTTTAGTCTTCTCATAGTGTATTTCCACTAGTCTAGAGCAACTCCCTCTAAGTAGATCATGGCCCTAACTATTCAGGTTCCTGAGGAATAGCCTTTTACTATAAATTAAAATTCTAATTCCCTTAGTTAGGACTTAGTTGTATTGCATTATCCTTCTCCACCAAACTTTGAGATATAGATTTTTTCAGATCCCTAGTCATTTCCTTTTCTAGAAGGGCTCTATATTGCAACTATTTTGCAGTTAGCCCATCGACTTGACCAACCTTTGAGCCTCTAGCTTATGAGTCTTGATTCACAATTTTTTCCAACACTTGTATCATCTGATATTGCATCAAAAGCCATAGCAATGATGTCTTCTACCTCTTTATTGGAATTTCTTGGATCCTCACCCTAGACCTCTTCTTTGACATTATTTTTTCAAGTTCTTCTAGGTGTAGACCTCTCTTTTTTGGCCTTATATAGAATTTTAACTTGGTTACAACCAAGAAATAGATTAGGTTACAACCTCACTTTGAACTGTACCACCAATTTAAATCACAATGCAAAGTTCTCTTGATAATAATATCAATAAACCAATTAGGATGGCATTACAAGGTTATGATATAACTTCATTACCAACATCCATACTTACTATAAGTAAGGTATCATGATATTTTATTCACATCTGGTATTAATTCCCATTATATTCTAGCAAGTAGAACATTCTAGGTCATCCAACTCTAGCTTAAACTTTAAGCAAGCCTTCATTGGAGACGTCCAACTCTCTTTTGCACATAGGAATATATATACCCTTGTACCTAGAGGTCTGATACCAAATGTAATGACCCACAATATAACTACAAGAAAAACACATAAAAAATAAAATATTTTTAAGGAGAGGGATTCATAAACCCCTAATCGACCTTTAATTGATCTATTTTTTAAATTCCCTAAGCTTACTAAATAGCTACATATCACAAAATACCCTCACATAAATCCATTTGTGTAGGTTTATTATGTGTTTTCACAAATAATTTTATCCATATCATCATTCTTGATGAGCTAAAATTATCACCTTTAGTCAATCGAAGGTATACGTTCATCTCCATACCATACACAAGTTAGTTTGTGTAGGTATGCTACACATATTGTGAGTTAAGCTATTTATCTTATCTACACAATGAGCTATAATAACTCATATGTAGTATTTCATAACTTAGTTATCATTCTCCCTAAGTGATCTTAATCCCTTAGGTCACATACATTCTCCCTAAGGGGTTTCAATATCTTAGGTCACCTTTCAAGTTCACCCTAGAACTCATTACTTAAGTTTATGTTGTTTAGAAAGAAAATAAAGAATAGTTCTAGATACTAAATCTAACAAAAATTATAATTCATAAAGCATGTAAAAGATATTAGGAAGGAAATTTTTTTTAAGAGAAATTAAACAGTTATTGAAAGGGAAATTAATGCAAAACATAGATAATTCAAATAAGTAATCTAAATATTCCTCATCTAAACAATTATTACATACAAGAAAGTATGGTAATTCCTTCATACCCTTAAAGAATAACATATTACATCAATTTCATCATAGAGATCTCCCTATAATTTTAGTCTATTTGAGCATAAGTAGAATCAAACTAATTCATTGGTTCCAACTACCTCTTTGGTCCTTACTCATTTTCTATCGATCATTCAAGGATAGTAGGAGATCAGGGCACTCATGGTTCCATGGTAGACATACTTATAAATGCATTTACTTATTTCATTACCAAATTGCAACTATACAAATTAAATGAAGCATAATTCCTTTACTTTCACTAATTAAAGTCTCATATCTTTAATCAGGTAAAATGAATCATACTTCCTTTACTTTCACTAAATAGAGTCTCATACCTCTAAATAATAAAAATAAACCATTTTCCTTTTACTTTCATTAAATAGAGTCTCATACCTCTAAATAATAAAAATAAACCATTTTCCTTTTACTTTCACTAAATAGAGTCTCATACCTCTAAATAATAAAAATAAACTATTTTTATTTTACTTTCACTAAATAGAGTCCCATACCTCTAAATAATTAAAATAAACCAATTTTCTTTTTACTTTCACTAAATAGAGTCCCATACCTCTAAATAAGAAAAAAAAAATCATTTTCCTTTTTACTTTCACTAAATAGAGTCTCATACCTCTAAATAATAAAAATAAACCATTTTCCTTTTTAATTTCATTAAATAGACTCTCATACCTCTAAATAATAAAAATAAACTATTTTTAGTTTACTTTCACTAAATAGAGTCCCATACCTCTAAATAATGAAAGTAAACCATTTTCCTTATACTTTTACTAAATAGGGTCCATACCTCTAAATAATAAAAATAAACCATTTTCCTTTCCTTTTACTTTTACTAAATAGAGTGTCATACCTTTAAATAATAAAAATAAACTATTTTCATTTTACTTTCACTAAATAGAGTCCCATACCTCTGAATAAGAAAAATAAACCATAAATCATAATATTTCATTTAACATAATCATAGTATGCTTTCTTTAATCATTTAAACAAATCATAACCTTCCATCTAACATAATCAAATTTTTCTTTATTTAATCATTTAAATAAATCATAACCTTTCATTTAATATAATCAAGCTCTGCTCTCTTTAATTAATTAAATAAATTATAACCTTATTAATCTATCCCAATTCAACATGAATCAACCAAGCTAAGGTAGAAGGAAAACTAAAATATTATTAAACCACACAGGGGTCACTCGACAACCTGCTACAAAAATTCTCCATGAGCTCACAAACCAGGCCACACAATGACAACAAGCAACAACACACATGGAGAAATGGTTATGATGGACTTCAGGTTTGCAAGGCAGGTGCTTAACACATAAGATTAGGCTTAGCCAAGTATTCAAAGTGCTTGGCTACTATCCCTTAGATTTTGGATACCTTAATAACTACTGTTAACCAACAAGCCCAATGAATATAGGATAAAATATCCTAGCTACTATCAATGAGCCACCAAACAAAAACATGTGGTGCTAAGTGTGAAGGAACACTGAGGGAGTTCAAAATTCATGGTAAAGTCAAATAGGATTTACATAGAATAAAGCTAGACGCAATGGAGGGCCACATACTCAATGGATAAAAAAATCAAGTTTGAGTGTGCATAGAGAGAGAACTATCATTTCTGGTCATGATGATGATAAAACTAGGAAGGGAGTACAATCCCCAACATCGAGTTTCAACAATAACAATGGACAACAATGATCAAAATAAAAACACATCAAGATAGGAGTGGAATAAAGTATATTGAGAGCCTAAATAAAGGTAACAAGATGGCATGCAACACTGTCCCTAAGGTGGCATACAAGAAACGCTCATAAGGAGCACACACAAGGGATCGGGTAGGTATAGTTAAAATTAAAATAGATGTCTACCCAAAGGGGCATTACTCTCAAACTAGAAAATGAAAAAATGAATAAGAGAAGAATAAGGTAAAAACACATATGTTTATTATTTCCTATATTAAAGAATGAAACTGATTACAAGAATCCCAACCTATAGATACTAAAGATTTAAGTATGCTTTTATTCTTCCTTTTAGAATGTGGTATTGATAAAATATTCAATTTTGGTTTTATCCAGTCACCCTGTATTTTCTTTCTCTCCTTAATCTTGTTGTGCGAGACTTGCGTTCACCTATCCTATTTTCTTTTTTACCTCCTTCTTTTGTTTGATCCTCCCTCCTAACTTTTGGCTGTCCCTCTTCTCCATAACGTACTGAGTCCACTTACTCTTATCTACTGCCATCGCACCTCATTACTCTCTATCCATCCGTTATTAATTTTCTTTCCTATCTTCCAACTACGGTAGATCCAAATCAAAAGCAATTTATTTTTTAAATTTTCCTTCCCTTCATGAGAAGCTTCACCATAAATGATGCTCCTCCTTATTCAATGTTGGCAGGCACCCCATCAACTCAAATGTCCAACTTGCAAATATTTACCTTATGGTAGATTTATTTTTTTAATTAAAGGAAAATTAGCTACTTTAAAGGGGAGTCCCTTATCTTTAAGGATAGATGTCAACTATTATTTAATATAATACATATTTTATTAGCAACTGAAATCCCTTTATCAACAACTACTATTTATAAATGAAATTCCTTTATCAAGTAAAATAAAAACAACTATTATTTATAAATGAAATTCATTTATCTCTTTTTTTATTTGTGGAAAACATCCCAAAAGGGATGCCACTTTCGGGTAAGACCCAAGGAGGCATGGGTATGCATTCCACCAAAAAAAAATTCATTTATCATTTTAAATAAAAACAACTATATTTATAAATGAAATCCATTTATCATTTAGAATAAAAACAACTATTATATAAAAATGAAATGCATTTATCATTTAAAATAAAAACAACTATTATATATATAAAGAGAGAGATTAAAATATTTTCTTATCAATTACTAACATCATGCTTTTTTTTTTTAAAGGTTTAAGCAAAGCAAGGAGCTTTCAAAGACAACCATATTATGAATGCTTTCCAAATCATTGATGTAGTAGTGATAAACTAAAAGATAAATCAACAATATGCAACAGATAAAGAGGGAGTCTTTCCATCAACCTAGTCACATGTCTTAGGTTGATAATTTATGATCGCTACCAGGCTATCAAATGATGATCAAGGTGGCTAGCTATTGATGATTATTCCTTACCAATAATGCATACCTATATGAAGGTATCTATCCATATTACCCTCAAGTTGCCTTAATCATCATTTTACCAACCTCAAGTACCCCAACTTATGATGGATGATTCTACTTCTTCCACCTACAAGTGTACTTTATCCTGCACATTTGGTAATATATCAACAATATCATGCTCTTCCAAAACAACTAAACATCGTAGATTTGGTTCGATTGCTCAAACTAGGTATTAAAGCATCATCAAATAATATATTGTTTCATTGTGTCAAAAATCCCACCAGGGAGGGTCATGACACTAAACCACACATTTCAACCTCTTACATGAATTTTTCATGTGCCTCTCCACTCTATGATACTCACAATATTGACCATGCTTGTACTAATTATTCATAGTATCAATTTTTCTTATGGGAGGTAACTCAATCATGTGAGCTTCCAAAATTTTTTTTAGGACCAATGAAATAGGTTGGTTGAGTGTTATAAAATTCCTTAATGGGGTTTTTTGAGTTTGGATAAGCACTATATTTTGCAAGGCATTAGCAACACTATTGGTGGGTCTACTATTTTTTACCCCATAACCATCTACATACTTGTTCTTATACTGACCTTTCATGGTCCTATATTCTTCCCTGGATTGAATTGAAATCTTTAGATAAGGGCTTGCTCTATCCTTATTTCTAGATCTATTGTATGGTTGAAAGAGGTAATATCTTTTATTTCTAATTCATAAGATATTTGCTCTTGTAAATTTTTATTAAAGATCTCAAGCATGTCTCAAGGAAGCAAGGTGTATCTTAGCCATCCAAGTAGACTCCAACAAGACAAAAAATTTAAAACAAATTCATCTTTACCTTGTTTCAACATATAAACATCTTTCATAGTCATATTTTTTTCAACATAAGCTTTGAATTGTTGAACAAACAACGTTGTTGTATCTTCAAAATTTCTCAAAGAATGATTAGGTAGTTGATAATATCATTCCAATGCTATACCACCAAGGATATTAGGAAATATCTTTAGTAACAACATATTATCATATATAATATCATGGCATGATGTCTTAAACATCCTTAAATATTCACTAGGGTCCTTTGTTCACTTATAAATAGGTAAAATTGACATCAAAAAATGCTTAGGGTAAGATCTAGAGGTAACGATAGGGTCTAAGGGTTGATTGCACATTTTCTTATAGTTGTAGATGAAAATTGGAGGTTGAATCATATCCACTCTAGAGACTAATTATTTTACCATATTTTCAAGCTTTGCATATCGAGATTGTTGTTGTGCAATACCCCCAGGTTACCTTGGGGAGGGTTATAGGTAGACAGTTAAAAGGGAACTTTGCCAATGTTGAGGACATTAATACTTTTATGATATGGGTTATGATATGTGGTATATTATTGTGGAGGATAAGTGAAATTTTGTGGAACAGAAGCATGAATGCTGAGATGAGTAAAATGAGGAGGAAATTGAGCACAACCTTGAGATGCACTACTAGTTGGAGGAAATTTTGGAATTCCTCCAACATTGGTGGTTTAAGTAGTGACATATGTTGGTTTATGAAATGGATTAACATGATGTAAAGATTCAAATAAAGGATTGGTGTGAATGGTTTGATGATGAGGTGTCCCAACCTCTTCAAGTTGGGATTCTTCATCCATAGCATTATTCAAGGCATATTTATGAAGCTTGAAGAAATTCTAGATATGATCAAATGATTTAAAGATAAGGTGTCCATTAGACCACTTGGCAAGATCAATATCATTACCAAATTCTTCTTGTTCTTCCTCATCTAGATTACAATTATCCCTATCAATATGGTCTTCTTATTGATGAATATCACTATATTCTAAAAGCCCTCACTTACTCCTAAGGTGGGTAGCCATAAGAGATAGAGAAAGGATAGAGAAGAAAAATAAAAATCTAAAACTAGCAAAAACACACAAAATATTCTTAATATGTTTTTAATATTTTCTAACTCTAATCAAACAAATTTAGTGGTTTTGCTTTAAAAATTTCAAAAGAAAAAATAAACGAAAGAGGGTTAATAATTTTTCCACTAAATACATGCCTTCACATTTGGTTCACCAAAGATGTAGAGGGGGAAAACTTCCCTACAATGTATGATTCTTGGTTGGATCCGTTGGGAGCCACAATGACCATAGGGGTGTGTTATATTCTCTACACTCAAGGGCTTGGGGATTGAAGGGTTCACCAAGAATAGTTTAAGGACTCGCTCTAATTCTAGGATGGAAATGTTTAATGTGTATTTTGAACAAACAACTATGTTTGAATTTTCTAAAAATCCAAGCTATGGAAATGAAAGAACAATTCAAGATAAACAAATATGCAATAAGACAAGAAACTAACCCTAGTATGATTCTTGATTTTCAATGATTACTAAACCCTAACTTACAATAAAATATATCCTTTCTCTTTTATCAAGGGTTTAAGAGAATGCAAAAACATGATTAACCCTAGAATGTAAACTATATGTGTTTTCTCTTTCAAATGCCTAGAAATAAAACCATAATATTCTTTCTTTTATTTATGATTTAGGTTTTGAATAAAAATGGATAGCAAGAAAACAAAAAAACCTAAAATCTTATTTAGGGCACTTATCTGACCCAAAATTTGATCCTATCTTTAACTTGCATCCAAAATATCCAAACAACTTCAAACTTGTAAAAATAGCTTCACAAAACCCTAGAAAATTTGATCAGTATTTGGGGACCTGCTTAGGCTGCTATATGATTGAGCTTGAGGGTGAAATAGTCAAGTCCCCTTGGTCCTTTTAGCTAACATTTAAAAAAAAAAGTTTGTTGACCTTTGGAAGCAAACACAATGAGATATGATACTATGAAATAGTGAACTAGATGTAAAAAAAATGAACATAACGATAAACTAGTATGCAAGTAGAAATTTAGGGTTTTGGGAAAAGAGGTTGTTCCCAAGATAATATGATTTAAATGCAAGTGAAACAAAATGATAAATATTAAAATAAAATAATAATAAAAAAGGACAATGCAAAAAAAATATGTAAATTAAAATCCTAGAGTTTAAGGACAAATAGTTGCCCCCAAGTCTATCTAGACCGAATCCATACCTTGTAAATTATCGAGTGTGGATTTGGTAATAAAAATAAACAAAAAAAATTAGAACAAGCAAAAATAGAGTTTTCATCAAATTTACGTCATGTAAAGGGTAGGGTGTGGATTCACACAAGGAGACTTAAAATAAAGAATTCAGATACAAAATGTAATTTTAACACTAAATCAAATGATTTAAAAGTTAACGAATACAAAGAGACAACCTGATAAGCCTGTAAAAGAAACAAGAGCAAAGGTAGAAGACCTCTCCTCCTTAAGAAGACTAGTGTGTTGTCAAGGCTTTCTCACTTGTAAATCATAAGAAGCACACAAAAATTAGAACACAAGAGCACCAAGAACACTAGCAAAAATGAAGATGACCAAAAATCTGCTTAGTTCAAGATTGCCAAAGAAAAAATTTATCTCTTGCTTGCTAGGTAGGTAAAAAAGAGATCTAATACCTTTATTTATAGAGGTTTTGGATGGCTAAAAAAGTGAGAAAATTAAAATTAACCTTGGTCAAGCCAATGCCTCAAAATATCGACAAAATAATTAGATTTAAAAAAAAAAAGTCTAAATTTACCAAACCCACACACCGTAATTTACCTGATGTGAATTTGGTCAAGATTAAGAAAAACAAAGCAAAACACAAGAAAAGAGGGTTCAAACTTGCACTCCGTAATTATGAGAGCCTTCCAAGGGATCTAAGGAAAAATAAATCATTTGGATGAGTCAATTTTCCATGTCTACAATTATTCATAGAGTTTTTTTCAATTTTATATAAAACTTAGATAGATAAATAGAAAACATCAAATGATATAAGCTGAATTATTAAAACTCCTTGGCTTTTGGATCTTAATATATTTATATAGAGGAGGGGTTTGAAGACATCAAATGACATAAGCTCAATTATTAAAACTCCTTGAATTTTTAGAAGATCCAAATTTATATATTATCAAAATATACATACATAATTTTTTTTTTGAAAAAAATGAAAAACTTGTATTAATACAAAGAACTGTTACAAACGGGAGAAAACACATCCCAACCAAGAGCAAAGACCAGAACAACAAGTGCAGAGCAAAAAGTCAACACTTTCCAACACAAGGCACAGAAGTCAACAGGGCGCGAAAAAGCGACATGTCACGAAATCGCGACAATCAACCCCGTCTCGACCGCGTCGGCGCCACCAGTCGCGAAAATGCGACATGTCACGAAATCGCGACATGTCGCGATATCGCGACAGCCAGAGCCCTCGGCACCCGATCGCCAAAAAAGTCACGAAATCGCGACGGCAGCTCCCTCCGGCGCCCCATCGCCAAAGGTGTCGCGAGATCGCGACTAGAAATCCAAATAGCTCCATATCGCCAAAAAGGTCGCGAAATCGCGACGAAGTGTCTCCGAATCGCCCAGCCAGCAAAAGCGTCGCGAAATCGCGACGAGTTTTCCATTTGGCGCCCTGGCCGCAAAAGTGTCGCGATATCGCGACAGTTTTCCTCCAAGCCACTTATGTGCCAAAAGTGTCACGAAATCGCGACAAAATTTTCTTTCGGCACCCGACCACAAAAAGTGTCGCGATATCGCGACAAGTTTTCCACTTTGCACCCAATCAGCAAAAGAGTCGCGATATCGCGACGGGTTTTCCTTATGACACCAGTTCGCCAAAAGTGTCGCGATATCGCGACGAATTTTCCTTTCAGCTCCCAATCCTCAAAACTGTCGCGATATCGCGACGAGTTTTCCACTTTGCTCCCAATCTTCAAAAGTGTCGCGATATCGCGACAAGTTTTCCAGATGGCACCAAGTTGCCAAAACTGTCGCGATATCGCGACGGTTTTTCCTTGCGGCTTTCGAACAGCAGAAATGTCACGAAATCGCGACGGATTTTGCACTTTACTCCAATTCACAAAAATTGTCGCGATATCGCGACGGTTATCCTCCTTGTCAACCCTGCGCCAAAAACGTCGCGAAATCGCTGCAGCTTCCAGCCAAAGGCCGCGATGGCGCACCAGGTCGCGAAATCGCGACAACTTCCCCCTTAAGGCCTCGACAGCAAAATAGGTCACGAAATCATGACAGTATCTCACCAAGGGCCGCGATAGCGCGACATGTCACGAAATCGTGACATGTCACGATTTCACGACAGGAACCCGCCAAAGGCCGCGAAGGCGCAACCTATCGCGAAATCGTGACAACTTCCAACTAGAGGCCGCGACGGTGCTACAGGTCGCGATATCGCGACAAAAACCTCCCTTAGCATCAAAAACTCTGCACATTATTTCAGAAATCGTTCAAGGCCTTGCCTAATCACTGCATCCTCCACAGGCAAATCACTGTGCAGCTGCATCCCAACCTCCCTCTCGGCACCCATCTTTGCAAGGAAATCGGCCGCCTTGTTGAGATCTCGATTCACATAGACGGGAATCACATCATCTAATTCCCTCCATAGCTCCTTGATTTGAGAGACCAGAATCCGCAACCTCCAGGCTTTCGAGGCAAAGTTCCTCATGCAATCAAGAGCGCCCACCAGGATTTGGGAATCAGACTCGATAATTATCTTCCTGTGTCCCTGCTTGACAGCCCAGATGGAGGCAGATTTAATAGCAAAGGCCTCTGCTTCATTGTTTGTGGCACATCCCAGTCCCTGCAACTCCCAATAGAGCACAGACCCAGCATGATCACGGCACACTACTCCAATTCCAGCACTACCCGGATTGCCTTTTGCAGCTCCATCAGTATTGATTTTGATCCAGCCTTCTGGGGGAGGTTTCCAACTACCTCTCACCTGTCTCTCTTGATCAGCAGCTCCCTCTTCCAGTGGCTCAGAAGCAGACTGATTTTCCTCCTCAGCATAAATGGCAACCGTTTCCACGACTTTGCTCCAGATGACCTGCCAAATTCCATCTAACGAAGAGAAGGTTTCACGAAAAATACGGGCATTTCTCTCCAACCACACCTGCCACCAGATAAAAAGTAAACCAAGCTCCCAACCAATTCGAAGAGCTTTAGATTTAAATCTACCTCTCTTCCAGCTTTCCCAAATATTGGTCCGAGTCAAGTCACCGTTAGCCTGAAGTTTAAAGTGGGAGAACCAACGCTTCCAAATTTGCCGTGTGAAGGGACATTCAAACATTAGATGATCAGCAGTTTCCTCATTCTTGTGGCATAACACACACTGAGAAGGACCAATGATGCCTCTAATTCTGAGATTGTCAAAGGTGAGAATTCCATTGTGCATAAACTGCCAGGCAAAGAAGTTCACTTTCGGCCAACCCTTGGAATGCCATATCTTCCTCCAATCTTGAACCGGAAAAAAGTGTGGGGGGGGCTCTGGTAGGATCTTATCGTATCCCTCCTTCACAGTATAAACCCCAAGGTTCCCATAGCCCCAAGCTAGTTCATCCTCCTCATCTCTCCCAGTAAGGAACCGTTCTGTCAAAATTTTAGACAAGATGGGTGCCAGCTCCGGAGGGATTGGAATTGGCCACTCATCCAGCCGCTTGAACTTTTTGATCTTGTACTCCCCCAATTGGCTGGTATTAAAATAGCTCTCGATTTGGATCCAGCCCTTATCTTCTATAGCAGATTTAATCGGTTGCAATTCGGGAAACACAACAATGATGGGAGGATGCTGGTCCCAGGAATCAGTCCAGAACCGGGCCTTCTCCCCTCTCCCCACTTTCCAGAACAATTGATCTTTGATAAGTTGAGATCCAAGCTTGAGAGCCTGCCACACTAAGGATCCATTACCCTCCAGAGGGAAGCGGCCCACATCATTGGGATGAACAAAACCCAAGTATTTACTAGAGAGGATTCTGCTGAAGAGGGATGTTGGCTGGGAAATCCACCTCCAGTACAGTTTGCCGGCCAAAGCTTTATTGTTAAACTTGGAGCTTCTCAGTCCCAGCCCTCCTTTTTCCTTGGGCTGGGTAACCTTATCCCATCCAACCAGGGCCCATTTCCTCTCTCCTTTTGCACCTTCCCATAAAAAACTTCTAGCCATTTTGTCCAGCTCTTTCCAAATAGAATGTGGGGCAGCCAGGATGGAGAATTTATATATTGGCATAGCCTGAATAACTGACTGCAGGAAAGTTAGTCGGCCCCCATAGCTTAACCATCTATGAGACCAATGATTCATTCTATCTTTGATACCATCCAAAAGATCCTTCCAGATATCAATTTTTAGTTTTTTGAAATGCAGAGGAACCCCCAAGTAAACAACTGGGAGAGAGGTCCTAGTGAATCCCAAGATCTCAATAACTCTGTCCTGTAACCTTTGGTCAAGATTGAAGAAGACCACTTTGGATTTTTTATCATTGATGACTTGGTTTGAGGCCCGGAGGTAGACATTTAGAGTATCTCTGATTCCTCTTGCTTCCCTGAGACTGGCCACTCCAACCAATCCAGTATCATCCACAAACTGTAAATGAGTCAGGACTTCAGCCCCGACCTTAATACCTGTTATCAGACCTTGAAGTCTTCTTCTCAGGAAGAGTCTGCCTAATCCTTCAGCCAAGATGAGGAAGAGATAGGGAGAGCAAGGGTCTCCTTGACGAAGACCCCGTGAGGCTCCAAAAGGTGGCGAGGGAAGCCCCTTGATTAGAACAGAGTATGAAGGCGTAGAAATACAGCTCATGACCCAGTCTATCCAGTCCTGAGAGAAACCAAAGGCTGCCAACATCTTTGCCAAGAAGCCCCACTCCACCCTATCATAAGCCTTGGACATATCCAGTTTAATGAACATTCCTTTGTTACCTAATTTTTGCATTGTATGGATAGCCTCCTGGGCAAGGATCACTCCATCCAAGATCTGTCTCCCTTCAACAAAACCCCCTTGCTCTGAGGAAATTATATTATGAAGGAGAGGTTTTAGCCTTTCAGCCATAATCTTAGTGATTATTTTATAAATCACGTTGCATAAGGCAATAGGTCTGAAATCAGAGATATGTACCCCCCCTCCCCTTTTGGGATTAAAGTGATGAAGGTGTGATTTAGAGCTTTGAGCATTCTTTTATTAGTTCTGGACTCCTCTGTGACAGCCAAAACATCCTCCTCCAAGGTATCCCAAAAGGCCTGAAAAAACTCAATAGGGAAGCCATCAGGACCGGGCGATTTGCCAGTGCTCATCCCAAAGACCACCTTCTTGAGTTCATCTCTATCAATGGGTCTAAGAAGGGCCTGATTCTCTTCGTGAGAGATAATAGAGGGTATGACATCAATAACTTCATTTTGGGCTTCCACATCTTGCTCCATACTTTCCTTAAAGAGTTTTGAGAAATACTCCATCGAGTGGGAATGCATACCAGGAAGAGTGTCAAAAGAGTATCCATTCTCATCTTGAAGGAATTCCATGTTATTCATTTGTCTCCTAGCACAGGCAGAACGATGGAAAAATTTTGTATTTCTATCTCCTTCTAATAACCAAGTGTTTCTTGCTCTCTGTTTCCAGTAAATCTCTTCTTGATTATCAATGTCCTCAACCGCTTTGCGCAAAGCATCATCCTCGGTTTTAAGGTGCTCAGTAATTTTTCCTTCCCTGAAATGTTTTTGCACCTCATCCCATCTGGCCAACAAGGGAGCCCGTTGGAGCTGGAAGTCTGATTTGTTAGTTTGCCTCCACTGTTTCAATTTACACTTGACAAAATGAAGCTGTTTGTGAAATTTGAACATTGCTGTCCCAAAAGGTAGGCGGCCTTCTTCCCACCACTGAGGAATTTTTCTTCGGAGGTCCTCTTTTTGCAACCAAAAATTTTCAAATTTAAATGGTTTGTGGTGCTGCCCTGTCATAGTCCCTCCCTCCAACAAAATGGGAAAGTGATCTGAAACTGGGCCTTCCAAAATCTGAAATTTAATATTCCATTTAACAAATGCCTCCTCGGAGACCAGAAACCGGTCTAGCTTTACCTTCCTACTGTGTGGCTCTCTTCTCTTGTTAGTCCAAGTAAAGTAAGTGCCAGGGCCTTTGATATCAACAAGGTGAAAGGCCTGGACTTGGGCAATCAGAAGCCGGTCCCCTGGATCCAAAACTGGGATACCACCTTCCTGATCCCTGGCAGATAATTTGGCATTAAAATCCCCAGCAATAATCCAATCAAAATCTTCCCGGGAGGACCTCATGTTATGAACAACTTTCCATTGAAGCCGCTGGCCATCAATGCTTTGAGCCCCATAGAAGTTTGTAATTAAAACATGTTCAGCTGTAACAATGTTCCTAAAAAGGGATGTGAGAACACCCCTCCAAGCTATATGTTCTATTGTTGTCCATTCCAGAGGGTTCCAAAGAGTAACAATCCCCCCCGAGGCACCTTGAGCAGCCACATCCATATAACCAGCGCCCCTCCATATTCTACTAACAGTTTTGCACATAAGATCTAAAGACATTTTTGTCTCCTGAATGAGCAAAAAGTCTGTTTTACATCTTCCTAAAAGTCTTTGAACAACAGATTGATGGGTTCTACTGTTTAAACCCCTAACATTCCAGGATTGAATAATCATTGGAAACCTTGAGAGCAATAAGAATCAATTGTTCTCACCGATCCTCCATTGATCAGCTTGTCCCCTTGCACTGCTAGTAGATCCTTATTGGATTTTCTGCCCGCTCCTTGGGAATTACTATTTTTAGACCTCTTCTCAACCTGGGTAATCCCTAGAGCTGGTCTTTCTCTGTTCTTTTTTGCACTTCCCATGTTGACATCCTTAATAACTGGCTGTGCTGGGGAGTGGATTACCAATGCCCTTGGGTTCTCTGGCTGCAAAATCTCAGAGGGTTCAATCACCTGTTCTAAGACAGGAGTAGATGAAGGAGGAGCATGAGAGTGGATGTTATTATCCTCAACATTCCCATCCACTCCTTCCATGACTTGGTCTTCTTGATCCACTAGGGATTTAAAGATTTCATACCGGTTGGTTGGCTTGAGTTGAGCCTGCTCCTTGCCATTTTTCTTTTTGTTTCTCCTTCGCTTCTGCTGTTCAAAGCCATCTTTCTGGGCATCAGAACCTTGAGGGATATTATGTGGTTCTTTGGCCGGAGTGAACTTACCCTCTCTGGGGCGATTTGGCATTCCCAGCGGAGCCTCCGCTTTTGTGCTCAAAATATTCGGGCAGAACCTAGCCAAATGGCCATGCTTATGGCAAACTCTGCATCTAAAAGGTAGGGCTTCATAATCTAACTGCTGGATCCAGGATAGTCCTGCCAACTCCAGTTCCACCTCGGCTGGTAGCGGCTGGCTAATATCCATTTCTACACAAATTCTAGCAAAGACAGCAGTGTTTCCCTCTATGGTATCTTTGGAGACTCCCAGATATCTACCTAGTGAATTACCAATCATCTCAAGAACCTGCTCACCCCAAAACTCCATCGGGAGAGCGTACAGTCGGATCCAAACCGGGACAGCCGTGGGCTCAATGCGAGGATCGAAACCCACTCTCCACGGTTGGACAAATAACCCTGCCGGGCCGTGGCTCCTCTTCTCTGATTCAAATGCTCTGTTTCTATCTGCTAAAGAAGAGAAACTAATAATGAAATACCCATTGCTTATAGGCCATAAGGAGTACTCACCGAGTGGCTCCCAGTTCTGTCTAACCCAGGTATGCAGAAAGTTCAGAGTAGGTCGGATACCCATGAATTTGCAAATCAGGTCATGGTTAGCACGATAAATGATTGTATCCTCGACCAGCTTTGGTTCAATGACAATCTTAGGTCTGGAAGCGGATTGCGGGAGGCATCCATTAACTCGGTGTGCAGATGAACCCTTGCCAGCATTCTTGAATAGCGTTTGATAAGCACTCCGCTGAGCTTCATCGGTGGAAGACGCAGGATTTTCTTTTAATATCTCAGCATAAGAGCTCTTTTTCCCATCGAGCGAACCTGGAGGAGACCCCATTGGGCCCTCCCGGGGCAGCGGACGAACCTTCAGAGTAGAACAAATTCAACCCACCAAAGTCCCTGGTAGATCCTTCCCACCAGAAACCCTAGAGCATCGCCCGACGACTGCTCAGAAGTTTTCCCGCCAAATCGCCAGAGCTCCGTTTCCAATTTTTCCCCTTCGTTAGTACATACATAATTATTAAGTTATTATAATACAACTAAAAAATCTTACTTTAATTCCATATAATATATTAAAAATGATAAAAAAATAACATTCATTCAAAAATTATGTAAAAAAGTTAAAATATATTTGAGATAAAAATATTAATTATATGTAAAGTACACCCATAAATTAACATAAACTTAATTATTAAAATTAGTTAACTTTTTAAAAGATCTAAGTTTATAAAAAATATATACATAATTATCACTATCAAGTTATTATTGTACTAATTATGAAATATAAGGCCTACTTCAATTTCATATAATCTCCCTTTCTTATAACCAAAGAAAAAAATCAAACCTTATGTAGTCAACTTATAATAAATTTAACATCCTGGTTTGAAGTCGCACTTGTAATACAAATACTATCCTCTGTACGCTCGGCATAGCATAGTTCGGTATTCCATTAAAAATATGGAGATGAAAAGTGTCATGTGTAGAAATTTTTAAATTTCTCCACCCACTGATACAACTTGTGTATAACATGGATTACATTCATTTTATCTGATGTTGAGATGGTTTTTATTTGATGTGTAGAAGAAGATTCAGAAGAAGAGAAATGAAAGACGTTGAAGGTGATTGGAGTGGGGTTATCCCATATGGGAACCTCCTCTCTTAGAGATACACTCACCTTCTTGGGCTTCTCTTGCTATCACTTCTTCGAAATAACCAAAAACAAGCAAGAGGATCTATGGATAGATATTCTCCAAGGTAAATAAATACATCTTCATTTTATAAGCTTCTCTTATTTAACATTTTTTTTCTTATATTTATATTTGCAGGAAATCGTGTTAATTGGGAGCAAGTCTTCGAGGGATATATGGTTAACGTGGGTTTTCCTACCATGAAGTTTTATCGAGCATTGATGGTGGAGTATCCAAAGATAAATATAATCCTTACTGTTCATGACAGTGAAAGCTGGCATAGGAGCATCATGGAGACGGTGTACAACACACATAAGGACACAAGAAGGATGTAGCTGGAGCGTTCAACGAAGGTAGCGAAGTTGGTCATCATGGAGGGAATATTCCATGGAAGGTTGAATGACAAGGAATATGCCATCAATATTTATGAATAGTACATTGAGGAGGTGAAGAGACTGGTTCCAATAGAGAAGTTATGTATCTTCGATGTGAAGGAAGAATGGGATCCTCTCTGCAAGTTTTTGGGTGATAAAAAAATTAATTGATAAAAAAATAAATTATAGTTATAATGTTAGCGAGTGTGATCTTAGAGTGAGTAGGAAGCATGTACAAGAAGTAGGAAGCAAAGTACTATCAAGGAGTGAGTGCCACTTCTTGTTCCAAATCTTAGGAGAAACTCAAACACTAAAGGGTTCATATGAAAAAAATCTAGGTAATATGACAAGAAAATCATTTTTGAAATTCCTTACTAGAAGTAAGAATGCCCTAGTTGAAAGTAAGAATGCCATACTTGAAAGTATGGATGTCTTAGTGATAAGAGAAAAAATGAATCTATGGCAAATCCTATCCTAACAATAAATAATACATCAAAATTAATGATAAGGATGATATGATGGAGCATAATATAATGATTCTTAAAACCAAAGGATTGATGTGTAAGTTCGATGAATATTAGCCATATTATTTTTAGGTTTTTTAGAGGGGGAAAACCGCCCTACCACTTACATTTCCCAAACAAGGTTGGATTCACAAGGAGATAATATGAGCCTTATGGGATGAACCGTGGGGGCTATGTTGTTCTCTACACTCGATGCTAAAAGGATGGGGGGAGGGTTCACCAAGAATGGCTTTAAGGACTCACTCCAAGTCCAAAAAAATTTCAAGAATATTTTATGTATTCAATTCAAGACAAACATATAGATTTGACCTTTCTAGATCTATGCTATAAAATATAAAGGGCAATGCCAAAATATAGAATGTAGGATTACAAGAGCTAACCCTAGAATGATTCTTTCTTTGAATGCTTCTCTAACCTAGGTTTTTAAGTAAATAATATTTTAAGCAAGGGCTCAAGAGAAGATGCACAAATAGAATTAACTCTAAATGCACACTATATGTTGTTTCCTTTCAAATACCTAGAATTAATTAGATATTCTTTAATAAAATTAGATCTAGGGTTTATGATAGAAATAAAAACTTAAAAAATAGCCTAAAAGACTAATCAAAATACTTAGCTTATCTAGTGATTGATCCTTGATTTTATCCCTTTGTTCAATGCTATCAATAGTACCCATCAAGATATCTCAACAAAGACTTGAAAATAAAATTAACATTAGGGGTTTGCTTAGTCCATTGTACAAAAGTGCTTGGAGGTGCAACAATCAATCCTCCTAGGTCCTTCTAGATGACCTTTCAAGCATGATTTTGCGTAAAGAGGTAAAACAAGCAAAACAAATGGGGGAAAGCCTTTTCCTTGCCCTAGGTAAGTCTAAAGGGTCCCCCAAAGGACTTAGGGAAGATTTCCCATTAAAGTGGATCAATTTTTTGTGTCTACAATTGTCTCCCTCTTTCACGCATTTATGGCCTATAAATGTGTCAAAGAAGAGATGTAAACACCCACAAAAAAAAATAAGCAAATGTCAGGTGGTTGGTTTAGAAGAAAGGGATGGTGCAAGAACGGTGTTATTCCTAACACTTTTAAGTTTTATATGCAAATTGAGGTATTAGGCACATTAATGTATTTAAGGCCAGGATGCCCCCTTGAGTTTTATGAGGGACATGTTCCTCATAAAAACTTGAAAAGATAGACTCAAAAGAAGAAGAAAGAAAAATTAAAAGGAGAAAAAGCACACAAAAAAGGGTTTAAATGTGAAAAAGGGGGAAAAAACCTAACTCATTTTAACCACGTGAGGGATAAGAAAGGAACTCTAGATAAAATAGAGGATATGGCACTACTGATACACTATTTAGCGATCGTGAGGGGTAAAGCTGGTACGGAGGCAGAGTGTGCATAGGTAGGATCAAAAACCATTCTTTGCATGTCAAATTTTCAATTTTTTTTAATAATACTTCTTATACACATCCACCATGGGGATTGAACCATGGTCAATTTTTCAATTTTTGCATGTATTTTTAGTGGTTTTCCATCAAAACCAGTGGTTTTGTCGAATACAACCCAAACACAATTTCGTGATCCGATCGTGATTTTGCCCTGGATTGCAGTGATGTAATCATGCATGGCAAAAATTGACCAGGTGTGATTTCAGGAAAATATCCTTGGTGAGCGCGATTTCATCAAAAAAGACAAAGAAAAGAAAAAAATAAAAATGAAGGAAAAGGTGATGTAGTATGATGTATAAGAGCCTGGGTATTTTAGGTGATTTGTGCAATTATACGATTGGAGGTGTTGTTGAGAAAAAATTGCATTGTATGATTATAGGAAATCATATGATTGCAAGGTATTATATGATTACTAGGGATTGTATAGTTGTGGAACATTGTATGATTACCAATTTATTGTACAGGTTCTTGGATTATACAATTTGCTTGGTTGTATAATCATTTGGATTGTATGATTGATGTTGGATGGCACAACTTGCTATGATTGTATGATTTTATGGAGTGAACAATTACCTAGTTGTACAATTATTTCCTGGATTGAATTGTTGTTGGATTGTATTATTTGTTGCAGTGAATGGTCACCTAGTTGTATGATTGTTGCTTAGGTTGTACGACTACTGAGGTTGTATGATCACTATCTATATTGTATGATTATTAATCCATTGTACGATTGCCAAGTTGAATAGCTAGAAAACTTATCGTATGGTTAATATATTGAGTGATTTGTTAAATTGAAGAATTGCCCCTTTGATTGTACAATTATGGTTCAAATGACTAGAATGAATAGTTTTATTTTCCATTAGAGTTTTATTGGGAGTTTTTGTGTTGTTATTGTATCAATTTCCCCCAAGCTGATATGATTTAAATGCAAACAAAACAAAATGACAAAAGTTAAAACAAAATGATAATAAAAAAGGAACAATACAAAATAGATATGTAAACCAAAAATCTAGGGTTTGGGGACAAATAGTTACCTCCAAGGCTATCTAGACCAAATTTATACCCTGTAAATCACCAAGCATGAATTCGGTAACCAAAATAAAAATAAACAACATAAAGAAAAATAAGTGAAAACAAAGTTTTTCGTTGAATTTGCACCCTATAATGGGTAGGATACAAATTTTTACAAGGATAATTAAAAAAAAGAATCTAGATGTGAAATGTAGTTTCAACACTAAATCAAATTATTTAAAATTTAATCAATTCAAAGAGACAACCTGATAAGCCTATCGAAGAAGCAAGAGCAAAGGTAGCAAACCGCTCCTCCTAAAAATTTCAAGTTTTTTTTCAAGGCTTTCTTACTTGTAAATCACAAGAAACACACCAAAAGTCAAACACCAAAGCACCAAGAACACCAGCAGAAATGAAGATTTCCAAAAACCTACTGAGATCAAGATTACCAAAGAAAAACTATCTCTTGCTTGCTAGGTAGGTAAAAAAGGGATCCATTATCTTTATTCAGAAAGGGTTTGGAGGGATACAAAAATAGAAAAGTAAAAATTAACCTTAGCCAAGAAGATACCTCAAAATATCGGTCCAAAATTAAGGCTTTTATAAAGAAAAATGTCTAAATTTATTGAATCCATACCCCGTAATTTATCGAGCATGAATTTGATCAAGATTAAGAAAAAAAAAAAGCAAAACAAAATAAGAAGGTTTAAACTTACACCTAGCAATTTTGAGATCCTTCCCAAGGATTCTAAGGAAAAATGACTCATTTAGGTGGACCAATTTTCCATATCTACAATTATCTATAAATTTTGTTTCAATTTTACATCAAACTTAGATAAATAAATAGAAGACATCAAATAACATGAGCTCAATTATTACAACTCCTTGACTTATACATATAGAGAGAAAGGAACTTTATATAAAGAGAAAAGAAATTGAAGACATCAAATGACATAAGCTCAATTATTAAAACTTATTGACTTATCCGCTCATGTAGAGGAGTTGGAGAGCAAGTGGGTAGTTAAAATTCTCCAGTTATCAAGAGGCCCAAGTTCAAATCTCTCCCCTCACATGTTGCGGATATGTTGTATATAAAAGGTTCCTAAAAAAAAAAAAAAAACTTACTGACTTTTTAAAAGATCCAAATTTAAATATTATCAAAAGATACATACATAATTATTAAGTTATTATAATACCACTATCACACAAAAATAAAACTCCTTGATTTTTTAGAAAATCCAAATTTAAATATTATCAAAAGATACATACATAATTATTAAATTATTATAATATCCCCTATCACACAAAATAAGCCTTACTTCAATTCCATATAATAAATTAAAGAACATTCATTGTAAAAAAATTATATTAAAAAAAATAATAATTATATATCAAGTATACCCATGATTAACATAAACTCAATTATTAAAACTCATTAACTTTTTAAAATATTTTAATTTAAACTTTATAAAAAATATATACATAATTATCACTATCAAGTTATTATTATACTAATGATAAGGCCTGCTTCATTTTCATATAATCTCACTTTCACATAACCAAATAAAAAAATCATTATACTAATTATCACAAATAAGGCCTGCTTCATTTTCATATAATCTCACTTTCACATAATCAAATAAAAAAATCAAAACTCATTTAGTCAACTTCTAATACATTTAATATGCCGGTATGACGTTGCACTTGTAATACAAATACTGTCCTCTGTATGCTCGGTATTACACAGTTGGGGATTCCATTAAAAAGATGGATATGAAAAGTGCCATGGGTAGAAATTTTTAAATTTCTCCACCCGCTGATACAACTTGTGTATAACATGGATTATATTCATTTTATCCGATGCTAATATGGTTTTTATTTGATGTGCAGAAGAAGAGAAAGGGAAGACGTTGAAGGTGATTGGAGTGGGGTTATCTTGCACGGGAACCTCCTCTCTCAGAGATGCGCTCACCTTCTTGGGCTTCTCTTGCTATCACTTCTCCGAAATGATCAAAAACAAGCAAGAGGATCTATGGATCGATATTCTCCAGGGTAAACAAACAGATCTTCGTTTTATAAGCTTCTCTTCTTTATCGTGTTAATTGGGAGCAAGTCTTCGAGGGATATACGGCTACCGTGGGTTTGCCTGCCGTGAAGGTTTACCGAGCGTTGATGGTGGAGTATCCGGAGGCAAAGATAATTCTTACTGTCCGTGACAGCGAAATCTGGTATAGGAGCGTCATGGACACGGTGTACAGCACACACAAGGACCCAAGAAGGATGCAGCTGGAGCAATCAACGAAGGTAGCGAAGCTGGTCGTCGTGGAGGGAACATTCCAGGGAAGGTTGAATGACAAGGAATACGCCATCAGTATTTACGAACAGTACATTGAGGAGGTGAAGAGAGTGGTTCCTGCGGAGAAGTTACTAGTTTTTGATGTGAAGGAAGGATGGGTTCCTCTCTGCAAGTTTTTGGGTGTTCCCATGCCGGAGAAAGAGGTGGGTTTCCCTTAATCGAATGGAAAAGGTAGGGAAACACGGTACATCCCTCCTCCGGCATTGGGGTTTGAAGAGTCGAATTGCCAAGTCGTCTCGGATGTTGATTTTTTAATTAGTTTTATTTTAACTTATAATAAGAACATATTACATCTTTGTATGGGATTAGAAGGTTGGTTTAGGGAATGCAAAACCCTTTGCTCTTTCTTAAATAAAAGCTAAGGTCTTTGTATGGGATTAGAATGTCGGTTTATGGTGTGAGATCCCTAGTACTTATTGCACCCTTTAAAGTAATATTTTAAAAATTGATATATAGTTTTTTTTTAAATAATTTTATAAGTAATTATTATTTTAAATTTATTTGAATATATATTATTTTTTATTTTAATTTAATTTAATAATGTAATAAAGATCATTTATATATTATGTTTTAAAGTTATGTGTCAAAAAAAATTTGATTGGTTGATAAAAAAGGTTTTGAAAGGTTCAAAAACTTTTTAGACAAATGCACCAAAGACAAAAGACAGTTAGCCAGAAGCAAATTACCTGACCTGGAAACAAACAACCTCAGAGGGGAACAAAACAGCCAACTTTAAACTAGAAAGAAAGAGCGGACAAAAATAAACTAAATTAAGTCCTATATTAGACAAATCATATCCAACCACTAGTCTGACAACCAACACCAACAACCAGTTAAAAATTTCCATGGTCAAATAAAAAATATATATATATGCTGACATCACGAACCATGTACTGAACCCCAAATCAACCACACAGTACATCCCTCCTCGGGCATGGGAACAGGTGGGTTTCGCGGATTTCGCTTAATCGAATGGAAAACGTGGGGAAACACAGTACATCCCTCCTCCGGCATTGGGGTTTGAAGATTCGCAGTGCCAAGTCGTCTCGAATGTTGATTTTTTAATTAGTTTTATTGTAACTTACGATAAGTACATATTACATTTTTTCTATTTTATACTTTTCTTATGCTATAATAAAATATTATAAAAATATCAAATCCAAATTTTAACTTTATTTTGATATCTTAAAAATTTTAATATTCCTTTGTAAGGATAAGTTCTAATAAATAATTATATTTTAAAATAATCAAGACCAAATCTATTCAAGTAAAAAATTTTGATTACATTGCAATATAGTTGACTACCATCTAATCTAATTTATAGGTACCACGAGTTCAATTTATTATTATAGATAGATAGGTATTAACATGGAACAAAATTTTAATTATGGAATATGATACTATAGAGTGTCTATATATATTAGATCCATAATAAGAATAAAATCTAAGTAACCAAAATAAATAAATAAATAAAATCTTATTTTAAAATACAAAACTCTTTGCTCCTATTTGGATGATACAATCTTATTAAAAGATAAAAGCTAAGGTCTTTGTATGGGATTATAATGTTGGCTTAGGGTGTGCTATCCCTTGGCACTCTTATTGCACCCCTTGGAATATTATTTTAAAATTTGATTGAAGAAAGTTTTAAAATTTTTAATGATAACTTTATAAATAGTTATTATTTTAAATTTATTTGAATATATATTATTTTTTATTTTATTTTAATTTAATAATGCAATAACTATCATTTATATTATGTTATAAAGTGATGTGTTAAAATTTATGCTTCATGCATGTGAAAAATAATTAACTCACATGTGATGGTTACAAAACATTTATCTACTTTCGCATGACTATAAAATATTGCTCTACTTTATGCCACGTTTTGCTTCTTAGATTGGGAACAGACTTTGATTGGGATACTCAAAAGGTTAACACAAATCCTATTTAGATTAAGCTTCATGACCTTTCTTTTATTTATGGCATGAGACTATCCTAAGAGGTATTGTAAAAATGTTAGGAGATCTTGTCATGATCGACACTGCAACTAAGACCAAATATAGAATGATCTTTGCTAGGATATGTGCAAATGTGGACCTGCAACTAAGGTCAAATACAGAATGATATTTTCTAGGATATGTGTGAATGTGGACATGGATGCTAACCTCCTTGATTCAATTGATCTACTTTCAAATATTGACTCTCATATTCAATCCATTGAATATGAAAATAGACCATCCTTTTGCTCTGAATACAAAAAACCTAACACTTTTGCTAATCAAAAAAATTTATCATCCAATAAAAATAATAATTCTAACGCCTCTTATTTGTTAAGTTTTACTAAATAAATAAATATATGAATCCTTTTTGTTTGTATTGCTTAAAAAAATATGTTTAATATATTTATTTTAATTTATAGTAAAAAAATAAATTGATTAAAAAATAGATTATAGTTATATTATTAACATGCTAGTTATGAAATATTATTTATGAGAGCGATGTGGTCTAAGAGTGAGTATGAGGCATATGCAAGAAGTAGGAAGCATGCGCAAGAAGTAGGAAGCAAAGTACTATCAAAGAGTGAGTTTCACTTCTTGTTCCAGATCTTAGGAGAAACTCAAAAACTAAAGGATTCATATGAAAAAATCTAGGTAAGATGACTAGACAATCATTTTTTAAAGTTTTTACTAGAAGTAAGAGTGTCCTAGTTGAAAGTAAGAATACCATAATTGAAAGTATGGATGCCTTAGTGATAAGAGAGAAAATGAATCTATGGTAAACCTTATCCTAACAACAAATACTACATCAAAAGTAATGATCAAGGATGATATGATGGAGCATGATATCTGTAAGTTATATGAATATTAGCTAGATTATTTTTAGGTATTTCAAAAGGATTTTTCTCATTATCTTCTCTAGTTCAAAAATAAGGATGGTAGTCCTTAGTTTAGGGGTAAATATCTATTATATCTAAGACCATAGAGTGATAAATTTTCTATGGATACTGGGACTACTAAAAGTATTTGACATGGATTAGGCTTTTTGAAATTCCTTATCAACTTATCAATAATTAGGTTTTAAAGCATATTGGTAATATTTTAGGGGAGTTTTTCTAGGAGGGATCAAATGCTAAAGAGATAAGTCATGTTGTTTACACTCAAATATGTTTTGTAATGGATATTTTACAACCTTTACCATGGTCCTTTAGGATTAAATCTAAATAAAGATAATGATATCAACAAGTGTATTATGAAAATATTGCATTCCAATGTTGAAAATGATACAAGACTTAACACATGAAAAGAGGTTACAAAGTGAAAATGATGGAGAACGATAAGGAAAATTTTGTGCATAAGGAAAACTTCAATATGAAACAAGGAGATCGCATCATAGTATAATTTTGTTCAAATAAAGTATTTTTCACTCCTAAAAAATCGACAAGATAAACCCCCCTACATCATCAAATGGAAAAGGTCATTATAGTTCACTCAAATCAACCATTAGATGAAAAATGATAAAATCAATGAGGAAGTACAATGCACAAGTTCAAATATAGGAGTTAAAGGTATGAATAAATATAGAGAAAAAGTTTTAAATCAAATTATATAATGGAGGCTAAGACCAATATAGGTAAATCATCTTCATTTTCCTCAACTAGCAGAGAATATTCTACTTGCAATAGCAATTTTAGTATAGAGTGTATCCATTGCACTTTAGGGTTATAATATCAACATAATAAAGAAATGTCTATGAAGGATATCTATTGAAATTTAGGGTTTCTAGGAAAACATAAAAGAGTGATTGTTATTGATGATCATCCTTGCACTTTAAGATTTTTGGGAAAATAGAAAAAACAAAGTGCTTATGAGGATATTCCTTGTATTTTAGATTCTTTGTGGCAACATACATCTTTAGATAATAAGTCCAATTATAAACAATATGGAAAAATAGAAGATATTGTTGAAGAGAAAAGTTTTGATGGAAATAGAAAAAGGAGAGGAAGACCATAAAAGCTTGAACAAAGAAAGAAATAAACTCAAAGGGATATCAATTTGGGAAGCCAAATAAAAATATCAAATATGTTAACAAGAAATGGGACTAAACCCACTATAAAAGTAAAAATTCATAATGAAAATGATATCATAGAATATTAGGCATATGAATAAGACCCCTAAAAATAGAGTTATTAAATAATTAATAGGTTATAGTATTGAGTTTATTTTGATTAAAGAAATAATTTTAACTAGTGATGAGTGTAAGGATAATAAAAAAAAAAATTAAAAGATGGGTGATTATCTAGCAATTTCTTCTTTTGTATATTCATGTCATTTTACAACAATACAAGATAAATGGAAATGGGATGGACAATTGTTAGAAGCAAACATTAAGTGGGTTGTAAACTATTTTATAAGAAAGAGGAAAATATCAATGTAAAGGGTTATAAATGTATATGCTCCAACTATGATCACTCCTCATGAAATATATTGGAAGGGACTTTATGGCTTAAGAACCATTCCATCATAAACAAAAAAGGAGAGAGAGAGAGAAAGAAATATCTATTATTGATGAATAAAAACTGATACACTCGAGGAAGGGTATGAGACCTTTTATGTAGGAAGATAGGTTCCTTGGCTAACACTCTACCTATCTGTGCAAGGGACAACTTGCACATATACATCTTCACATTGACACTTGTGCATTTACTATGTTGCATGAAGTAACTAGATAACTTCCCCCTAAAGTAATCTAACATAACCAAATGATGTAATATATTCTAACACCCCATGTATTACATTATTTGGTATGAAGTTCTCTTGAATCACATAGATGATCTCTAAAGGTGTGAAACTTAATTTTTTCAAGTGCCTTTGTAAATATGTTTGCTAGATGATATTATGTAGGAATGTACTTGAGGATGATGTGCTTGTTCTCGAAGTGTTCTCTGATGAAATAATATTGAGATTCGATATGCTTTGTTCTTTCATGTATGATATGATTTTTGACTAGGTTTAGTTCTCCTTGATTATCATAGACTATCATGGTTAGAGTTTGTTTGATTTCCATGTCAGATAGTATGTATTGTAACCATAAGGCTTCACATGTTGTATCTATTACTTCTATGTATTCTGCTTCAATTGATGATTGTGCTACTGTATGTTGTTTCTTTTTGTACCAAGATATGGGTCCTGATCCGAGATAGAAGACATAATATGAGGTATATTTCTTGTCATAAATAGACCTAGCATAGTCTGAATCTGAGTATCCTTGTAGATAAAAGTATTTAACATTATTCATATAAGTTAGTCCATAGTTTGTAGTCTTCTTGATATATTGTAATATTCTTTTTGTAGCTTTTGAATGACTTTATATTGGTTCTTGCATGAATCATGAAAGATAATTTACTGTAAATGCTATGTTTGGTCAATTTTTTGTTAAGTATAGAAGGCTTCCAATCAAATGACAATACATTGTTGCTGAAATTAATGGTGTTTTATTATTTTTGGATAGATGAATTCTTTGTTCTATTGGTGTATCTTTGGGCTTGCACTCTGTCATATTGTATTTTTCAAGAAGGGCTTTTTCATATTTTATTGAGTGATAACTATTTTATCTTCTCCTTGATAAATCTCTAAACCAAGGCAGTAGTTCATTAGCCCTAGATCTGTCATTCCAAAAGCCTTCTCTAGATCCTTTTTTATATTACTTATTAACTTTTCTAAACTTCCAATAATCACTATGTCATCAACATATACTATGAGAATCAAGATATCATTTCCAATATTCTTGGTATATATACTAGGATCTGTTGTACTTCTGTTGAAATTATGATGTAGCAGAATATTATTGATCTTGATGTTCCATGCTCTAGGAGCTTGTTTCAATCCATATAGAGATTTATTCAATTTGCATACCTTATTTTCCTATCCTTGAATGACAAAACCTTTAGGTTGTGTCATATAGACTTCTTCGTCTAAGTCACCATTAAGGAATGTACTTTTTACATCCATTTGATGAAGTTTCCACCCTTGATGAGCTGCTAGAGTGCAAAGTGTTTGGATAGTAGTCATTCTAGCAATTGGTATGAATGTTTCTTTATAGTAAATTCCCTTTGTCTGAGTATATTCTTTGGCCACTAGTTGAGCTTTGTATTTATCAAGTGTTACATATTATTTGTATTTTAATTTTTACACCCACTTGCACTCCACTATTTTTTTCTTGGAGGCAAGTTTAGTAGATCCCATGTCTTATTCTTCTTGAGTGATGCATATTCAAATTCTATGGCTGCTTTCTAGTGTGAGTTTTTCAGTGCTTGAGAAGATGATATTGGTTCCACTATATTACTTAGCATTCCTTTGTTCATTCTGGTCGTGTTGTGAGTTTGAGGTCCTATAGTTGTAAGATCCGGCATCCTTTCCAGATTTGATTCTCTGAGAGTATATCTGAGTCATATTGATTATTTTCTCTACAGTACAGTTGAAGCTTCTATATCATGTTCTTATAATTCTATCTTCATGCTCATTGCATCTTATTTAGATATATTTAGGAGAAATTTTGTGTCACCACTGGATTCATCTATGTTTATTTTGACTTTCTCATCAAATATCACATCTCTACTAATATAAACTTTATTTGTAGATGAATATTATATTATGTATCCTATAGATTCAATGTCATACCCAAGAAATATCTCTATCATAGTTTTGTCATCTAACTTGGTCCTCTTTTTCTTTGAAATATGCATGTAGCCTTTGCATCCAAATATTTTTAGTCTTTCTATATTGGGGTTTTGTCCTGGACATGCTTCTTCTAGTGTAATATGCTTGAGTACTCTTTTTGGTAGTCTATATTGTATGTAGATTGTTTTTTGCACTGCTTCAGCCTAGTATTTGTGATCAAGTTGAATTTTTTTTAACATACATCTTACCATTTCCATTATTGATCTATTTATTATTTTTGCAATTCCATTTTGTTGATATGATTATGATGTAGTAAGTTGCCTTTAATAAATGAGTCTTAAAAAGTCATTATTCAAGATGACCAGCAAAAATTTAGCATAATACATTGATCAATTTAATTTATAATTTAACAATGCAATAAAGATAATTTATATATTATGTTTTAAAGCCATGTGTCAAAATTCATGATTCATATGAAAAATAAATTAATTTAATAGAAGTGAAGTTCCGAAGTATGAATAATTTAAAATGGGTTCCCATATTTTAGACTATGCATATGAAGGTTGTGGAAATTGTCTATTAGACCATGCATATGAAGGTTGTGGATACTTGAGACAAGTTGAATCCTCCAAATGGATTACGATCAAAATATTTTGGTATATGAAATAAAAATGTTGGGTAACACTTACGGATGATGTTATTTTTATAAATTTAATTAGTTGGATAACATTATTAGATGTTGTCTTTATAGATATTAGCTTCCTGGATAATACTATATGTTGTCTTGAATATAATTTTTTATTCAATTCCTACATCCATTTTTGTTTATAGCATTGATGATAATTTGTGAATCCCTCTCGATTGAAATATGTTTTCATCATTTTTCTATTATAATTTTTATCCTTATAAGAAGTGCCTTAACCCCTACATAGTTGTTACTTGAAGTAGCATATGACATGTAGCAACTAGGTGTTAGAACCTATATCATTGTGGGAATTGTGGAGGATGAAATCACTTCATACATAAGTGTTGACACTAAGATGCAGACACCAAAAAAGTGTAAGTTGATTGCGGTTGGATGGAGGTGTCGCAATGGGGTAAGGTGAAACTAATATTGAGTGCATTATATATAAGGAGGTTTGATCCTCAGAGGAAAGCCAAGATAGGACAATGAAGTTGACATTGTGTAAATAGTTAAAATAGAGTGATAATAGTTTGTAAACACACTTCATGATCTATAGCTCATGAAATAATTTTGTTACCCAATGAGTATGATGTAGAGCATCTTGCGGACCTAGTAATGTAGAAGCTAAACTATCACATATATGGAAGGTCAATTTTTGGATCATTATGTAACTGCTATAAATTTATAGATTGTGTGTTTTATCTAAGGGAGGGGGTTATCTCTAGAGGAAATTATGGAAGAGAACTGGTTTCCAAATAAACATTCTACCTTGTACTTTTGATAAAGAAAAAAAAATAAGAGATTTTCTAAACTAAATTTGAGTCACCATTGTGAATGTTGAATCTTTATTCTTTTCAAACCAAGTGCATTAGTTTCTAACATGTGTAGTTGCAAAAAAGCACATTGAGCATCAAAAAATAACTCAGAGAGAACTAAGATATTGGTGTCACAAAGATGAGGGATGTTGCTAGCATGAAATCTAGAGAACCATAGACTTCTAAGTTAGAGAAAATAGTTATTTATGAGTAAGATTTGAATTATATGAGTTACAATCATTTGAGAAAATTTTTATGAGAGGATGTGAGTTGTTTGATTAAGGAGGTTGTTAAAACTAGATTATCCAGAGAGGAACTGCATAAGAAAATATATAATAACATCATTTATGGTTATACATAAGGGGTCATACCCAAAATTTACTTGTAAAAAAATGGTGAGTCCATTTTGAAACTCTAGCAAATCCTGGCCAACATCATGTAGGAGAACATGATGAATTACCTTATTTTTCACCAAAAATTATAAAATATTGATGAATTTGATAGTTTTGATCAGACCGAGTGCAAAATAGGGCCTGATCATAAATCAGGTGTAAAAAAAAGCCCATATGTGGACTAGGTGTAAAAAATATTTCGAATGCATATCGGTTGCAAAATAAGGTTTAGATGAACTTGGGTTATAACCTAAGAAAAATTTTAGTTTAGAGGGTGCAAAACTAGGACTTCCTAGGAGGTCACCCATTTGAGTACTACTCCAATCGAGCATGCTTAACTGTGGAGTTTTTTATGGGTTGGAAAACATCAAGTCATATTTATTTTTTGAATTTTTGGTTGTGGTTGTGAGGAGGTCTAAAAAAAGGTCATTTTTTTTGCTTACCTTGTAAACCTTGAAATTCTATTTTTTCCCTGCTTTGTTTTCCCAACTCAGCCGTACTAGATTTTGCACTCGTCCTCTACCCTAACCATTTTTTTCTCCCATCTCCCACCCAAACCAGTTTTTGCACCTATCCCCCACATGGACCAATTTTTGCACCCATCCCCCACCCAAACCAATTTTCACACCCATCCTCCATACAGACCAATTTTTGCAACCGTCCCACCTGGACCAATTTTTGCACCCGTCTCCCACCTAGACCAAATTTTGCACCCATCCCCCTTCTAGACCAATTTTTGCAACTATCACCCACTTGAACCAATTTTTGCACCCGTCACCCACCCAAACCAATTTTTGCACCCATCCCCACCCAGACCAATTTTTGCACCTGTTCCCCACTGGACCAATTTTTGCACCCATCCCACATTCATACTAGCTTCTACACCCATCCCACATCCAGACCAGTTTCTGCACCTACCCATATTTAGTCTAGTTTTTGTACCTATCCCACATCTGGACCTATTTCTACATCCATTCCAGACCCGTCTAACATCTTGGTCAATTTCTACACCTAGCCTACATCTAGACCAATTTTTGCACCCATATCACTTTCTACACCCAGCACGCATCTGGACCACTTTATGCATCTAGGCTACATTTATGGTACTTTTACATTTAGATTGTGGTTCAGATGCATAAAGTACCTAAGATGCAGCCTGGGTGTAGAAAGTGGTTCGAATTCAGTCCAAAAACAAAAATGGTTTGGATGCGATTCAATTGTAGAAATTAGTCCAGATGTGGTCTACATGCAGAAATTGGCCTGAATGGTGCACAATATATCATATGGAAACCACACTCTAATGTTTTAGTTGTATGGGTATTATTTTCATGTTACGTTTATATACTACTATAAGAGGTGAACTTGGCGAGATAATTAAAGAATTTTATAATTTGATGATAAAAAGAGTTTTCATTTTAGGCGAGTGTTTGTGATTTAAAAAAATTCGATAATATTATTATCAACGCGCAATGAACCGACCCCTAAAAATTTGTTGGTCCAAAAATTTTAGGCAAATGGATCAACGTATAGGGTCTCCATTTTCACCAATATTCAATTTTGGAAATCTGAATATTCGCCCAGTTGGTGAATATTCACCTTTGTGCATAACCTTGACATCATTGTGTGATTGAGTAATCTATACAAAGAATTGTTACCATTTAATTCATCATAAATTTATACTTTTGAATTCTAAAAATTCATACAATTGAATGATTCATTCAAATCATACAAGTAGGTTTAGAACTGTACAAGCAAATTAGAATTATACAAGGCAAGATGAGAACAAAAGGAGTTTGGAAGTGTAGAATGGTAGGAAGAGTTACAACCTAAGCTAGTTGAACAATTGTAAAGAGTGTGTAGACAACCATTACATGGAGCATAAATAAATACAAAGAGGGACCAGAATATAGAAGAACCTACCATATAAAATAAAAATTGTACAAAAGAGAAGCATGCAATTAGGGTTGGAATGATCTTACGATAAAACTATAGCATTGTAAAGTGGTCATTGGCAAAGGTCAAAAATCATACAAGATGGCTCGTAGTGCTCAATGAAGTTGCATTTTTCTATTATTGCATTTTTGATATTTGATTGAACAAAGGGTAAAGAAATTGTGCAATCAATTAGCATAAGAAAACTATATAAGAGATTTGCATTTTAGGTGATCTGTGCAATTATACAATTGGAGGAATAATCATACAATTGCATGATTGGAGGTGTTGTTGAGAAAACACTACATTGTACCATTATAGGAAATCGTATGCTTGCAAGGTATTGTACGGTTACTAGGGATTATACAGTTGATGGACATTGTATGATTACCAAGTTATTGTATAATTTCTTGGATCGTACAATCGCTTGGATTGTATGATTGTTGTTGGATGGTACAACTTGTTGGATTATATGATTTGATGGAGTGAACGGTTACCTAGTTATACAATTATTGCCTAGGTTGAACGGTTTTTGGATTGTATGATTTATTAGATTGTATAATTTGTGGAAATGAATGGTCACCTAGTTGTATGATTATTGCTTAGGTTGTACAACTACTAGGTTTGTATGATCTCTACATGTATATCTACGTGTATTGAATGATTTGTTGAAGTAAAGGAATGCTCATTTGATTGTACAATTATGGTTCGAATGACTAGAATGAACAATTTTAGATGTCATTCGAGTCTTCTTGAGAGTTTTTGTGTTGTTACTGCATCAGTTGCCCCCAAGCTAATATGATTTAAATGCAAGCAAAATAGAATGACAAAAATTAAAATAAAATGATAACAAAAAAGGAACAATGCAAAATAGATATGCAAACCAAAACCCTAGGATTTGGGCATAAATAGTTACCCCCATGTATATCTAGACTGAATCTATGCCCTGTAAATTACCAAGCACAGATTCGGTAACCAAAATAAAAATAAACAACATAAAGCAAAACAAACAAAAACAATTTTTTTCATCAAATTTGTGCCCTATAATGGATAGGATGTGGATTTGCACAAGGAGACTTAAAACAAAGAATCCAGATGTGAAATGTACTTTTAACACTACATCAAATGGTTTAAAATTTCATGAATGCAAAAAGACAACATGATAAACCTATTTAAGAAGCAAGAGAAAAGGTAGCAGAGCTCTCCTCCTCAAGAATACAAGTGTGTTGTCAAGCCTTCCTCACATGCAAATCACAAGAAACACACCAAAAGCTGAACACCAGAGCACCAAGAACACTAGTAAAAATAAATATTGCCAAAAATATGCTAAGATCATGATTACCAAAGAAAAACTATATCTCTTGTTTTCTAGGTAGGTAAAAAAGAGATCCACTATCTTTATTCATGGAGGGTTTGAAGTTCTAAAAAAATAGAAAAATAAAAATTAACCTTAGCCAAGCCGATGTCTCAAAAGGTTGACCCAGAATTTATGTTTTTTTAAAGAAAAAATTCTAAATTTGCCGAATCCACACCTCTTAATTTACGAAGCATGAATTTGGTCAAGATTAAGAAAAATAAAACAAAACAAAAGGAGGTTCAAACTTATAGTTAGTAATTTTAAGAGCCTTCCAAGAAATTCTAAGAAAAAATGATTCATTTGAGTGAACCAATTTTCCATATCTAAACTTATCTATAGAGTTTTTTTTCAATTTTACATCAAACTTAGATAAATAAATAAATAGATAGAAGACATCAAATGACATGAACTCAATTATTAAGAGCCTTCCAAGAAATTCTAAAAAAATGATTCATTTGAGTGAACCAATTTTCCATATCTAAACTTATCTATAGAATTTTTTTTTAATTTTACATCAAACTATATAAAGAAAGGGGCTTAAAGACATCAAATGACATGCTCAATTAAGCTCAATTATATATAAAGAGAAAGGGGCTTAAAGATAATCCTTACTGTCCGCGACAGCGAAAGCTGGTATAGGAGAATCATGGAGACGGTGTACCACACACACAAGGACCCAAGAAGGATGCAGCTGAAGCGATCGACAAAGGTAGCGAAGCTGGTCGTTGTGGAGGGAACATTCGAGGGAAGGTTTAATTAGATTTAAATTTTGGAGTATATTTGAAATAATAGTCTGGTTGAATTAGATTTAAATCTTGGGTATATCTCAAATAGTAGTCTGGCTTAAATTTTCTAAGTAGCGATGAAATCAGTACTTAATAATTACTAAAAATAATATAATTAAATAAAACAAAAAAACAAGATATAGTTTAAACAATTCAAAATAATAATGATATTTATAATTTTTATTTTTTATAATGGAGATAATGTTTTGTAAATTTTCTCACAAATAATTATCTTAATTTTTATTATTATATTTTATAAATTAAAATTTAAGATATTTTCATTTTATAGTAGAGATGTAGATTTTTTAATTAGTTTTATTGTAATTTATGATAATTACATATTACAATGTTTTATTTATTTAATAATTTTCTTGATGAACATAATAAATTATTATAATCAAATTCAAATTTTAATTTTATTTCGAGATTTTAAAAATTTAATATTCCTTTACATGGATAAAATATAATAGATAATTACATTTCAATGTAATAATTATTATTATTTTTAATAATTTTAATATTTTTTAAATTTTTAATAATAATTTTATGAATAATTATTATTTTAAATTTATTTGAATATATATTTATTTTTTATTTTCATTTAATTTAATTTAATAATGTAAAAAAAATCATTTATATATATATTTTTTTTAAAGTTATGTGTCAAAATTCATGCTTTATACATGTGAAAAATAACGTAATTTAATAGAAGTGAAGTTTCTAAGTGTGAAGTATGAATAATGTAAAATGGGTTCTCATCTTTTAGACCATGCATATGAAGGTTGTAGATACTTCAAACAAGTTGAACCCTCCAAATGGATTACGACCAAAATATTTTGGTATATGACATAAACATGTTGGGTAACACTTGTGGATGATGTTTTTCTAAATTTAATCAATTGGATAACATTATTGGATGTTGTCTTTATAAATCTTAGCTTCGAGGGTAATACTATAGGTTGTCTCAAATATAACTTTTTATTCAATTCATACATCCATTTTTGTTTATAGCATTGATGATAATCTATGAATCCCCCTCGATTGAACTATATTTTCATCCTTTTTCTATTGTAATTTTGATCCTTATAAGAAGTGCCTTAGCCCCTACATAGTTGTTACTTGAAGTATCATATGACATGCAACAACTAGGTGTTAGAACCTACATCTTTGTGGGAGTTGTGAAGGATGAAATCACTCCATGCATAAGTGTTGGCACCAAGAGGTAGTCACCAAAAATATGCATGTTGATTGCGGTTGGATGGAGGTATCACAATAGGACAAGGTGAAACTAATGTTGAGTGCATTCTATATAAGAAGGTTTGATCCTCAGAGGAAGACCAAGATAGGGTAATGAATTTTACCTTGTGTAAATAGTTAAGATAGAGTGATAATATTTTGGAAGTACACTTCGTGATCTAGAGCTCATAAAATATTTTTGTTACCCAATGACTATGATGCAGAGCATCTTGCCGACCTAACACTGTAGAAGTTGAACTGTCATAGAGATGGAAGGTCAACTATTGGATCGTTATGTAACTACTCAAAAATTATAAATTATGTGTTTTCTCTAAGGGAGGGGGTTGTCTCTAGAGGAAAGTATGGAAGAGAACCGATTTCCAAATAAAAATTCTACCTTGTATTTTGTGATAAATAAAAATGAATATATATATTTTTAAAACTAAATTTGAGTCACCATTGTGAATGTGGAATATTTATTCTTTACAAGCCAAGTGCATTAGTGTCTAACATGTGTAGTTGCAGGAAAGCACATTGAGCATCAAAAATTAACTCAGAGAGAACTAATATGCTGGTGTCACAAAGATGAGGGATGTTACTAGCATGAAATCTAAAGAACCATAGAATTTTAGGTTGGAGAATATAGTCGTTCATGATTAAGATCTAAATTATATGAGTTACAATTATTTGAGAAGAATTTTGATGAGAGGATGTGAGCTATTTGATTAAGGAGGCTATTAAAACTAGATTATCCAAGGAGGTACTCCGTAAGAAAATATATAATAACATAATTTAGGGCTATGCATAAGGGCTTGAACCCAAAATGTACTTTTAAAAAATGGTGAATCTGTTTTGAAACCCTAGCGAATCCTGATCAACTTCATGTAGGAGGACATGGTGAATTATCTTATTTTTTCACCAAAAATTATAAAACATTGGTGAATTTAACAATTTTGATCAAACCATGTACAAAACAAGGTCCGATCATAAATCGCATGTAAAACAAGATCCCAGATGTGGATTGGGTGCAAAAAAGAACTTGAATGCAGATCAGATGCAAAATAGAGTTCGGATGAAGTTGGGTTATAACCTAAGAAAAATTTTAGTTTAGAGGGTGCAAAACTGGGACTTTCCAAGAGGTCATCCATCTGAGTACTACTCTAGTTGAGCATTCTTAACTATGGATTTTTTGATGGGTTCGAAAACATCAAGTCATCTTGGATTTTTGAATTTTTGGTTGTTTTTGTGAGGAGGTCTAAAAAAAATGGTCCTTGTAAACCTTGAAATTCCATTTTTTCCCTTCTTCATTTTTCCAACTTGCCTGTACTAGATTTTGCACCCGTCGCCCACCTGGACCAATTTTTACTCCCATACCCCACCCCAACTAGTTTTTGCACATGTCCTCCACATAAACTAGTTTTTGCACCCGAACCCCACTCAGGAAAATTTTTGCACCCATCCCCTATCCAAACTAGTTTTTGCAATCGTCCCCCACCCAAACCAATTTTTGCACCCACCCTCCATCTGGACCAAATTTTTCACTCGTCCCCACTCGGACTAATTTTTGCACCCATATCCCATCGGATCAATTTTGCACCCATCCCACATTCAAACCAGCTTCTGCACCGGTCCTACATTCGGACTAGTTTATGCACCCACCCACATCTGGTCCAATCTTTGTACTCATCTAGCATTAGAACCATTTTTTGCACCTGGTCTAGACCCACCCCACATCTTGGTCAATTTCTACACCTAGTTTATATTCGGATTAGTTTTTGCATCCTGATCACTTTCTACACCCATCCCACATCTGGAGCACTTTTTACACCCAGGTTGCATTTGGGGCTCTTTTGCATTTGGATTACGGGTCAGATGCAAAAAGTGCCTCAAATGTGGACTAGGTGTAGAAAGTGGTTCAAATTCTGTCCACATACAAAAATTGGTTCGAATGTAGTTTGATTGTAGAAATTTTTCCAGATGCAATCTGAGTGCGTAAACTAGTCCTAATGGTGCACAATCTAATGTACGAGTATCGTACTCTAATGTTTTATTTGTATGGGTATGGTTGTCATGTTACATTTATATACTACTATAAGAGGTAAATTTGATGGGATAATTTTAAAAAAATTATAATTTCATGGTGAAAAGGATCCTCAGTTTAGGCAGGAGTGCTGGTGATTAAAAAAAAAATGATAGTATTATTATCAATGCGTGAGGAACCAACCCCTAAAATTTACTGATCCAAAATTTTTTAGTGAATGGGCTAATGTCTAGGGTCCCCATTTCTTCTAATTTTGAAAATCTGAATATTTTCCCAATTGGTGAATATTTGCTATTGTGCATAACCCTAACATAATTGTATGATTGAGTAATTTATATGAAGAATTGTTGACTATTTAATTCATCATAAATTCAGATTCTTGAATTTTGGAAATTCATACAATTGAATGATTCATTCAAATCATACAAGTAGGTTTGTATTAGGTGAAATGATATAATATATTGCATAATCAAAGGTATAAATACAATTTCTATAGGCTAAAGATAGCCTAACAAATTGCTATCGTTAAGATATCTAACCTACTAATAAAGTACTAATAATATAATATTCGATAAATAGAAAGATTTATCGAATATCTAACCTAGGTAAAATAAACTAATCCACCTAGGAGTATTAACTAATTACCAAATGAGGTAATAATTATAGTTACTAACATAGTAACTCTAACATCCCCCTTTATTACATTATTTGGGTAATGTATATAACTTCCCCAATACAGTGAAGAAGAGAAATAAAATAAAATATGTTGATATGTTGGCTCATGCTCTTGCTTAGGATCTGGCTCATAGCTCTGGCTCTGGCTCTAAGTTTACCTCTAGATTTGTACCTCTAGGTCTATCTCTATATCTACCTATGAATCTACCTCTAGATCATTACCTATGGATCTGCCTGTAGATCTACCTTTTGAACTTTATCACTGGGTCTATCTTTAGGTTTGTCTCTTGGTCATTACCTCTAGGATTGCCACTCGATCTATCACTAGATCTACCTTTGGATCCACCATAGGTTTTACCTTTTAGGTAGAAGCCATACAACATTTCTTTCATATTGGTCCATTGTGTGAAATCTGGCCATCCACAATCAATATGAACCTTGTTGGTCATTTTCACTTTGTACCAACAATTTTAAGAGGAGTGATTTGTACATCCACATGAATCACAAGGATGTAGTTTCCAACATCTAGCTTCTACATGTCCTATTCTTCCACAATGATTACAACAATGCTTTGTAGGAGGTGTAGAAGATTTAGATTTTACAAACATGGTTTTATTGGTACTTGCTTGTCCATCATAGCCAAGGCCTTCATTATTTGGCCTAACATTTGGTATTATAGGATTTTTAATGCCTTACCCATGTTTACCTAATACTTCACCATTGAATCATATTTCCTTCATGAGTTTAGATCCAATGCCTTTGGTGTGTTTTTCAAAATACCCAAGTTGTTCATCTTCATAAATGCTTTTAAAAATATTATATTTGTCACTATTTATGAGATTATGGAGCTCATTTTTAGGAGGTTCAATTTTTAAGTCACTGATATCGTAAGCAAAATCTACTCATGTGATGAGATCACCTGTGCTATAACTGATATCTACTATTGAAGATATGAGGTCACCTATATCACAACAAGCATTGGTCATCATGGGCTTAAGGTTACTTGTATCACAACAAGCATTTACCACCATGGTTTGAAGGTCACTTGTGTCACAACAAGCATCAACCATTAGAAGTTTGACCTTTGTTTCCTCACTAATGTCCCTTTTTTTTTTACTGATGTCAAGTGTCACAACAACCAATGACATCTATATTGCCCTTAAAAATTCAATAGGGATTAAAGCACCATTTATTTGAAGATATCTAGAAACTTCAGAATCACTGAGAATGGAACTTACACCACTGTGTAGTATGAAAAATGTTCCATCCTCATATAAATTAGTTCCTTCCATATCTGCTGAAAAGTAAGAATTTTTAACTGATTTTGCACATTCAATTGATTTTGGGGTATTATTTTTCTTAGAGTTGCCCATTTTATTTAAGGTGTCTATTATCACAAAAAATGCACCTTTTAAAATGAAATTACAATGAAATTTTACAAAATAGTGGCTAAGGTGTCGGTCTCTACCAAAAATGTACCTTTACAAGTGTTGTTCCCTCCTTTTACAAAATATTCCTTGATGTAGGAAAGAAATTTTATCCCCCTTAGTGCAAAAATTGCAACTATGAAGCCTCTAGGGATTTTACAATATGACCTTCAATGATTTACAAAATTTCAAAATATTGTTGTATTGTGCAAAAATTAAGTTGACAAAAAAAATTGTCAAAAGTTGTAAAAAAAACAAGTTTTCCAACAAAAATGCACAAAAGCGATGAAGCAAATTTTTCACTTATGGTACCTATGGGAATGGAACCCATGATTTCTTAGTAATAATACCTTAGCATTCGGCCAAGAACCAGTTGGGATACTTGCCTTGGTGGGTATTAAAGGATATGTACTAACTTATATTTATGATCTTGTTGATCGATCGGACGATAGCACTCTAGTGCAATCTAGCCTCTACAGACTGTCCATCTATGCATCCACCATGAGCATAAAAATCATGCCTAATACCGAAGCTACCTCTTTGTCAAACATTTATAAATTTGTGATTATCTGTAAAACAAATAGTTCTATACCTATCTCTATAGAACCAGGGCAATTAATAGTAAATTATGGTGGATCTCCCACTATAATCAGTGGTTGTTCATCATTTTGTGGTAGCGTCTATACCAATGCAAAACCATATTCACCTATAAATTAATGTATCTTCCAAATATGGTCATCACTAGTGAATTTGTCTACCAATACGCTCATGTCTTCATCATGAGCACTCTTTATGGTTTTCTCAACACTACAAGGCTATCAAAAGTGAAACGAAATCATGATCGATGATGGTTGTGTGCAATAAAACTAGCTAGCAATTTTTGTAAACATAGTTTTATCTACCTATATATGTGAATCATAATAAATGTTATCCTGTGAATCACACCCATTCGAAACCTTTCTTGGCTTCTCAATTGTGTTTATGCGTGAGATATCTGCAAACAAAAATAATTACTCCTTTTATCATTCGTGGGATAGAAGAAAATCATATGCAAAATTACTATGATCAGATAGGATCATTGATTCACTGTACAAAACAATGATCAGGTTCAATGGAAGAAAAAAATAGCAAAATAGTTTGGGATATTACCCTACATCTACACCACAAGAACAATGTGAGTGGTATAAAAATGGTAATGATCACATAGACATTCAAACAACTGATAGTGGTCTAGTCCCTCCTTTTGCCTAGCCTCACCATGCCACTCAACTTACACCATATCATTCATTCACTTAGAGCAATTATCTATGTGTTTGTTGTGACCACCCTCTGCCACATCATCACTTGTTTTTGAGTCACATGTGTGTAGTCTAGCTTAGGTGCATGTGTTAGGTTGCAAATATACCACATGTTAGTACTTGATCAGCCACCACGTATCGATTGCATTGATATTATCTAGCCTTGCTATCTATGTATAAACATACATCTGCTCTAGATATGCTAGTTGTTGTGCACAACCATACTACATCGACTGGCTATGCGACATTGACATTAAGTCACTATGGGTTTGTCATGTGAGAGGTCCTTTGAACCCAAATAGCTAGAGGGTCAAATTTAGATACCAAGGTATAGTGAAGGTTATATCTGGATGAGATAGATATGTCACTCGATTCAAGTTGGCCATGTGAGAGGCCCTCTAAACCCAAATAGTCAAAGGGTCAGATTTGGATACTAAGGTGTAGCGAAGGTCAAATCTAGATGAGTCAGATCTATCACTCGATTCAATCAAGACCTACAGATCAGGTCCTCCTCTCCATGAATCTACAATGTGTAGTTATCAACATTCAGGTACCATCAAGTTAGATATACAATCTCGAACATAATTGAAATAAAAAATAGATCAAAATTAAATCGCTCTATGTGTGGAGTGATGGTATCCGCACTGATACCATATTACGTAAAGCTATATAATATATTGCATAATCAAAGGTATAAATATAATTTCTATAGGCTAAATATAGCCTAAAAAATTGCTAATAAATTGTTATCGTTAAGATAGTTAACCTACTAACAAAGTACTAACAATATAATATTTGATAAATAGAAATATTTATCAAATATCTAACCTAGGTAAAATAAACTAATCCACCTAGGAGTATTAACTAATTACCAAATGAGGTAATAATTATAGTTACTAACATAGTAAATCTAACTATTTGGAACTGTACAAGCAGATTAGAATTATACAAGGCAAGCTGAGAACAAAAGGAGTTTGGATGTGTAGAATGTCAAGAAGAATTGCAACCTAATCTAGTAGAATGATTGTAAAGAGTGTGTAGAAAACCGTTATATGGAGCATAAATAAAGATAAAGAGGAACCAAAAATAGAACCTATCATATGAAAGAAAAATCATACAACTGTACAAAAGAGAAGCATGCAATTAGGGTTGGAATGACCTTACGATAAAACTATAGCATTATAAAATGATCATTGGCAAAGGTTAAAAATCATACAATATGGCTCATAGTGCTAAACAAAGTTGTATATTTCTGTTATTGCATGGTTGAGAGTTGATTGAACAAAGGAAAAATAAATCATGTAGTCAATTGGCATAAGAAAACCATATAAGAGCTTGGCATTTTAGGTGATTTGTGCAATTATACGATTGGAGAAATAATCGTACAATTGTATGATTGGAGGTGTTGTTGAGAAAACACTACATTGTACCAATATAAGAAATCGTATGCTTGCAAGGTATTGTACGATTACTAGGGATCGTACAGTTATGGGGTATTGTATGATTACCAATTTATTGTACAATTTCTTGGATCATACAATTTGCTTGATCATATAATTGCTTGGATTGTATGATTATTATTGGATGGTACAACTTGTTGGATTGTATAATTTTATGGAGTGAATGGTTGCCTAGTTGTATAATTGTTGCTTGGGTTGAATGATCATTGGATTGTATGATGTATTGGATTGTATGATTTATTGTAGTGAATGGTCACCTAGTTTTCTTAGGTTGTACGATTATCGAGGTTGTATAATTACTACATGTATCTTATTATTACTAAGCCATTGTACGATTGCCAAGTTGAATAGCTAAAAAACCTATTGCATGGTTAATGTATTTAACGATTTTCTAAACTGAAGGATTGCAACTTTGATAGTACAATTGTGGTTCAAATAACTAGAATAAACAATTTAAGTTATCATTGGAGTATTCTTGGAAGTTGTTGTGTTTTTAATGCATCAAGTACCCCCAAGATAATATGATTTAAATGCAAGAAAAACAAAATGACAAAAGTTAAAACAAAATGATAACAAAAAAGGAACAATGCAAAATAGATGTGTAAACCAAAACCCTAGAATTTAGGGATAACTAGTTGCTCCCAAGTCTATCTAGATTAAATTTATGCCTTGTAAATCACCAAGCATAGATTCACTGACCAAAAGAAAAATAAACAATAGAAAGCAAAATAGGCATAATCAAAGTTGTTCATCGAATTTGTACCCTATAATGGGTATGATGCTGATTTGCACAAGGAGACTTAAAACAAAGAATCCATATGTAAAATAGAGTTTTAACACTAATTCAAATGATTTGAAAGTTAATGAATGCAAAGAGACAACCTAATAAGCTTGTAGAAGAAGCAAGAGCAAAGGTAGCACATCTCTCTTCCACAAAAAGATAAGTTTGTTTTCAAGGCTTCCTCACTTACAAATCACAAGAAGCGCACCAAGAGACAAACACCAGAGCACCAACAACACTAGCAGAAATGAAGATTACCAAAAACCTGTTGAGATTAATATTGCCAAAGAAAAACTATGTCGCTTGCTTGCTAGGTAGGTTAAAAAGAGATCCAATATCTTTATTCATAAAGGGTTTGGAGGGCTAAGTAAAATAGAAAAATAAAAAATAACCTTAGCCAAGTCCACACTTCAAAAGGTTAGCCCAAAATTTAGGCTTTTTTAAAGAAAAAGTCTATATTTACCGAATCCATACCGCGTAATTTACCGAGCATGAATTGGGTCAAGGTTAAGAAAAACAAAGCAAAACAAAAAAAGGGTTCAAACTTACACTTAGAAATTTTAAGAGCCTTCCAAGGGATTCTAAGAAAAAATCACTCATTTGGGTGGGCCAATTTTGCATATCTACAATTATCTATAGAGTTTTTTTCAATTTTACATCAACCTTAGATAAATAGATAAATAGAAGACATGAAATGACATGAGCTCAATTACTAAAACTCCTTGACTTTTGGATCCTAATATATGTATAAAAAGAGAGAAAGAAGCTTAAAGACATCAAATGACATAAGTTCAATTATTAAAAATTCTTGACTTTTTAGAAGATCCAAATTTAAATATTATCAAAACATATATCCATAATTATTAAGTTATTATAATACTACTATCACGAAAAAAAAAAAAAAACTTACTTCAATTCCATAAAATCATTTAAAAATAATAATAATAATAATAATAAAATTCCTCCATAACTTATGTATCTTCGAAAAAAAAAAACAATTTTATGTAAAGTATACCTATAAATTAACATCAACTCAATTATTATCACTATCAAGTTATTATATATATATATTGAACTTTATATATATATATATATATATATATATATATATATATATATATATATATATATATATATATATATTATCACTATCAAGTTATTATTATACTAATTTTCCGCCTGCTTCAATTTCATATAATCTCACTAAACAATCAAAACTCATGTAGTTAACTTATAATACATTTAGCATCCTCTATATGACGTCGCGCTTGTAATACAAATACTGTCCTCTGTACGCTCGGCATAGCACAGTTGGGGATTCTATTAAAAAGATGGATATGAAAAGTGCCATGGGTAGAAATTTTTTATTTTCTCCATCCGCTGATACAACTTGTGTATAACATGGATTATATTCATTTTATCTGATGCTAACATGGTTTTTATTTGATGTGCAGAAGAAGATTCAAAAAAGGAGAAAGCGAAGACGTTGAGGTGATTGGAGTGGGGTTATCCCGCACGGGCACCTCCTCTCTCAGAGATGCGCTCACCTTCTTGGGCTTTTCTTGTTATCACTTCTCCGAAATGACCAAAAACAAGCAAGAAGATCTATGGATCGATATCCTCCAGGGTAAACAAACAGATCTTCGTTTTATAAGGTTCTCTTTTTTTCATCTGTTTCTTATATTTATATTTGCAGGAAATCGTGTTAATTGGGAGCAAGTCTTCGAGGGATATACGGCTACCGTGGGTTTGCCTGCCGTGAAGGTTTACCGAGCGTTGATGGTGGAGTATCCGGAGGCAAAGATAATCCTTACTGTACGCGACAGCGAAAGCTGGTTTAGGAGAATCATGGAGACGGTGTACCGCACACACAACGACCCAAGGAGGATGCAGCTGGAGAGATCAACGAAGGTAGCGAAGCTGGTCGTCGTGGAGGGAACATTTCACGGAAGGTTGAATGACAAGGAATACGCCATCAGTATTTACGAACAGTACATTAAGGAGGTGAAGAGACTGGTTCCTGCGGAGAAGTTACTAGTCTTCGATGTGAAGGAAGAATGGGATCCTCTCTGCAAGTTTTTGGGTGTTCCCATGCCGCAGAAAGAGGTGGGTTTCCCTTAATCGAATGGGAAAGGTAGGGAAACACAGTACATCCCTCCTCCGGCATTGGGGTTTGAAGATTCGAAGTGCCAAGTCGTCTTGGATGTTGATTTTGTAATTAGGTTTATTGTAACTTAGGAAAAGATAGATAGATATTAAAGTGGAACTGAACAAGAACATATTACATTTTTGTGTTATTTATTGTTTTTGATGAACACAATAAAATATTATAAAAAAATCAAATTCAAATTTTAATTTTATTTTGAGATCTGCAAGGATAAGTTCTAATAAATAATTATATTCTAAAATAATCACAAGACCAAATCTATTGAAGTAAAAAAAATTGATTACATTGTAATATAGTTGACTACCATCTAATTTATATTTCTATATATGTAAATTTATTATTATAAATAGATAGGTATTAACATGGAACAAAATTTTAATCATAGAATATGATATTACAGAGTATGTATATATATTAAGCTCCATAATAAGATTATAATCTTATTTTAAAATGCAAAAAGTTTTTTTCCTCCTTCGATGATACAATCTTATTAAAGATAAAAGCTAAGGTCTTTGTATGGAATTAGAATAAAATCTTATTTAAAATGCAAAACTCTTTGCTCCTCTTTGGATGATACAATCTTATTAAAGATAAAAGTTAAGGTCTTTGTATGGGATTAGAATGTTAAACTCTTTGCTCCTCCTTGGATGATACAATCTTATTAAAGATAAAATCTAAGGTCTATGGGATTAGAATGTTGGTTTAGGGTGTGCTATCCCCTAGTACTCTTAGTGCATCCTTTAGATTATTATTTTAAAATTTGATTTAAGAAAGTTTTAAATTTTTTAATAATAACTTTATAAATAGTTATTATTTTAAATTTATTTGAATATATATTATTTTTTATTTTATTTTAATTTAATAAAGCAATAAATATTATTTATGTATTATGTTATAAAACGATGTGTTAAAATTCATGTTTCATACATGTGAAAAATAATTAACTCGCATGTGATGACTACAAAATATTGTTCTACTTTGTGCTAATATTTTTCTTTATAGAGGGGGAACAGACTTTGATTCAAATACTCAAAAGGTTAACACAAATATTATTTGGATTAAGCTTCATGACGTCTCTTTTTATTTATGGCATGAGACTATCCTAAAAGGTATTGCAAAAATGCTAGGAGATATTGTTATGATCGACACTGCAACTAAGGCCAAATATAGAATGATCTTTGCTAGAATGTGTGTGAATTTGGAACTGGATGCTAACATCCTTGATTTCATTGATCTACTTTCAAATATTGACTCTCAGATTCAATCCATTGAATATGAAAATAGACCATCCTTTTACTCTGAATGCAAAAAACCTAGGCATGAGTTCACTCATTGTCCATTCTCTTCCTGAAAAAAGGTAGTGGGCCCTCAGGTTCCTACGGTTGATGCTTCCCCAACATGAGCTCCACTCAAGTCTTTTGTTGGGTTATATTCAAGGCAAGAAAGATAGAGGTATTGTAGATACAACTATTCAAGTTTATTTTGTGAAGCCTTCTTTTACGCTTTCTTGTTTGAATCTCCTTTAAAGCAAACCCTTTGAATTTTTAGCCTCTAGGGTATATTTAGTTGTTGTAGAAAAATATTACTATAATTTGATGGTTTAGAATCAGATACTTTAAAACCTAAAGTGAATCTTCCTTCAAGCTCTAGCAAGGAAGCCTTGGTTTTAGAAAGTTCTCATTTGGTTTCAAAAAGTTCTCAAGGATCTCCTTCTAAGAGCAAAAGTAATGTGGGGAGAGTTCTTATGTCCTTGGATCTAGTAACAAGAACTCAATTAAAAGGGGAAGTAGGTGTAGGGGTTGAGAGGAAAGTGGGAATACCTCTCATCAAAGCTTTTATAAATTGGGAATCAAAATTAGACATTGCCAATGAATCACAGTGAATCTTGAATTTAGACTAAGGGAAAGATCTTTTAGAAACTCATGTTAATTTGATAGCCCCAAAATCTTGATCCTTCGACCTCAACAAGTAGAGGAAAAAAACCTGATTTTTTACTACTGAAGATGATGATCTAGTCTTAGCTTGTAAGAGGTTTACCTCGATCCATTTTGCTCCATTCTAAAATATGTGTAGATTGCTCTTATATCTCTTAGAAGATTAGGTTTATTTTTCTAAGACATTCTCAATGGAGAACTTTTGGATGTTGAGATAATTTTGGTTCTTGTAGAACATCTCTATGGTGGAGGTGTTCCTATCCTTTGAGGTTTTGGTATCTCAAGATTATTGTTGGTCTTTTATCTTCTCTTGATTCTATGTTTCTTTTCTGGTGATGGATAGTTGGGCTATGCCTCTCTTATCTTTTTAATCTTGTTCTCTATCAATCTTGTGCTAGAACTTTTTTATTGTTCTTTTTGTAAATTTGTAAAATGTTTGAGGACCCTTTTAAAATACATTCTTCCACATAATCAAAAAACTATATATTTTTAATTTAATATAATTTATTAATGTTCATTTATACCATTTATTGAATATTTAGTTATTTAAACTTTTATATCAGCATAGCTTGATCTATATCTTCTTTTAAAGTTTGATTTTCATTTTCAAATACATTAACAAGATTAATTGACATAATTTTTTATTAAACAATATATTAAAATTTTATTAATTTTAAAGTAAATTTAGAACACTTTTGCTAATCAAAAAATGTTATCATCCAATAAAAATAATAATTCTAACAACTATTATTTGTTAAATTTTACTAAATAAATAAAGATATGAATCCTTTTTGTTTGTATTGGTTAACAAATTATGTTTAATATATTTATTTTAATTTATAGTAAAAAAATAAATTATAGTTATAGTATTAACATGTTAGTTATGAAATATTATTTATGAGAGTGAGTGTGATCTCAAAGTGAGTTGGAAGCATGTGCAATAATTAGGAAGCATGAGCAAGAAGTAGGAAGCAAAGTACTATCAAGGAGTGAGTTTCACTTCTTGTTCTGGATATTAGGAGAAACTCAAAAACTAAAGGATTCATATGAAAAAATCTAGGTAATATGACAAGAAAATCATTCTTGAAAGTCCTTACTAGAAGTAAGAATACCCTAGTTGAAAGTAAGAATGTCATAATCGAAAGTATGGATGCCTTAGCGATAAGATAAAAAGTGAATCTATGGAAAACCCTATCCTAACAACAAATGCTACACCAAAATTAATAATCAAGGATGATATGATGGAGCATGATATAATGATTATTAAAACCAAAGGATTTATGTGTAATTTCTATGTTAGCTAGATTCTTTTTAGGTTTAAAATTGGATCAAGTGGAACTGGAGATGGAATTCAAATTGCTTCCTAACTTTTCTTTCAAAGGGTTTTTTTCTCATTATCCTATCTAGTTCAAAAATAAGGATGGTAGCCCTTAGTTTAGGGGTAAATATCTATTATATTTAATAACATAGAGTGAGAAATTTTCTAAGGATATGGGGACTACTAAGTATTTGATATGGATTAGGCTTTTTGGAATTCCTTATCAACTTATCAATAGCGGGTTTTAAAGAATATTGGTAATACTTTAGGGGAATTTTTCTAGGAGGGACCAAAAACTAAGGAGAGAAGTCATGTTGTTTACACTCAAATATGTGTTGTAATTGATCTTTCACAACCTTTATCATGGCCCTTTAGTATTAAATCCAAATCAATAGAATGATATGAACAAGTGTATTATGAAAATATTGCATTCCAATGTTGAAAATGTTACAATACTTAAAACGTGGAAAGAGATTACAAAGTGAAAATGATGGAGAAAGATATGGAAAATTTTATGCATAAGGAAAAATTCAATATGAAACAAAGAGATCACATCAAAGTAGAATTTTGGTCAAATGAAGGATTTTTCACTCCTAATAAATTGACAAGATAAACCCCTATGCATCATCAAATGGAAAAGGTCATTATAGTTCACTCAAATCAACCATTAGAAGAAAAATGATACAAGCGATGAGGAAGTACAATGCACAAGTTCAAATATAGGAGTTAAAGGTATGAAGAAATATAGAGGGAAAATTTTAAAGCAAATGATATAATGGAGTTCAAGGCCAATCTAGGTAAATTGTCTTCATTTTCCTCAAGTAGCAGAGAATATTCTCCTTGTAATAGAAATTTTAGTATAGAGTGTATCCATTGCACTTTAGGGTTATAAGATCAACATAATAAAGAAATGCATATGAAGGATATTCGTTAAAATTTAGGATTTATAGGAAAACATAAAAGAGTGATTGTTATTGATGATCATCCTTGCACTTTAATATTTTTAGGAAAACAGAAAAAAAAAGTGCTTATGAGGATATTCCTTGCATCTTAGATTCTTTGTGGCAACATACATCTTTAGATAATAAGTCCCATTATAAAAAATATGGAAAAATAGAATATAGTGATGAAGATGAAAGTTTTTATGGAAATATAAAAAGGATAGGAAGACCATTAAAGCATGAACAAAGAAATAAAGAAACTCAAAGGGATATCGGTTTGGGAAGCCAAATAAAAATATCAAAGATGTTAACAAGAAATGGGACTAAACCCATTATAAAAGTAAGAAGTGATGTTGAAAATTATATCATGGAATATTAGGCATATGAATAAGACCCCTAAAAATAGATTTATTAAAGAATTAATAGGTTATAGTCTTGAGTTTATTTTGATTAAATAAATAATTTAATCTAGTGATGCATGTAAGGATAATTTTAAAAAAATTGAAATATGGGTGATTATCTAGCAATTTCTTCTATAGGAGCTTCATGTCATTTTGCAACAATATAGGACAAATATAAATGGGATGGACAATTTTTAGAAGCAAAAAGAAATTGGGTTGTAAACTATTTTAAAAGAAAGAGGAAAATATCAATGTAAAGGGTTATAAATGTATATACTCCAACTATGGTCACTCCTCATGAAATATGTTGGAAGGGACTTTGATGGCTTTAGCACCATTCCATCATAAAAAAAAAAATGAGAGAGAGAGAGAGAGAAAGAAACATCTATTATTGATGAATGAAAATTGATACATTCGAGTAAGGGTATGAGACCCTTTATGTAGGAAGATAGGTTCCTTGGATAACACTCTACCTATATGTGTAAGGGATAACTTGCACATATATAGCTTGCACATTGACACTTATGCATTTACTATGTTGCATGAAGTAACTAGATAACTTTCCCCTAAAGTAATCTAGCATAACCAAATGTAATATATTCTAACACCCCCCTGTATTACATTATTTGGTATGAAGTTCTCTTGAATCACATAGATGATCTCTAAAGGTGTGAAACTTGATTTTTTTGAGTGCCTTTGTAAAGATGTTTGCTAGTTGATCTTCTATAGGAATATACTTGAGGATAATGTGCTTGTTCTAGAAGTGTTCTTTGATGAAATAACATTGATTTTTGATATGCTTTGTTCTTTCATTTATGATCTGATTTTTTATCAGATTTAATACTCCTTAATTATCATAGAATATCATAGTCAGAATTAATTTGATTCCCATGTCAGATAGTATGTATTGTAACCATAGGGCTTCACAGGTTGTATCTATTGTTGTTATGTATTATGTTTCAGTTGATGATGGTGCTATTGTATGTTGTTTATTTTTGTGCTAAGATATGGGTCTTCATCCGAGATAGAAGACATAACCTGAGGTAGATTTCCTATCATCAATAGACCCAACATAGTCTAAATATGAGTATCCTTGTAGATAAAAGTATTTGACATTATTCATATGAGTTATTCCATAGTCTATAGTCTTCTTGATATATTGTAATATTTTTTTCGTAGCTTTCCAATGACTTTCTCTTGGTTCTTGCATGAACCGTGAAAGATAATTTACTACAAATGCTATGTCTGGTTGGTTTTTTGTTAAGTATAGAAGGCTTCCAATCAACTGACGATACATTGTTTCTAAAATCAATGGTGTTTTACCATTTTTAGATAGTTGAATTCTTTGTTCCACTGGTGTATCTTTAGTCTTGTACTCTATCATCTTGTATTTTTCAAGAAGGGCTTTTACATATTTTGATTGAGTGATAACTATTTTATCTTCTCCTTGATAAATCTCTAAACCAAGGTAGTAGTTCATTAGCTATAGATCTGTCATTTCAACTTATCTTCTCTAGATCCTTTTTGATATCACTTATTAACTTTTTTGAACTTCCAATAATCATTACGTCATCAACATATACTATGAGGATCAAAATATCATTTCCATTCTTCTTGGTATATAGACTAGGATCTGTTGTAGCGAAGTTAGTCCTAATGGAGGGAACATTCCACATAATGTTGAATGACAAGGAATACGCCATTAGTATTTACGAACAGTACATTGAGGAGGTGAAGAGATTGGTTTTTATAATGAAGTTACTAGTCTTCGATGTGAAGGAAGAATGGGATCCACTCTGCAAGTTTTTAGGTGTTCCTATTATGGAGAAAGAGGTGGGTTTCCCTTAATCAAATGGAAAAGGTATGGAAACATAGTGTAGTCCTCCTCTGGCATTGGGGTTTGAAGCATTCGAAGTGCCAAGTCATCTCAGATGTTGATTTCTTAATTAGTTTTATTGTAACTTATTATAAGAACATATTACATCTTTTTCTATTTAATATTTTCTTTATGAGTATAATAAAATATTATAAAAAAATCAAATCCAAATTTTAATTTTATTTTGAGATCTTAAAAAATTTAATATGCCTTTGTAAGGATAAATTCTAATAAATAATTATACTCTAAAATAATTGCAATACCAAATCTATTCAAGTAAAAAGTTTTGATTACATTGTAATATAGTTGACTACCATCTAATTTATATCTCTATATGTACAACATTTCATTAAATTTGAGCCCAATTTATTATTACAGATAGATGTATAGGTATTAATGTAGAATAAAATTCTAATTATGGAATATGGTATTACACAGAATATATATTAAGATCCATAATAAGATTAAAATCTTATTTTAAAATGTAAAATTCTTTGCTCCTTCTTATTTGACACAATCTTATTAAAGATAAAAGCTAAGGTCTTTGTATGGGATTAGAATGTTGGTTTAGGGTGTGAGATCCCTAGTACTCTTATTACACTCCGTAGGCTATTATTTAAATTTTTAATAAATAATTTTATAAATAGTTATTATTTTAATTTTTTTTGAATATATATTATTTTTATTTTTATTTAATTTAATAATGTAATAAATATCATTTATATATTACATTTTAATCCATGTGTCAAAATTCATGCTCCATACATGTGAAAATTAAGTTAATTAAATAGAAGTGAAGTTCCCAAGTATGAATAATGTAAAATAAGTTCCCATATTTTAGACCATGCATATGAAGGTTGTGGAACTTGTCTATTAGACCATGCATATGAAGGTTGTGGATACTTCAGACAAGTTGAATCCTCCAAATGGATTAATACCAGCATATTTTGGTATATGAAATAAACATGTTGGGTAACACTTGTGGATGATGTTGTTTTTATAAATTTAATCAGTTGGATAACATTATTGGATGTTGTCTTCATAAATATTAGCTTCCAAGGTAATACTATATGTTGTCTCGAATATAATTTTTTATTCAATTCCTACATCTATTTTTTTTTATAGCATTTATGATAATTTGTGAATCCCCCTCGATTGAAATATATTTTCATCTTTTTTCTATTGCAATTTTTATCCTTATAAGAAGTGCCTTAGCCCCTACATAGTTGTTACTTGAAGTATCATATGACATGTAGCAACTAGGTGTTAAAACCTATATCCTTGTGGGAGTTGTGGAGGATGAAATCACTCCATTCATAAGTGTTGTTATTGATAGGCAGTCGCCAACAAAGTGTATGTTGATTGCGGTTGGATGGAGGTGTCGTAATGGGGTAAGGTGAAACTAATGTTGAGTGCATTCTATATAAGGAGGTTTTATCCTTAGAATAAGTCCAATACAGGATAATGAAGTAGACCTTGTATAAATAGTTAAGATAGAGTGATAATAGTTTAGAAGCACACTTCAGGATCTGGGGTTCATGAAACATTATTGTTACCCAATGAGTATGATGTAGAGCATCTTGCTGACCTAGAACTATAGAAGCTAAACCATCACAAAGATGGAGGGCCAATTGTTGGGTTGTTATGTAACTACTCAAAATTTATAAATTGTATATTTTCTCTAAGGGATGGGTTGTCTCTAGAGGAAAGGATGGAAGAGAATTGGTTTCTAAATAAACATTCTACCTTGTATTTGTGATAAAGAAAAATGAATAAAATATTTCCCAAACTAAATTTGAGTCACCATTGTGAATGTTGAATCTTTGTTCTTTGCAAGCCAAGTGCATTAGTGTCTAGTGTGTGTAGTTTCAAGAAAACACATCGATCATCAAAAAATAACTCAGAGAGAACCAAGGCACTGGTATCACAGAGATGAGGGATGTTGTTATCCTGAAATACAGAGAACCATAGACTTCTAAGCTGGAGAAAATAGTTGTTCATGATTAAGCTCTGAATTATATGAGTTATAATCATTTGAGAAGAATTTTGATAAGAGGATTTGAGTTTTTTTTATTAAGGAGGTTGTTAAAACTAGATTACCCATGGAGGCACCATGCAAGAAAATATATAATATCATTCAAGGTTATGCATAAGGGACCTGAAATGTACTTGTAAAAGAATGACGAATTCATTTTAAAAGAGGACATGGTGAATTACCTTATTTTTCACCAAAAATTATAAAACATTGGTAAATTTGATAGTTTTGATCAGACTAGGTGCAAAACAGGGCCCGGTCGTAAATCAGGTGCAAAAAAGAGCTCGGATGCAGACCAAGTGCAAAACAAGGTTCAGATGAACTTGGATTATAACCTAAGAAAAATATTATTTTATGGGGTGCAAAACTAAGACTTCCCATGAGGTCACCCATCTGAGTACTATTCCAGTCGAGTATGCTTAACTGTGGAGTTTTTGATGGATTGGAAAACATCAAGTCATATTGGTTTTTTGAATTTTTTATTGTGGTTGTGAGGTCTAAACAAATAGGGTCCTTTTTTTGTTTCTTACCTTGTAAACATTAAAATTCTATTTTTTCCTTTCTTATTTTTCCTAACTCGCTCATACTATATTGTGCACCCATCCCCCACCCATACCAATATTTGCTTCCATCCCCCACATGAACCAGTTTTTGCACACATCCCCCACCTGGACTAATTTTGCATCCATTCCCTATTCAAACCAGTGTTTGCAACTGTCCCTCACCTGGATCAATTTTTGCACCCGTTCCCCACCCGAACCAATTTTTGCACCCGTCCCCACCTAGACCAATTTTTGCACTTGTCCCCCACTAGACCAATTTTTGCACCCCTCCTGCATTCAAACCTGCTACTGCACCTGTCTTGCATTTGAACTAGTTTTTGTACCCACCCACATTTGTTCCAATTTTTATACCTATCCCACATCCAAACCAATTTCTACACCCATTTTAAACCCACCCCACATCTTGGTCAATTTATACACTTGGTCTACATACAGACCAATTTCTGCACCCAGATCACTTTCTACTCCTAGCCCGCACATGGACCACTTTCTACACCTAACCCGCCTATGGACCACTTCCTACACCCAGACCGTATTTGGGGCACTTTTGCATTTGGATTATGAGTTGGATGCAGAAAGTGCCTTGGATGTGGTCTAGGTGTAGAAAGTGGTTCGAATTCGATCCAAGTGCAAAAATTGATCCGGATGTGGTCCGATTGTAGAAATTGGTTCGAGTGTGGTCTGGGTGCAAAATTTGGTCCTAATGGTGCACAATCCAGTGTATGGGGATTGCACTCTAATGTTTTAGTTGTATGGGTATGGTTGTCATGTTATGTTTATATACTACTATAAGAGGTGAATTTGGTGAGATAATTTAAAAAAATTATAATTTCAAGGTGAAAAGGGTCCTAAGTTTAGGTGAGAGTGTTGGTGATTTAAAAAAAAATGATAATATTATTATCAATGCATGGTGAATCGACCCCTAAACATTTTTTGGCCTAGAAATTTTGGGAAAATGAACTGACGTATAAGGTTCCCATTTTTGTCACTTTGCAATTTTGAAAATTCGAGTATTCGTCTAATTGGTGAATATTCACCACTATGCATAATATTGACATTATTGTATGATTGAGTAATCTATACGAATAATTTTTACCCATTTAATTCATCATAAATTTAGACTCTTGAATTTTGGAAATTCATTCAAATCATACAAGTTGGTTTGGAACCGTACAAGTAGATTAGAATTATACAAGGCAAGATGATAACAAAATGAGCTTGGTTGAATAGAATGGTAGGAAAATTTACAACCTAAGCTAGTTGAATGATTGTAAAGAGTGTCCAAACAACCATTACATGGAGCATAAATAAATATAAAGAGGAACCAAAGAATAGAAGAACCTACCATATGAAAGAAAAATTGTACAACTATACAAAAGAGAAGCATACAATTAGGGTTGGAATGACCTTACGATAAAACTATAGAATTGTAAAGTGGTCATTGGAAAAGGTCAAAAATCATACAAGATGGTTTGTAGTGCTCAACAAAGTTGCAGTTTTCTATTATTGCATCATTGAGAGTTGATTGAACAAAGGGTAAAGAAATCATGCAGTCAGTTGGCATAAGAAAACCATATAAGAGACTAGGTATTTTAGGAGAATCATACAATTATAAGATTGGAGGAAGAATCATACAATTGTACTATTGGAGGTGTTGTTGAGCAAACACTGCATTGTACGGTTATAGAAAATTGTATGATTGTGAGGTATTATACAATTACTAGGGATCATATAGTTGTAAGGCATTGTATTATTACCAAGTTATTGTACAATTTCTTGGATTGTACAATTTGCTTGATCTTATAATTGCTTGGGTTGTATGATTGTTTTTGGATGGTACAACTTGTTAAATTGTATGACTTGATGAAGTGAATACTTGCCTAGTTGTACAATTGTTTCCTGGGTTGAATGGTTGTTGGATTGTACAATTTTTTGTATTGTATGATTTGTTGCAATGAATGGTGACCTAGTTGTACGATTGTTGCTTAGGTTGTACGACAATTGGGTTTGTATGATTGCTACTTGTATCGTATAATTATCAATCCATTGTATGATTACCAAATTGAATAGCTAGAAAACCTATTGTATGGTTAATGTATTGAACAATTTTTTAAACTGAAGGATTACCCCTTTTATTGTACAATTGTCGTTCGAATGACTATAATGAACAGTTTTATTTGCCATTGGAATCTTCTTGGGATTTTTTATATTATTACTGCATCAGTTTCTCCCAAGATAATATGATTTAAATGCAATAAAAATAGAATGACAAAAGTTAAAACAAAATGATAAAAAAAAAGGAACAATGTAAAATAGATATGTAAACCAAAACCCTAGGGTTTGGGGACAAATAGTTTCCACCAAGTCTATCTAGACCGAATCTACGCCCTGTAAATTACCAAGCACAGATTTGGTAACCAAAAGAAAGGTTTTGGGGACAAATAGTTACTCCCAAGTCTATTTAGACCAAATCTATGCCCTATAAATTACCAAGCACAAATTCGGTAACCAAAATAAAAATAAACAACAGAAATAAAAATAAGCAAAAACAAATTTTTTCATCGAATTTGCACAATGAGACTTAAAAAAAAGAATCCATATGTGAAATTTAGTTTTAACACTAAATAAAATGATTAAATAGTTAATGAATGCAAAGAGACAACCTGATAAGCCTGTAGAAGAAGCAAGAGAATCCATTTGTTTTTATAGCATTGATGATAATTTGTGAATCCTCATTGATTGAAATATATTTTCATCCTTTTTCTATTACAATTTTTATCCTTATAAGAAGTGCCTTAGTCCCAACATAGTTTTTACTTGAAGTATCATATGACATGTAGCAACTAGGTGTTAGAACCTACATCCTTGTGGGAGTTGTGGAGGATGAAATCACTCCATGCATAAGTGTTGGAACTGAGAGGCAGTTACCAAAAAAGTGCATGTTGATTGTGGTTGGATGGAGGTATCGCAATGGGGCAAGGTGAAACTAATTTTGAGTGCATTCTATATAAGGAGGTTTGATCCTTAGAGGAAGACGAATACAGGATAATTAAGTTGACCTTGTGTAAATAGTTAATATAGAGTGATAATAGTTTGGAAGCACACTTCTTGATTTGGATCTCATGAATTTTTTTTGTTACCTAATGAGTATGATGCAGAGCATCTTTTTGACCTAGTACCTGATGAGTTTCGTTATTTTCATCATTTAGTTTTCAATATTTTTCAAATCCAGGGTGGTGTCCAAGGTTGTCTATGATAGAAAGTTTAGGTAGATTACAATTCAGGCATTCAGTTCACAAACATATATTAAATGAAATAGATGTTGGTTTAGCCTTTTTGGTATCACACTAAACCTAATATGTAGAATGGAAACTATTTTAAATTAAAAAAATTAAAATATCTTCTAAGACATGAAATGGAAAACTAGTTACAGTTGCAGGAAAGGAAATTTCAAAATTTTAAATCTTGTTGAATTGAAACCTAGATTACCTTTGTAGAATTGAAAAAAAAAAAAACTAAATTGATAGGATGCTTGAAATGGAAACATTCATGCTAAAGGAAAATTACAAGCAAATTTTAGTGTTCTGTTGTAGAAGGTTGTCAGATTTCTACTACAGTAACTGACACGAAATAAAGTTGCTAAAACTTGATAATTTGCAAAAATAGTAAAAACAAGGGAACTGCAATTTTATGCTATTTGTCAGCTGACACACATTCTACACAAAATCACAATTGAAAGCATAGAATTATTACATAAACTCAAAAACAAGGGTTAGTATATTCAATTAACAAGAAACAAAAATTGGCAAGCATTCTGGTATAACTGTTGCAACAAGGATATCAGAAAACCTGTCATTAATTAGTCCTCCTTCCAGGCATGAAAGTGGGTCCTTGCTCTCCAATATAGAAGAAGGTAATAAAAACACTTACTATTTAAAATAATTACTCAACTCACAAAATAAATATAAAAATTTTGCACTTTATTTTACTATCAACACACGTTGAACTGTTATAGGAAACACTTTTTAGTGTTCACTATTCAACTCCCTACTTGCTACTACTACTTACTAACTTTCTACTAGCACAAAAAATAAGGGAGCTCAATTATTTATACTATTCTATTACATATGTCTCGTGCACAATATCAGTTGCATTGCTATTTATCAATGATTTATTATCAGCTTTACAACTGACTTAGTGTAAATCAAGACAAAGTTTGTTGTAGTAGGCATTTATTGGCTCTTGGATGCATCCTCAATGGTGGGAGTGAGTTGGAATAGGTTGGAAAAAGTCTATCACACCTATCCTCATCTCAAAATACCTTTTCCCGATCGAATTGGGTGCAATTCTCCTCGTTTGGACTAAAACAAGCTTTCTACCCTATCATTCCAAAGCTTCTTCAGAATATCCAATAGTGAAATATACTTTATGCTCAACTGTGATAAAAAAAACCAAAAAATAAGTTTTAACCAGACAAGACATCTATCATATTCCTCATAAGATGTTTCCAATCAGTTTTGTATGCTCATGCTGACAAATTCCAAGCCATGCCATTCATTGATAATTGGCTGGAATTTGTATGGCTGTTTCCTGTAGTTTCCAGATTTTCTACACAGTCCTAAGAATTTGGTGCCAAATCACAATTCAAATTGTTTGGAATGTAGTAAAAATATTTAAATAGCATTAGGAAGTGATAAACATCAGCACACATCATACTGCTATCTAAATTATGTATTTTATTCACTAAATAACAGTGCAACAATGTTGCACAACTATCCCTACCTTATAGCTATTATACCTTGTTGTTGTCCATTTAGATCATGTGGGAATGCATCCAAGTGGGTCAAAAGTCTTCTTTGATCTCCATGAACACATTCCAACCATTTTCCCATGCTTTGTTTGACAACTTCAAGGTGCTCTTGTAATGTGATAGCTTGCTGATTTTTCTATGTTGCACAAAACCTATTAATGCCCTGTTTTGCAACAGAGACTTATTTTGGCACCATTTCACCTCAAAAACTCATTTTAGGTGGGAAAATATTTAAATAACATAATGCAGTTATAAACTTCAGCACTCCTTATCAGCTACCATTTTTATTATGCATTTTTCACTTAACTAATCATGCAAAAATAGTCATAAAAATGTTGAAAATAGTCAAAAAGAGGGGTACAATGCTCCTAACATAAAATCATGCAAACACTTAACAAGTAATATATTTTAATCAACTATTTGGCAATTAACTTTGTTATGTTTTGTAATATGGCAATTTTTAGATGTTCAAAATAGTGCAAAAATGAGGTATTTATGGGCCTCATCATCCCCCCCAACTTGAACTGATGCATGCCCTCATGCATCCTAGTAGGCCATAGCAATATGTAGGTCACCTTTTGAACAACATTTGCCTCCTGAGAAATTGCTGCAATTTTTGAGAAATGATGAAAATGTTGAAAATTTTTCAAAATGTTGAAATTGCATAAAAATCTGAAAGTACTGTAATTTCTGAAAATTGTTGCAAATTCTGAAGTTGTTGTCATTTCTAAAAATTGCTGAAATTATCCTATTTGTATGGATTTGTCAAGAGAAAGTGTTTTTGAACTACCATTTTTTCTTTCTTGTAATGATTTCTCAAAGGATCCTACAGTTCTTGAAGTAGATGATTGTAATTCTATGAAAATTCCAACATTTGTAGAAATCATAAATTCAGACAACTTTGGCATGGATTCAACATCTTGTTGTGAAATTTTTCTTCCTGTGGTAGGTAAAGGGTTTTTAAGAAACCATCATTTCCTTAATGTATTCATTCTATGTTTATTCTCTAAATGGACTGAAATGCAATTATCAACACTTGTTATACCAGTTATTTCGTTCAGGTTTTACTCTGAAGTTCACAACTTAGTATACTAACAACTGTTTGACTACTTTTCTCTTCTAACAACACCGTGTTCCCTAAAAATGGTTTCAAAAATAATGAGTGTTGTTATTGTCATCTTTTAATTTTTAATATTTTTCAAATCTAGGGTGGTGTCCAAGGCTATCTACGATAGAAGGTTTGGGCAGATTACAATTCAGGCATTTAGTTCACAAATATTTATTTGATGAAACAAAAGTTGATTTAGCCTTTTTTGTGTCACACTAAACCTAATCTATAGAATGGAAACTATTTTAATTGTAAAAATTGAAAACTGCTTCTAAGACATGAAATGAAAAACTAATTACAGTTGTAGGAAAGGAAATTGCAAAAATGTAAATCTTGTTGAATTGAAGCCTAAACTACCTTTAAAAAATGGAAAAACAACTAAATTGAAAGGATGCTTGAAATGGAAACATTCATGCTAAAGAAAATATACAAGCAAATGTTAGTGTTCTGCTGTAGAAGGTTGTCAGATTTTTGCTACAATAACTAACACAAAATAAAGTTGCTAAAACTTGATAATTTACAAAAGTAGTAAAAATAGGGGAATTACAATTTTATGCTATTTGTCAACAGACACACACATTCTACACAAAATCACAATTGAAAGCATAGAATCATTACATCAACTCAAAAAACAAGGGTTAGTACATTCAATCAACAAGAAACAAGAATTGACAAGCATTCTGCTAAAATTGTTGCAACAAAGATATAAAAAAAAATTGTCATTAATTAGTCCTCCTTCCAAGCCTAAAAGTGGGCCCTTGCTCTCTGATCCAGAATAAGTTAAAAAAAACACTTACTAACTACTTAAAATAACCACTCAACTCACAAAATAAATATAAAAAGTATGCACTTTATTTTATTATCAAAACATGCTGATTGTTACAAGAAATACTTTTCAGTGTTCATTATATTCAACTCCCTACTTGCTACTACTACTTAATACTTTTATACTAGCCCAACCAATAAGGGAGCTCAATTATTTATACTATTCTATTACATATGTCTCATGCACAATATCAGTTGAATTGTTATTTATTAGTGATTTATTATCAGCTTTACAACTGACTTAGTCTAAATCAAGGAAAAGTTTGTTGTAGTAGGCGTTTATTACCTCTTGGATGCATATTCAACGATGAGAGTGATTTGGAATAGGTTGGACAAAGTCTATCACACCTGTCCTCATCTCAAAATATATTTTCTTGACCGAATTGGATGCAATTCTCCTCATTGGGCTAAAACAAGCTCTCTACCCTATCATTTCGAAGCTTCTTCAGAATATCCAGTAGTGAAATATTATACTCAACTACAATAAAAATGACCAATAAAATAGTTTTAAATAGATAGAACATCTAACCTATCCCTCATAAGATGTTTTCAATCAGTTTTGCATGCTCATGCTGATAAATTCCAAGCCATACCATTCATTAACAACTGGCTAGAATTTGTGGTTGTTTCCTACAATTTCTAGATTTTATGCATAGTCCTAAGAATTTGGTGCCAAATCACAATTAAAACTATTTGGAAGGTGGGAAAAATATTTAAATAGCATTAGGAAGTGATAAAAATCAGCACACATCATACTACTATCTAAATTATGTATTTTATTCACTAAATAACAGTGCTACACAACTATTCCTATCTTATAGTTGTTATGTCCTATTGTTGTCCGTTTAAATCATGTGGAAATGCATCCAAGTGGGTCAGAAGTCTTCTGTGATCTCCATGAACACATTCCAACTATTTTTCCATGCTTTATTTGACAACTTCAATATGCTCTTGTAATGTGACAGCTTGCTGATTTTTCTATGCTGCACAAAATCTATCAATGCTCTGTTTTGTAGTAGATACTTATTCTGGCACCATTTCACCTCAGAAACTCATTTTAGGTAGGAAAATATTTAAATAACATAATGCAATTATACACTTTAGCACTCCTTATTAGCTACCAATTTTATTATGCATTTTTCACTGAACTAATCATGCAAAAAACAATCATAAAAATGAAAATAGTCAGAAATAGGGGTATAATTCTCCTAACATAAATCATGCACACACTTAAAAAGTAATATATTTTAATCAACTATTTTGCAATTAATTTTGTTATATTTTTTAATATGGCAGCTTTTAGATGTTCAAAATAGTGTAAAAATGAGGTATTTTTGGGCCTCATCAGCACCATAGAAGTTGAACCATCACATATATGGAAGGCCAATTGCTGGGCCATTACACAAAAATTATAAATTATATATTTTCTCAGGGAGAGGGTTATTTATATAGGAAATAATGGAAGAGAACTGATTTCCAAATAAACATTCTATCTTGTATTTGTGATAAATAAAAATGAATAAAAGCTTTTCCAAACTAAATTTGAGTCACCATTGTGAATGTTGAATATTTATTCTTTGCAAGCCAAGTGCATTAGTTTCTAACATGTGTAGTTGCAGGAAAGCACATCAAGCATCAAAATATAACTTAGAGAGAACCAAGGCACTAGTGTCATAAATATGAGGGATGTTGCTAGCATGAAATTTGAAGAACCATACATAGAATTCTAAGCTAGATAAAATAGTTTTTCATGATTAAGATTTAAATTATATGAGTTACAATCATTTGAGAAGAATTTTGATGAGAGGATGTGAGTTGTTTGATTAAGGAGGCTATTAAAACTATATTATCCATGGAGGCACTATGCAAGACAATATAAAACATCATTCAGGGTTATGCATAAGGGGTCAGACTCAAAATGCACTTGTAAAAGAATTATGAATTCATTTTGAAACCCTAGAAAATCCTAGCCAACTTCATCTAGGAGGACATGGTAAATTATTACCAAAAATTATAAAACATTTGTGAAATTGATAGTTTTGATCAGACTAGGCGCAAAACAAGGTCTGATCATAAATCAGGTGAAAAAAAGAGCCTAGATATGGATTAGGTACAAAAAAGAGCTCGAATACAAATCAGGTGCAAAATAAGGTTCGGATGAACTTGGATTATAATCTAAGAAAAATATTAGTTTAGAGGGTGCAAAACTAGGATTTCCCAAGAGGTCACCCATCCAAGTACTACTCCAGTCGAGCATGCTTAACTGTGGAATTTTTGATGGGTTGGAAAACATCAAGTCATCTTGGTTTTTTGAATTTTTGGTTGTGGTTGTGAGAAGGTCTAAAAAAAGGGTCCTTTTTTTTTTGCTTACCTTGTAAACCTTGAAATTCCATTTTTTCCTTGCTTCATTTTCCTAACTCGCTCGTACTAGATTTTACACCCATCCCCCACCCATACCAATTTTTGCTCTCATCCCCCACCTAAACCAATTTTTTTACCCATCCCCCACTCAGACCAATTTTTGCACCCATCCCCTATTTAAACCGATTTTTGCAACTGTCCCCCCTTGGACCAATTTTTGCACCCATCCCCACCCAAACCAATTTTTGCACCCATCCTCCATCAGACCAATTTTTGTGCCCGTCCCACATCCGGACCTGCTTCTGCACACATCCTGCATCTGGACCAATTTTTGTACCCACCCACATCCAGTCCAATTTCTACAACCGTCCCACATCTAGATCAATTTATGCACCCATTTCAAACTCGCCCCACATCTTGATCAATTTCTACACCTAGCCTGCATTCGAACCAATTTTTGCACCCAGGTCACTTTCTACACTTAGCCCACATCTAGACCACTTTTTGCACCCAGGTTGCATTCATGGCACTTTTGCATTTGGATTGCAGGTTGGATGCATAAAGTGCCTCGGATGCAGCCTGGATGTAGAAAGTGGTTTGAATTTGATCCAGGTGCAAAAATTGGTTCGGATGTGGTTCGATTGTAGAAATTGGTTCATTTGTGGTCTTGGTGCAAAAATTGGTATGAATGGTGCACAATCCAGCATACGAGGACTGCACTCTAATGTTTTAGTTGTATGGGTATGGTTGTCATGATATTTTTATATACTACAAGACAAACTTGGTGGGATAATGTAAAATTTTTATAATTTCACAATGAAAAGAGTCCTTAGTTTAGGCGAGAGTGCTAGTGATTTATAAAAATTTTGATAATATTATTACCAATTCGCGACAAACTGACCCCTAAAAATTTGTTGGCCTAGAAATTTTGGGCAAATGGGCTGACGTATAAGGTCCATATTTTTGCTAATTTACAATTTTGAAAATTTGAATATTCATCCAATTGGCGAATATTCATCACTGTGCATAACCTTAACATCATTGTGTGATTGCGTAATCTATACGAAGAATTATAACCCATTTAATTCATCATAAATTCAAACTCTTGAATTCTAGAAATTTATACAATTGAATGATTCATTCAAATCATACAAGTAGGTTTAGAACCGTACAAGCAGATTATAATTATACAAGGCAAGATGAGAAAAAAATGAGCTTGGATGTGTAGAATGACAGAAAAATATGCAACCTAAGTTAGTTGAATGATTGTAAAAAGTGTGCATATAACCATTACATGGAGCATAAAGAAAGACAAAGAGGAACCATAAAATATAAGAACCTATTGTATGAAAGAAAAATCGTACAACTGTCCAAAAGAGAAGCATGCAATTAGGGTTGGAATGACCTTACTATAGCATTGTAAAGTGATCATTCGCAAAGGTCAAAAATTATACAAGATGGTTCGTAGTGCTCAACAAAGTTGCAGTTTTCTATTATTGCATCGTTGAGAGTTGATTGAACAAAGGTTAAAGAAATCGTGTAGTCAATTGGTATAAGAAAACCATATAAGATCCTGGGCATTTTAGGAGAATCATACAATTGTACAATTGGAGGAAGAATCATATAATTGAACAATTGGAGGTGTTGTTGAGAAAATACTGCACTGTACGATTATAGGAAATCATACGATTGCGAGGTATTGTATGATTACTAGGGATCGTACATTTGTAGGGTATTGTATGATTACATTAGATCGTACAATTTGCTTGATTGTATAATTGTTTGGATTGTACGATTGTTGTTGGATGGTACAACTTGCTGGATTGTATGATTTGATGGAGTGAACAGTTGCCTAGTTATATAATTATTTTTTGGATTGAATGGTTGTTGGACTGTACATTTATTGGATTGTATGATTTGTTGCAGTAAATGGTCACCTAGGTGTACAATTGTTTCTTAGGTTGTACAACAACTGGGGTTGTATGATTGCTACCTATATCAAATTATTATTAAGCCATTGTACGATTACCAAGTTGAACATATAGAAAACCTATTGTATGGTTAATGTATTGAACAATTTGCTAAACTGAAGGATTACCCCTTTGATTGTATAATTGTTTTTCAAATTACTAGAATAAACAATTTTAGTTACCATTGGAGTCTTCTTGGGATTTTTGTGTTGTTACTGCATTAGTTTTCCCCAAGCTAATATGATTTAAATGCAAGCAAAATAGAATGACAAAAGTTAAAATAAAATGATAACAAAAAAGGAACAATGTAAAATAGATATGCAAACCAAAACCCTAGGATTTGGGGATAAATAGTTGTCCCCAAATCTATCTAGACCGAATCTACGCTCTATAAATTACCAAGCACATATTTGGTAATCAAAAGAAAAATAAACAACAGAAAGCAAAACAAGCAAAAATAAAAAATTTCATCGAATTTGCACCCTCTAATGGGCAGGATGAGGATTTGCACAAGGAGACTTAAAACAAAGAATACAAATATGAAATATATTTTTAACACTAAATCAAATGATTTAAAAGTTAATGAATGCAAAGAGACAACCTGATAAACCTGTAGAAGAAGCAAGAGCAAAGGTAGCATACCTCTCCTCCTCAAGAAGATAAGTTTATTGTCAAGGCTTCCTCACTTGCAAATCACAAGAAGCACACCAAAATCCGAACACCAGAGCACCAAGAACACCAACAGAAATGAAGATTGCCAAAAACCTACTAAGATCAAGATTGCCAAAGAAAATTATCTCTTGCTTTCTAGATAGGTAAAAAAGAGATCCAATATCTTTATTCATAGAGGGTTTGGAGGGCTAAAAAAATAGAAAAATAAATATTAACCTTAACCAAGATGATGCCTCAAAAGTTCGGCCCAAAATGTAATATTTTTTAAACAAAAAAATCTATCCACACCCCGTAATTTACCAGGCATGAATTTGGTCAAATTTAAGAAAAAAAAGCAAAACAAAAGAAGAGGGTTTAAACTTACACTTAGCAATTTTGAGAGCCTTCCAAAGAATTCTAAGGAAAAATGACTCATTTGGATGAACCAAATTTCCATATCTACAATTATCTATAGAGTTTTTTTCAATTTTACATCAAACTTAGATAGATAAATAAATAGATAGAAGACATCAAATGACATGAGCTCAATTACTAAAACTCCTTGACTTTTGGATCTTAATATATAGAGAAATAGAGAAAAAAGCTTGAAGACATCAAATGACATAAGCTCAATTATTAAAACTCCTTGACTTTTTAAAAGATCCAGATTTAAATATTATCCAAAGATACTTACATAATTATTAAGTTATTATAATACTAATATAAAAAAAATAAAACTTATTTCAATTCCATATAATCAATTAAAAAAACATCAAAACTTATGTTAAAAAGTTAAAGTATCTTTAAAATAATTATTTGTAAAGTATACCCATAAATTAACTTAAATTCAATTGTTAAAACTCGTTGGCTTTTTAAAATATATAAGTTTGAACTTTATAAAAAACATATATAATTATTTATCACTATCAAATTATTATTATACTGATTATCACAAATAAGGGCTGCATCAATTTCAAATAATCTCACTTTCATATAACCAAATAAAAATATCAAAACATTTGTAGTCAACTTATAATACATTTAACATCCTGGTATGGCGTCGCATTTGTAATAAGGAATCCACTCGGCATAGCACATTTGGGGATTCCATTAAAAAGGTGGAGATGAAAAGTGCCATGGGTAGAAATTTTTAAATTTCTCCACCCCGTCATAAAGCTTGTGTATAAGATGGATTATATTCATTTTATCTGATGCTAACATGGTTTCTGATCCTTACTTTTGATGATGAAACGTTATTTTGGTATTGTGTAAAAGATGGTTTTTTATTTGATGTGAAAAAGAAGATTCAGAAGAGGAGAAAGGGAAGACGTTGAAGGTGATTGGAGTGGGGTTATGCCGCACAGGCACCTCCTCTCTCAGAGATGCGCTCAACTTCTTGGGCTTCCCTTGTTATCACTGCTCCGAAGTTATAAAAAACAAGCAAGAGGATCTATGGATCGATATTCTGCAAGGAGGTATGCAAACAAATCTTCATTCTATTCTATACGCTTCTCTGCTTATATTTATATTTACTTATATTTATATTTGGCAGGAAACCATGTTAATTGGGAGCAAGTCTTCGAGGGATATACGGCTACCATGGATTTTCCTGCCGTGAAGGTTTACCGAGCGTTGATGGTTGAGTATCCGGAGGCAAAGATAATCCTTACCGTCCGCGACAGCGAAAGCTGGTATAGGAGTATCATGGAGACGGTATACCGCACACACGACCAAAGAAGGATGCACCTGGTAGCGGAGCTGGCCACCGTGGAGGGAACATTCCACGGAAAGATGAATGACAACTAATACGCCATCAGTATTTACGAACAGTTAGTGAATAACATACAATCAAAGAAAATAGTCAAAAGATTGGAGTTTTATACATAATATAATTTGAGATGCATTATTTATGTTAATTGGTTCTTTAAGTTCTTTTCTATCTAGCTAGTTGAACACATTTACTTTTGAGTTTGATTTTGGTATTGGTGCTTTTTTTTTTTTTAAGTTATTCTTATAACTAACTCATCAATTTTAAAGCATTAGGATTATATTTTTTTTTTTGGCATAGGACCATTGAAGCCTTTTTTTTAGTAGATTATTAGGTGTTCTAAGGTATGGATCCACTTTTCATTAAGTATTTCAGTTGACTAAGATGAGCAAGACAATATTCATCTCCAATAGAAGAATTTTATAATAAAATGTGTAATCTTAATCTTTAAGGAGAAGATTGCTTTAGTTCCATAGACTAAAGCATAGGATGTCAAACCAATAGAAGTTTTGAAACTAGTATGATACACTTATTGAAATGGGTACAACCAGAGATGCTAGTCTCTTCTAATTTTGTTGACGAGCTTCTTAAAAAATTTGACAAGGGTTTTGTTAGAGGATTTAGCTTAGTCATTGTATTGAGGATAATAATGAGTGGACCATTTGTATTGTATCATGTACTTAGCACAAACTTTCTAGATATCTTTGTTCTTGAAATATGTTCTATTTTTCAAGATTAGAATAGAAGGAATTCCATAATAATTAAGGATTTTCTTAAGATTGAACTTCGGAGGCTTATACTCTAGTAGTTTAGGAGGTATAGATTAGACCCATTTATCAAATTATTTATTAGCTATGATGATAAATTTATATCCATAAAAATACATAGGGTTTATCTTCCTAATAATGTAGGGTTTATCTTCCTAATAATGTCCAATCCCCAAATGGAGAAAGGCCAAGGTGAGATTACAAATTGAAGGGATTGGAAATGGGTGTGGATAAGGTTGTTATGCTTTTGATACTTGTCACACTTCTTGACATAGTGACAAGATTTCTTTTCCATGGAGGAATAATAATTACCCATACTAATGAGCTTCCTGGTGAAGGCAATACCACTAAAGTGACCATTGCATTATGTGTCATGGGCTTCTTGGATGGTTGATTGGTCCTCAAAATATTTTAGACACCTTAGAAACATACCATCAAGGGTGGAATGATAAAAATGATTTCCAATTATGACATGCCTATAGACTCATTTCTTTAGGTTCTTGTGCTTACTATAAGTCAAACCATTAGGCAAAGTCTCATCCTTAAGGTAAGTAAATATGCCCTTGTACTAAGGATTGGGGAATGAGGTCACTTTTAGAGAAAAAACCTCTAAAGGTATGTGGCTAGATTCTAAGGTTGAAGGCTCCCTAATTTATAAAATTATGGTGGTATCTTGATCATCATCCAACTCTATAAGGATTAGGGAAGTAGCCAAGGGCATAGCATCACCATAATTGTTTATAGACTAAGGGATAGCATCAATGGATATTTTATCAAAAAGCAATCATTAGTTCATCAATAATTTCTTAATATGGATTTAATCTATCATATTTGGTTTAATAGACACAATTGAATTGGTTGACCAATAAGTGAAAATATTTAAAGATAGAAAAAACTCTAACCTTAAGGGCTAAAGTAGCACATATCCCTAGGATACGAACTTTATATTCTACTATGTTGGTGAAAAAAAACATACGTTTTAAGGACAAAGGGATCTATTTTTACTGAGGAGTGACTTGTATGACTCTCATCCCTACTCCTTTGATGAATCTTGCACCATCAAAGTACAAGATTGAGTATTTTGTTTAATCTACTTATGGATTGAAGATTAAATCAATAAGAAAGTGTACCACTAAGGGTTGGTTAGCCTCTAAAGTTATAGCTAATTAGTAATAATCTAACCTTTTATATACTTTTGAATTATGAACTTAAGATAAAATTCACTAAATGCAATGACCCACTTAGTAGTTCTTCCAAAGAGGTAAGGTTTGGACATAAGATATCATAAGGGATCAACTCTTGTGATGACTAAGGTCTTACTACTAAGTATATAATGTCTAATATTCTAGGATATAAAATACTACAACTAAAAAAGCTTCTCTAAGGGTGTATATCAAAATTCATAATTAACCAAAGTTTGACCAATATAGAAGATATCCCTTTCTTAATATTGATCATCATACTACTCCAAAATATCACCTAAAGCACAGTTTATGGTTGCTATGTATAGAAACAAGGGTTTAAGAGAACTAGGATACTTGTTAGTCATCTAGGAGATGAATATTCTAATGGATTGGATTTTTCCATGGATACTTCTTAGCTTTCTTGATGTTAAAGATTCATGTTTTAGGCTTTAAGCATATCTTGTACTCCCTTAGTCATTCAAAAACATGTATTTGTATTTGGTTTTAACAACCCGACCAAAACTCAACCCAAGGGAAATGTTTGTTTTTGTAAATAGGATTTAGAAAGGACCCAATCAGTATAAGGCATATATAACCACTTTTGAGTTCATAGTTGTTGCAGATAATCCTCAAGTGGACAAGAATATCTAGTTCTCATAAAAATTATTTAGGGGATTACTTTTCTAACAAGTGTTCATTTTTCTAACCTCTTATTTAGAAACGGTGCTTTAGTGTGTTAGAATATTATTATTGTTATAATGTGCACTATGCCTATAATTGACAGGTTGACATTTGTCTTCTGCCACTTGTCCTTGTCTTCAGTTTGAGTTGGAGTGGTGTCTTCTGAAAGACACTTGGAGTGGAGCTTATGACACTTGTCATATCTCCCTCCTAAGCTTGATGCTTATATATTGTAAGATAACTTGTAAATAAGATAAGGCCTTTTGTTCAGTCCCAACATCTGGTATCAGAGCGGTGAGATCCGCCTATGGAATATGGAGTCAGGGAGTATGCTCTCCACTCATTGAGTGGATCAGAAACCAAAAGCTCCTCCATTGAGAATTTTATTTTTTGTTTTTAGAGATTGAGAGTTTCTGTTTGGAAGAAAGAGTTTGAGCGTCTGAAAAGTTTTTTTTTGGTCAGTGTTGCCTTCCATAGAGTATTTAAAATTCATATGAGCTTTAGTGGGTTGGGAGGCCCGTATGAGCGAGTTCTACAAAATAAGTAGCGTCAACACTCGGCCTACGTACTCATTTCTGACGCTGTGAGCAGTTCCCACCGCTCACTTTATGTTTCAAGCTCCTGCATTGATAAATTCATGGACGAATGGACTGCTGGCATCGAATAGTTTCAGAAGACATTCCACTATGAATGAAAAGGCAACATATGCATGTGAGCAGAGGTGACATATTTATGACTGGGATCCTTCATCAGAGTTAGTAGTACGCGACGAAGAGGTAACAAAGTTGAGGGGAAAGTTAAGCAAGGCTTTGGATCCACAGATTTTGAAGGCAGCACGGTCATATGCAAGCGCTGCGGCTTCCGCGGTGTCGAAGGTGCCCAGCCAAACTCTAGCGCCCTGCTTGGTGAAATCTCGTATTTCCACTGCAAATTTTCCCATGGCCGTTGTCGCACCCCTCTATAGTGCTTTCTCCCTTGCTCCCCATTTTGATGCAAAGGTGTAGTCGTTTGGATCAAAACTCTAGCGCATCGGCCTTAGGTCTCCACATCGAAACCAGGGGCTTGTTCTGCCGAAGAAGCCGCAGTTGTTGGCACACAGCTTCAGACCCTCCAAAACCTGGCATCTCGTCTCCTCCTTCTCTCGGTTCCAACTCTCCTGTGTCATAGTCCCACATTCCAATCACTCCACACAAAGTATAAGAATATGCAGATACCAAATTTTTGAGCCGAAGACAGGAGAGGGCCGCGTTTGCTTCACAGACGACGGATCGAGGCCGTGAAGGGACAGATTTGATATAGGGCTTGAAGGGTTTCTATCTTCTGGAATTGTTTCCGACTCCATGTGACTGCGATAATTAATTTCATTTTTATATTGATGTTGATGTTACTTGATTTGTGAAGTTTATTTTGCTTTAAAAGGTGGACAGCATCCCGTGCAGCTATGACTGCTTTGTCTGCAGCATCAATAACTGCCTATGCCGCACCCCGGAGGCATACCGTGTGAACGTTAACAACAGCGTCGTCTCACCTAGGACCCCATTTTTTCACCAGCCAACCACAATCATGGAGATTTAGGTCCAGCTTCACGGACAGAGCGTCCAAATTGCTCTGCATTTGAAACCACTTTACACAGATTTCGTGGAAGAATGAACAGGTGGCAACTTTGAAGAAGTGTGAAGCCGACCTCTGAGCGTAGTTGAACTCGTCCTCAAATTTGATGCCTCTTGCACGTTCGCCGACTTGGATTGCTAGGTGTGTGTGATTGCTAGCTTTGCCCTGCGTTTTGCAAGGGAATGATTTGATTGCGTGGACAGATGTTCGAATTTGCTGTGGATTGCGGTGAATTTCTGACAATATGAGGTGACTTTCAAAGAGCCTGGATGTTTTAGTGGAAGAATCCCTGAATCGACCTTAAAGTTTGCAAGTTTCGGTAGTTGTAGACGCAGCCAGCAGAATTTAAATTTGCAAAATTGAGGACCATAATACGACCCATCCACAGGTGTAAGGTGCAGAGGACGACGTGATTTGGCCTGAGCGTTTGTGAGCTCCAAGTTAGCATCCAAATATAGGAGGACCATTGAAGATTCGATGTCGAAATCTGTCACTAATTTTTTTTCTTTCCGCCCACTGCAATATTTTAAGTTTTTTATTGAAAAGATAACCAAAGGGGGGTTTATTTTCATTTCAAGCTTGCCGCTCAAAGTTTTTTTTAATGCACTTTTGAAGTTTGAAAGTTTTCCTTTTGTCTTCATAAGGAAGATTGGCATATTGGTAACAATGCTTTATAAAACTCCCAAGTCAAGCATCAAATTTCAGAGCACAACTCGGATGGGTGGACATTTGGGAATGTCCCGGAGCTACACATTTTGTTTAAAAAAAAAAAAAAAAAGCCATTGTTTTTTTTTTTTGCTTTGTTTAAGCATCAAATTGTACCCGAATATAGGCTTATATATAGTTGTTGGAAAGGATTTTTCGAGGGGAATCCATTGGTGCAATATTTTTTTAGTTTTGAGATCATTTACTCAACTGAATTTTAAGTCAAAGATGATATTGTAAAAAGAGTGCATTTTCGGTTGCATCCGACACTCTTGGTGGATAAGTTTGACAAGCTTGTAAGAGGCACAATTCTAAGTCTTTAGGGAGGACATTATGCCAAGTCATTTTGCAAGTTTGAAGGCAATCTTGTAAAAGGAGGCATTGATATTGTCTCATTTTTTTGGAGGCACATTTGGGGCTAATTTGTTTTTTAGCCAAATACAAATCATCAACTTAAGGGGTGATTTAGGGCCCCTTGTCCCTTGTCAGTGGATTCATTTTGTGGCACTCTCTTGGCCACTAGGTGTTTGTTGCTTGCATCTTCTATTTGGGATTTGTATACATTTTATGCTTGCTATCACCCTTGCATGACTTTGGGTTTTATAATTGTAATCAAGTGTAGTTCCAATTCATACACACTTGACACTAAGCCATATACAAGCAAGCAAACACATACAAGCATTTTTCAGCAATAATACATTGGCACATTGATTGTAATAATTCTACAAAAAGCAAGCATCACACTTTTATAACCGCCTATGTTCCACGTATCAACTTCTCAAAATACTTATAGTCTCCCTCACGTAAGGGCGGGTATATTGAGTAGTTTGGTATAAAGGTCCAGCAGGTTATTCCCTTTTAGAATCGCCTATGTTCCACGTATCAACTGCTCAAATACTTACAGTCTCCCTCACGTAAGGGCGGGTATATTGAGAAGTTTGGTATAAAGGTCTGGAAAAATTCTAATTCTTACTCTCTTTGGATAGAAAAAGGCACTTATGTTCAACTTAACCCTCCCACTGTTGGAATCTCTTGAAGATTCAGAGTGGAAAAACTAGGCGAACCCTCCTCTGGATCTTCAGCGGTGTACCCTAGATTTTTTTGAGGGATCTAATTTGGCATTTGTCGTTCTTACTTCATCCTTTGTTGAGCTCCCTTTTCTTTTGATCCTTTTCTAAATCATGGCTACTACAAATCTATTAAGTGGACTTACAAAGAAACTTGAAGGAGCATAGACTTTTGCAAATTGGAAGTATGAGATGGAGTCAATATTAATGATGAATGACATGTGGGACTTTGTGAGAGATAGGCAGGCTAATGAAGACCCACTCACTGCACCTACAGACCCTAAAGAAAAAGCACAATTTGAGAAGAATTCCAACATAGCTTTAAGTTTAATCAAGCTAGCTACAGGAATTCAATGCAGAAAAACTGTAAGGGTTGCAAAAACACCTAAACAAGCATGGGATGCTCTCAATAGATTGTTTGATAGGCCAAGTCAAGATAATATTTTGTATCTCAAACAAAAATTGCACAATCTATGTATGAAAGGCTCACTTACCGATTATCTTATGGAAGTGAAGTCTATTAAAAATGATTTCTTAGGCTATTGGTAAAACCCTAGATGATAATGAATTAATTCCAATAATGTTGCATGGTCTTCCTTCAAAGTTTCACTCCTATGCTACCATGTTAGACTTGAGTGGTAAAACAATGAATTCAACACTTGAGGATATTGAGATCCTACTTAAGAAGCATGAGCAAGCCCTAATCAAAGATGAAGAAATTGAAGCCACATCAGCAGCTTTTGCCACCAAGGCAACTTTACAGCCTAAACAAAATAAGGGTCAAAATCAGCATAATCAAAATCAAAGGGGTAGACAACACCAGAGATACACACAGTACCAATAGCAGCCAAATCAATAGTACCATCAGCAACCATGTCAACAACAGTACCAGTAGTAGCCACAATAGCAGCAGTACCAGCAGCAACAAATATGGCAAACAAGACCTCAAGGGGGTCAAAACAACAATCAACAAGGGTGTGAATATTGTGGAAAATGGAATCATAATATTGCTAATTGCTATCAAAGGCAAAGAGAACAGGGAGAACCACAAAATAATAATATGAACACATTGTATGCAGCCAACCAAGTTAATGTTGAAGATAAAGAATGTTGGTATATTGATTTCGGAGCAGCAAAGCACATGACAGGAAGGCAAGATTGGTTGACCAAGGTTCAGCCCACATCAAATCAATTCATTACTTTTGGTGATGAAAGTGCTCTACCCATTGAAGGTGTTGGGGAGGCACCACTTACTTTGCATGATGGTAATAATGTTCCTACAACAGATGTTTTGTATGTGCCTGGTCTAAAAAGGAGTCTTCTTTCTATTGGACAACTTACTGATAAGGGCTATAATGTCTATTTTGAAAAAGAAAAATGCTACATTAAGGAACCCAATGGCAATGTCAAGGCCATGGGAGTGAAAAAGGATGGTGTTTACTACCTCCTTACAAAATCAGTAACACAAACATCTTTGCATACAACAACTACTTTCTCTTTGGAGTACATGTGGCATGAAAGATTGGGACATTTAAATTTTAATAATCTTCAAATGATGGCTACAAAAGGATTAGTTAAAGGACTCCCACATCTTAAGGAGTCAAAATGTTTTTGTGAGCCATGTGTAATAGCCAAACACCATAGGCAACCATTTGAAACAGGAAAGGCATGGAGAGCTAATAGACCTTTGCAATTGATTCATTCAGACATTTGTGGGCCAATGTCTGTTCAATCTTATACTTGGGGCAAAATACTACATCACTTTCATTGATGATTACAGCAGAAAGGTATGGATCTACCTAATTCAATATAAGTGGCAAGCCCTTGATAAGTTCAAAGAATTCATCGCACTTGTTGAAAGAGAAAGTGGCTATCAAATCTCCACCTTAAGATCAGATAATGGTGGAGAATATGTCTCAAATGAATTCTTTAATTTTTGTAAGTATCATGGGATAAGGAGGCAATTCACAACCCCTTATACCTCGCAACAAAATGGAGTTGTTGAGAGGATGAATCAAACAATCACAAATAGGGCAAAATCAATGTTACATGCTGCTATATTACCTAACTCATTTTGGGGAGAAGTTGTTCTTACTACTGCATACTTGACTAATAGGTCATACACAAAGGCCTTACATGAAAGAACACCTAAAGAAGCATGGAGTGGAAGAACGCCCTATGTGGGCCATTTGAGAATATTTGGATGTGATGCCTATGCTCATATTCCTCATAAGAAAAGGAAGAAGTTTGATGATAAGAGCCAAAAATGCATCTTTGTTGGCTATAGTGATAGTGCCAATGCATATAAATTATATGAGCCTATTTCCAAGAAAATCATTTTATCTAGGGATGTTACCTTTCATGAGTATCCTCCATCTAATCCTCCTAAAACCCCCACCTTAGAAATAACTAATGAAATAGTTGCTCCATTCATGCACACAATATCATCTCGTTCTTCTCCTTCACTCATAAATCAAGAAATTCATCCACAAGAAGAACTTCCTACAAATGATCCATGTCCTCCATCTCCTCCTCCTAATGATCAAGTAACATCATCCAATACTTTACCCAAGTGGGTTCAAGCCACAATAGATGAAGCCCAAAATCATTTGCCCACCTATACAGGTAAAAGGCCTTCAACCCTAAGACACCAAGTGAATTATGCCCTAATGGCCAAAGTCCTTAGCCAACCTGAACCTTCTAATGTCAAAGAAGCACTTGGTGATCCTAAATGGGTTCATGCCATGGATCAGGAATTGGATTCCATTGAAAGGAATCACACTTGGGAGTTAGTTGATTTACCCAAAGGAAAATATACCATAGGCACAAAATGGGTATACAAGGCAAAATATAAAGCGAGATGGCTCACTAGATCGCTACAAGGCTCGCCTAGTAGCTCAAGGCTATAAGCAACAAGAGGGAATTGATTATGAGGAGACCTTTGCTCTTGTGGCTAAGATGACTACAATCAGGACAGTTATTGCTATGGCAACTCAAAAACATTGGCCAATATATCAAATGGATGTCAAAAGTGCATTCCTAAATGGTCATTTGAAGGAGGAAGTGTATGTGAAACAACCACCAGGGTACATAGTTGAAGGCCAAAACAACAAAGTCCTCAGATTAAAGAAAGCTCTATATGGGTTGAAGCAAGCACCCCGAGCTTGGTATGCAAAGATTGACTCCTATTTCCTCAACCTTGGTTTCACTAGATCTGCAGCAGAATCTACTCTCTATGTGAAACATTGGAGGAACCGCATCATTTTGATTACATTGTATGTGGATGATCTCCTCATTACAGGTGATGACATAGAAGGCATAAGGTTGCTCAAAGAGGACTTATGCAAGAACTTTGAGATGACAGATTTAGGCCTCCTCCACTATTGCTTAGGAATAGAGGTATGGCAACAACTAGGTAAGATTTTTATCTCACGGGCTAAGTACATTCGATCTATTTTGGAGAGGTTTCGCATGGAGGAGTGTAAGCCCTCTCTAACTCCCATGGAAACTAGATTGAAATTGCTAAATAATGATGAAGAAGAAAGGGTTGATGGTACACTTTACAGGCAACTAGTTGGAAGTTTGATCTACTTAACTTCAACTAGACCAGATATTTGCTATTCGGTTGGCCTTATTTCTAGATTCATGCAGGATCCTAAGAAGAGCCATTGGATAGCAACTAAGAGGATTGTGAGATTCCTAAAGGCCACACCTCATCATGGCCTTATGTATAAATCAAGTGATAATTTTTCTTTGATTGGATACACAGATTCAGATTGGGCCAGTTGTCCTGAAACCAGAAGATCTACATCAAGTTATTGCTTTCAATTAGGCCAAGGCTCTATTTCATGGAGCACAAAGAAGCAACACACAGTTTCACTATCTTTAGCAGAAGCGAGAATATAGAGCAGCAAGTTGAGGCAACTAAGGAGGCAATATGGTTGAGGCAATTAATTCAGGATATTGGGCTATTCATACATGGTCCAACATATATATATTGTGACAATCAAAGTACCATCAAGATGACCAAGAATCCAGTTTTCCATGCTAGAACAAAGCACATTGAGATCCATCATCACTTCATTAGAGAAATGGTCCAAGAAGATATTATACACATGAAGTATGTACCAACTCAATATCAAGTAGTAGACATATTCACCAAGTCACTTGGGAAAGACAAGTTTTCTCAGTTTAGCAATTCGCTATATCTATGTACAAGAAGTCAACATTAAGGGGGAATGTTATCTAATGTTGACTTATTTTTTAGGATAGTGCACATTAAGGGGGAATGTTAGAATATTATTATTGTTATAATGTGCACTATGCCTATAATTGACAAGTTGACATTTGTCTTCTGCCACTTGTCCCTGTCTTCAGTTTGAGTTGGAGTGGTGTCTTCTGAAAGACACTTGGAGTGGAGCTTATGACACTTGTCATATCTCCCTCCTAAGCTTGATGCTTATATATTGTAAGATAACTTGTAAATAAGATAAGGCCTTTTGTTCAGTACCAACATAGTGGTCCCCCCACCTTTCTCATACACATTATACATGCATGATACCATTCAAACATGGCATAGGGGTTATCCGTTAAGGCTCATATATCTTAAAGTAATATGCCTTTCCCCAATTCCAACATGTTATCATTTTTATGATGTGATGCTCAGTGATTAGTTAATTTTCATCTACCATAGAATCAAATAATACTAATGATAATAAATATGATTATTCTTATCGACTATTGGTGAATGATGTGATGAATGATATGGTGATAAAACCAATCAAGATCATTACAACTCCTTGATAATGATCATGATAACTCTTATCGATATGTTATGGATGACATGATGGGTTGTCCCATACCAACCCATTTTTTAGATATCATGTAGGATTTTATGTCATATTGCCTTAGTGATTAGTTTATTTCCATATCCCTTGGAATAATTTCCAACTTCATGAAAACAACTAAGACCATTACCACAAATCCCTAATAATTATCATGGTCACACTTTCTAAAATTGTGAATAATGTGATGGATTATCCCATACAAACTGACCATGGAGTTTTTCTATTCATAGATTTGTACAAGAATCCACCACTTATACTGCCCTACAAATGGTTTGATGGAATATCCCATACCATACCACCTCACCTCCTATCCTAGCTAGCTACTACTTGCTAGGAATTGTCATTCACACATGTCCCTAGTTGAATTGCTAACCACAATTCAACTAGGGTTGGGTACTATCGAGTAGCTAGGTTTGGGTACATCTTGATTCTCTTAGTTGATTCGCTTCTCACAACACATCCTATAGTGGGTATTCTTGAATCTTGTTTGTTCACCTCCTACAAATCAACTATTTTTAGGTAAGTGTTTTACTCTAGGGTTAACAAGGCATCATTATCTAGGTGTAGCTTCTAACCCCTTCTAACCCGAGGTTTGGTAACCAAGGTTCATTAACCATATTTTAAGGAAATAAGGGAATAGTACATTTAAGTTCTTTATAATTTTTACCTTTTATTCTTTAAAATGTAGAGCTAACTTATATTTTACCATAATTAAGTCTTTTATAAAACAAGAAATAAGTTTGCAATGATTCTCAATAAAATATATCTTTGGTATTATCTATATATAGTATAAACAAAATCAAATTGTAACCATTATTTTAAGAGAACAAGTTTAACTAAAGTACCTATTAGCCCACTTAATAACAAATATTAAATAAATAATATTAACAATTTATCAAATCCCCTCTTGTTTCTTTATAAATGATAATAATCTTAGCTTAACCAATATTAAAGTAATTGAAAATATTTTAATAAAACATTAAATTTTAAATAATTCCTTAACTTCTACCAATAAAAAAATTTATAAATTTCATAACATTAATAAGGTCATCTATTAATTATATCATCCACATTTTATCTAAGAAGTCTCCATATTTTCCATCTAAAAATTTCTCTAAAACTAAACATAAAAGAAAATATCAAGATAATAATATTTATTAGATTTCTATTCTTTCCCTGATACGTTCTTCCCGGTACCACTTGTCTTTACATGGTTTCAATTAATTTTATTTATTATTTTCTTAAACAACAAATAAAATAATATGAATGTTTAATCAAATTTTTATTTCAGTTTCATTTGCAAGAGCTTTCTGTACTTATCAACTAACTTTAAGATCATAAACTTCATATTTTTTTTATATGAATTTTTTTTATAAAATAGAGTATGTAGGCATGTTAAAACATAATCACATAAATAACATAACTAAAAATATTCTCTTAACCAATTCTATTGCTTCAAAGACAAACAAATCTATCCTGACATTCTTTAAAACACACTTTTAAGAAAAATTCAGGTTTGTGGTTCTTTTACTTAAAAGAGAAGAAAAACTAATATTAAATTCTTAAAAACAAACCTTTAAGAAAAATCCAAGTCATTGTCTCTTTATTTTAAAGAACTAAGAATTCAAATCATTTAAATCATTGAATCTTATCAAAATAAAATAAAAATAACATAATTTTTCTTTCAAACCAAAAAGTGTTAAACACTAAGTCTTTCTTTTGAAAAAATTTATATAAAGCTAAAATTTTAAAAGAATCTGATATCACCAATTCTTTAAAACTTTGGTTATGATATAGAACATTTCAAAAAATTAATATACTTCAATTATTACCGACTAGGTTGCAACAAAGATTGTTATTATTAAAATAAAAGGGTCCAAATATAAGATCATATCCTTTGAAGGGTCACCATCCCGGTTTACAAAAATAGAGTTCGGCGACAATAGTTCTTTGGTTTCCTCACTTTGTCATGTTGTTGGCTCTAATTTGAGTTTACTTCTAACATCTACTTTACCAAATGAAATCCCCAACTTAACTCAATGAGCTATTCCAGCATAAATAATCATCTAAAAATGCTTATAGAATGACTTTTGAGTTTTACTAATAATGAAATATATTCAACCCATACACAAGAAAAAAGATATAATCAAACTTAAATAACTAGTCAACGGTGAAACTAAACTTTGATTGTACCTTATATAGTTTTTGTCAATGACATCTTTCAAATTGAAGAGTAGTGGAAAGGTGGGATCAGATGGCTTTATAGATACTTAAAATATTGCAAACTCTACCAATGCATTCTAAAATTGTGTAGGTATATATATATATAAATTTTAATGCTAAAAATAATCTAAGGAAATAATAGCTCACTCGATGCACTTTAACAATTTCTTATTTAATCATATGATGTAAATGCCAAATACTGAATTATTCAAAAATAAAATGTTAATTCATATGTATTCCAGAAAAACTATAATTATTACTTGTGGGTGTTATTAATACAGAATAATCAAACCTGTTGATAGAAAACATTCATAGATTATTAAAAAATTTATACGCAGAAGGGACATCGAATATATCTTCCACACCCCATAATTGGAGGTCACAAAACAAGAACATTTTAAACCAAAAAATACCAAAGCATTCATTGTTTGATAAGGAATATAGAGCTTGAAGTAAAACATATTCTTATTATTAGACTCGGGTGTTAATTCTCCTATGGCAACCAAAATGATTCCATTTTTTTAACAAGGAAAAACATATGAAGTAATTCTAAAAAGAATTGAAAATTTTGTTTTTTTTACTGCAAGGTAATCCCTATTTATAGGGTTATATAGAAATCTGACCTGAAATCTTGTTGAAGTACAAAGATTTGTTGGAAATATTAAGTACATTGAGTTGTCATTGATATCAAAGGATTGATGCCAAAAGGTGCATAATATTAAGGCAGGAATATTCTTCAAGGTTGATGGATTTATGAGGTTGAACAATTTCTCAGGTAATATTATTTAAAGGAAAGGATTATAATATTTAAATATTTAAGGCAGGAATATTCTTCAAGGTTGATTGATTTATGAGGTTGAACAGAGGTAATATTATTTAAAGAAAATGATTATAGTATTTAAATATCATGTTTAATATTATACATAAAGATTTAAGAGAATTGGGCCAAAAGGTTTAACTACTTGAGACAAAAGATTTAAAAATAAAAAGGTTTAAAAGATTGAAGATGGGCCACAAATTTGCATTATTTTACTTAAAAGGTTTTTAAGATAACTATGGGCCTAAAATTTTATATTATAGTATTTTAATTAAATATTATAACCAAAGTTCAAAAAAAGGGTTTGAGGCACTAACGTATTTTGAATTGCAATTGGACGTCTTGGAGCTTTGAATATTTTGGCTTATGCATATAAATACTTGTCATTTCTCCTCCATTTGAGGAACGCAAGCTTTGATATGAAATATATTCATGTACTTTGTGCGAATAGTAGAACATAAGAGATACAGTGGAAATTAAAAGTGTGCAAAAACTAGAAATGATTTATCCAAGTGCATACATGCTACGTTGTGCATTGTTGGAAAAATACATGCTAGAGTGTGAAAGCAAAGTTGTGCATCGTTGTTGAATGAAATTGGAAACACATGTGCTAGAGTTTGAGAACAAAGTTGTGCATCATTGTTGAATAAAATTAGAAACACGTGCTAGGGTTTGAGAACAAATTTATGCATCATTGTTGAATGAAATTGAAACATATGCGCTAGGGTTTGAGAATAAAGTTGTGCATCATTACTGAATAAAATTGGAAACATATGTGCTAGGGTTTGTGAACAAGTTGTGTATTATTGTGATTGATAGTGAGAGTGAATTTGCAAGAATTATAGATCAGTTTTGTGAAATAATTTTGTGCATCTTCATGATTGACTTGTGAGTAGATGAAAATAAAAAACTTGTGGATTATTTATAATTGACATTGTGAGTAGATGAGAAATACCTATGTTTATTGTGATTGGTCTTGAATTAAAGATGCAACTTAGCAATAACCAAGTCAATTATCAAGTGCTATACTAGAGCTACCTTTAGAATGCAATAAATGTGAGACATGTGAAAGTGACAGACTTAATGAATGTGAAGAACATATTGAGCATTTTTTAGTGCATATCATTCTCTATATGTTCAAGAGGTTAAACAAATTCTGGGTAGAATATGTCTAAACTACTTTAGTCAAAGAAACCACTTTTGGGAAAGATATATGAAATTGTTTGTATGCAAGAGTTGAGAATGTTTGAGCAATTTTTGTTAGCAGGATTGAGGCAGATCAGAGAAGGTTTTCTTGAGGTAGATTTGAGTTGGTTTGAGCATTTATAGTACTATAATTTGAGCAAGCCTTGTAAAAAGGCTTGGAGCATATTTAAGCAGGTTTTGTGAGTTGGATTGAGCATGCGTTATGAAAGTATTTGAGCAGTGATTTGAGCAAGTTTTACGAGCTAGATTGAGCAGGTCTTATGAGTATATTAGAGCAAGTTTTGGAGTAGAATTGAGTAAGCCTTATGTGTAGGTTTGGAGAAGAATTGGGTAGGTTTTGGTGAGCAGATTTGAGCAAGTCTTATGTATGGACTTGAAGCATATCTGAGTTGAGTTGAGAATAGGTTTTGTAGTATAATTGAGCAAGCATTGTGGAAAGGCTTGAAACATTGTAGAGCATAGGGGATTAAGGTCTCATGTGGATAGAGGTTCATGAACCAGAGCAGAGGGGATTGAGGTCTCCTGTGGATAGAGGTCCATAAAATGAACAAAGGGGATTGGTATCTCTTGTGGATAGAGGTCCATGAACTTGAGTATAGGGTATTGGTGTCTCCTTTGGGTTGGTGCCCATAAACATTGTAATAGGGAATTGGTTCCCAATATATTGGTTGAGAAAATTTATAAGAAATATTTTCTTCGTGGACGTAGCCCACATTGGGTGAACCACGTTAAATCTGTATCTCTCATGTGTGTGATAACTTATGCATTGTTTCATTTATTGTATTGATATTATTGTTGTTATCATTTGGAAAGAAAAGTAAAAGTTTTGGTCTTTTACTGTTCACCCCCCCTCTTAGTATAAGCTTGTGTTCTTCAATTAGTATCAAAGTGGGTTCCTTCAGGGAAGCCTAACAACCTAAAGTAAGATATTACAGGAACACATATGGCTAATTAAGAAGAATTTTCAACATATAGAGATCCATTGTTTTATGGGACTAATTATTCTTTCTAGAGTGTGAGGATGAAGATATTTTTAATGGCACAGGGATTTGATACATGGAATTTAGTTGAGAATGGGTGCACACCACCTGTAACTCCTCCCATAGATATAAATGGTAAGAAACTATATTAAAATAATGCCAAGGCAATGAATACAATTTTAAGTGGATTACATGAATTTGAGTTTGTAAAATTCATGCACAACAAATCAAAAAAATAAATGTGGGATAAGCTACAAAATACATATGAAGGAGATGACAAGGTTAATATGGAAAAACTTCAAACTCATAGAAGGAATTTTGAAGACTTGAAGATGAAATATGAGAAAAATATTTTTAGATACTTACTTCATGTTGATGAGGTTTTTAATACCATAAGTGGACTTGGAGAAAATATTGAGGATTCTACTATTGTTCAAAAAATAATAATATCACTTCACATGAGGTATGATGCAAAGTTTTCTACAACAGAAGAAATGAAGGATCTCACAAATTTAAGGATAGATGAACTACATGGGATTCTCACAGTTTATGAGATGAGAATAGAAAATGATCAAACATCCAAAAGGGATGCAACATTCAAAGCTTCAAATAAGGCAAAGGATAAAGAATCAAAGTCAATTGATGAATCAAGCAGTGAAGAAGAGGTCAATTTTTTAAGAATAAATAAGAAGGTTTTAAACACAAGAATATGTAGACTATGAAATATTTTAGTTGTGGCAACATTGGTCACTTTGCAGCTTATTATACACAAAATGGATATAGTAGCAATGAAGATGAAAAATAATACAAGAAAAATAAAGAAAGAAAACTTGGTTATGAAAACAAAAACAAGCATGGTTAAGGCAAGCATGAAAAGAATATACACAAGAAAAATTTTTATGTTGAAGAAGCACGCAACACTTCAAGTGACACTGATGAAAGTCTCTCAGACAGTGAAGAAGAAGATATTCTATTTTTGGCAATAGAAGAGAAAGAGGATACTCCCATTAAATACCAAGTAGAAGAGAAAGAGAATGATCCTATTGAAAACCAAGTAGAAGATAAATAAGATGCTCCTATAGTTGAAGACCTAGAAAAAGAGAAATATTTAGAAAATGAAAAATAAGCCACGGTTGATATGTAAAAGGAACTTATTATTGAACTTGATGAGTTTAAAAGGGAGAACTTAAGATTAAAATCTCAAGTATAGAAGGATGAGAAAACAAAGGCAAATCTTCTACAAGATCTCAATGATTTAAGAGTTATGGTTGAAGAGGCAAGAAGAGTTGAAGAAGGTATGGCTGAACAGTTAAAAGCAAAAGAACTAAAATGTGAAAGACTAGAAAATGAATCCAATATTCTAAGGAAGGGACTTCAAAAATTCAACAATTAGATATATCAGTTTAGGAAAAGCTCTAAATATTTGGATGATATCATCAAAACATATAGATCTCCATTTATGAAGACTGGACTTAGCTTTGAGGAAGATCAAGAAGTACAAAAAGGGGAGTCAAACTCAAAAGAAAATGAAGTTTCAAATGAAGTGATTAAAGAAGAAACTAAGACCTATGTTGATGAGTTAAGAAGTGGAAGCACCAAAGAGGAAGAAAACAATGCACAATCAAGGAACATGGATCATCACAGAAAATACAAGGAAAGAACCATGAGATCAAACTCTCTAAGGCAAGATAAATATTTCTTCCAAGGATATTGCTACTCATGTAATATTTTTGGTCATAGAGTTATACATTGTAGGGTTCATGATAAGAATTATTTTGGCTTCATAAAGAAGAACTTCAATTCATTTACACCTTTCAAGAATTATAATATCAGATGTTACAATTGCAATAATTATGGGTATAAAGCAAAGTGGTGTAGAAGAGAACTTTAGGAACTTCCAAAGACTAGCCATAAGAATGATAGTCAAACGCTTCAAAGAGGTATGACTACTGAGATATGGAAAAATATTTAAAGGAAATAATAGTATTGTAAGTTGGGAGTAGGTTTACTCCCATAACAAAATTAATCACCTCAAGAAAGGAGGTGGTGAGGGGGCTATGCTAAGTGTCTTATATTTAGCCCAAGGAGCCCTTTGCCATTGATTTCAAAGGGGGAGATAATTTAGTAAGGGGGAGCAGCTTGTCAGGGGGAGCAGTTTGGGAATCCAGTTGCAATAAAAGAATTTTTTTTGAAGGGTTGCCAATAATGACAAAGGGAGATATTTTTGTAAATATTGAGTACATTGAGTTGTCATTGATTTCAAAGGATTGATGCCAAAAGGTGCATAATATTTAAGGCAGGAATATTCTTCAAGGTTGATGGATTTATGAGGTTGGACAGTTTCTCAAGGCAATATTGTTTAAAGGAAAAGATTATAATATTTAAATATCATGTTTAATATTATACATAAAAGGTTTAATAGAATTGGGCCAAAAGGTTTAACTACTTGAAATAAAATATTTAAAAATAAAAATGTTTAAAATATTGAAGACCAAGGTTTACATGGGCCACAAGTTTGCATTATTTTATTCAAAATATTTTTAAGATAACTATGGGCCTAACCAAATTTAAAAAAAAAAGTTTAAGGCACCAACGTATTTCGAATTGTAAGGATGCACCGACATATTGTAGCTTTGAATATTTTGGCTTATGCATATAAATACTTTTCATTTATCCTCCATTTGAGGAATGCAAGCTTTGATATGAAATATACTCATGTGCTTTGTGTGAACGAAAAACATAAGAGATACAACAAAAATTAAAAATGTGCAAGAGCTAGAAATGATTTATCCAAGTGCATACTTGCTACATTTTACCAAACTAGGATAGCCCAGTGGTTGGTTGGCTTGCATAAGCACTGTTAGAGGAAAGTTTGTAGGGTTGAAACCCTTGGACGCTATTTTTTTGTGCAGACATAGTTTTTATTTGCGTACAAAGAATAGAGTTAAGGTTGGGTGGCACCCTTTTGGTTTCAACGGTTGTGCTAGTGCAGATGGTCGTAGGTGATTGGGAAAGCACTGCATTGAGGAGGTTGTGGTTTTGAGTCACGTCATGCATGAGGTATATGAAATTTTAATTTTGCATTTATTTGACTTGAGGTGGTCATGGAAGTTTACAAGGAGCTTAAATTATTTAATTTTGATTTGAATTGGACTAGGTGTTGTCAATTTGAGTTATTTTGTGTTGTCATAATAAAAAATCAATGGTAAAGGTTTTTATTAAAACCAACGGCAAGGGTTTTTATTAAAACCAACGGCAAGGGTTTTTATTAAAACCGATGGAAAGGTTTTTTAATAAAACCAACGGAAAGGTTTTTCATTAAAACCATTGGAAACGGTTTTTCATTAAAACCACTATGCTAAGACTTCTCCAAATTATGATGGATGAAAAGGTTTTCCAATAAAACCTAGGTGCAAAAAGTTTCATGGCGAAATTCAAAATAATGAAGGAGATATCCCAATTCAAAGTTAAGAGGTGAATTATTAATTTTTTATTTAATAATTATAAGGTCTAAATTTGAATTACATTATCTATCAATGTGCAAAGGTTAGGGTGAAAAATCAAATTTTGTCGATGTCATTTGAAGGCATGGAAAGGCATATAAATTAAAGAAAACTTTGGTTATTTTGTGGGTGTGGCTAAGGTGAAGATATAGCGCATGAGAGAGAGTCATTGAAAGGGGAGCAATGAATAAAGAAGGATAAATAACTTTCGATTTGAGAGCAAGGTCAAGTGAACAGCGCGGGAAAGTGACGTCATGCAGGAGCCTATAGCGTAGTTGGTAGCACACAAAATTTGCACAAGGAAGGTTCGCTATTCAAATCTCGCCAAGGGTAAAGTGTTTTGATAAGAAAGTAAAATCGAGTTTTATATTTGAGTGTAGGTTAAAGTTGGGTGTTTGGGATTAAAATACCAACGTGGGCTAGTGCCCACGTGGTAAGCGCTTCACAATGCTAAGCGAGAGGAACGGATTTCGACTCCTGTGAAGGTGTGAAAACGTATTAATTTTGGCAAGGCATTTTGGTAAAGATGATTTTGAAGGTTACGAAGGCAACGAATTTCATGAAAAGGTATTTATCACTAGCGCATGGTAATATTTGATATCCCAAAGTTTTGGTGCATTAAAATTATTTCTATGATAACTAGGGAGTCATAAGGTGTTTAGGGAGTGTTGTGGCTGCTCCACAACGTACCCCAAAAAATTGGGGACCCACCTTTTTTTGCATGTGTTCTAAGAAGACCGAAGTGGCCCATAGGCTAAAGTTCAAAGAAAGAAAAAGTGTCGCGATATCGCGACATGTTGCACCATCGCGGCCCAAAAAAAAAAAGTGTCGCGATATCGCGACATGTTGCACCATCGCGGCCAAAAAGAAAAAGTGTCGCGATATCGCGACATGTTGCACCATCGCGACCCAAAGAAAAAGTGTCGCGATATCGCGACATGTTGCACCATCGCGGCCCAAAAGAAAAAGTGTCGCGATATCGCGACATGTTGCACCATCGCGGCCCAAAAAGAAAAAGTGTCGCGATATCGCGACATGTTGCACCATCGCGGCCCAAAAGAAAAAGTGTCGCGATATCGCGACATGTTGCACCATCGCGGCCCAAAAGAAAAAGTGTCACGATATCGCGACATGTTGCACTATCGCGGCCAAAAGACAAAAAGTGTCACGATATCGCGACATGTTGCATTTTCGCGACCAAACGAGGAAAGAAAGAAGAAGAAAGAAAAGTGTCGCGATATCGCGACATGTTGCATTTTCGCGACCAAACGAGGAAAGAAAGAAGAAGAAAGAAAAGTGTCGCGATATCGCGACATGTTGCATTTTCGCGACCAAACGAGGAAAGAAAGAAGAAGAAAGAAAAGTGTCGCGATATCGCGACATGTTGCATTTTCGTGACCAAACGAGGAAAGAAAGAACAAGAAAGAAAAGTGTCGCGATATCACGACATGTTGCGTTTTTGCGACCAAACGAGGAAAGAAAGAAAAGTGTCGCGATATCGCGACATGTTGCATTTTTGCGACAAAGTGTGAGAAGGGAAAGAAAGAAAAGAAAAAAAGTGTCGCGATATCGCGACATGTTGCATTTTCACGACTCAAACAAGGAAAGAAAGAAAGAAAGAAAAGTGTCACGATATCGCGACATGTTACATTTTCGCGGCTAAAAGCAACAAAAGAGAGCAAGGAGGCAAAAGTGTCGCGATATCGCGACATGTTACATTTTCATGGCTAAAAGCAACAAAAGACGGAAGGGGCCAAAAGTGTCGCGATATCGCGACATGTTACATTTTCGCGATTCAAAAGGGGCAGGCAAACAGAGAAACAAGAAGCGTCGCGATATCGTGACATGTTCCATTTTCGCCAAGGTAACAGACCTGCATAGTGACGTGGACATAAGGACAAAATCCAATGAAGAAGACAAAGCGTTACATAAGGAATATTTAATGATTTGAAATCATTTAAGATGGTCGTTACACACGGAGGGAAATGGATGCAAGCCCATGTGGAGAAAATGCAGCGAAGGGCCACAAAATGGAAAGCAAAGCACACGCATACAAGGGAAGGTGAAATGAACAGTCAGGGAAGGTGAAACGAACAGCCATCGGCAAATGAAATGAACCGTCAGGGAAGGAGAAACAATGTTTTCACAAGTTTAAATACGCCATTCAAAGAGGCCAGAAGGGGGGAGGAACTTTTCAGAGAAGATTGCAGTAATGAAGGCAAGGCCTTAGCACTGGGTTTCTCTGGATATTTTCTTCCACATTGGACTGGTTTTTCTTCTTCCACAGAAAGGGTTGGAAACCGCTGCAAGCAGAGTTGCAGAGCTGAAGGCGAGAAGGCCATTCTGGGCCTGTTTGAGTTGTTTCTCTTCCACAGACTGGTTTGGGAAAACCAAAAATTTTGCTATTGTAAAATGACACATTTTTAATGCAGAAATGTTCAGAAATTTGCATCTTGTGGGCAAGAAAGAAGGAGATTTTCTTTGCATGCTATGGATTTAATGTTTATTCTTTCATTCTTTCAGATTTCGAATTTATAGATAATGTTGATGCCATGTTCTTTGGGTTACATTAGGTGAATATTTGAAATCTGAATTTTATTTCGTACCCTAGGAACCAGCACTTAGCTTATCTGGATTGTGCTTGTTTGCAGGTCCAATAGGTTAGGTTGCATGCACGGAAACCTCACATCTTCGGTTTTGTCGTAATAGGATAGCATCATACTAGAAGCATTTTATTTTCAGTTTTCTGCATTTCATTTTCATTTTTCTGCATTTTATATTTTTCCAGAAATTTTAACTTTTCAAGGCATTAAAATAAACATTTAAAAAATATCAAAATCCAAAAAAAAACAATGAACAATCACTAAAGTTTCATGGTGAAATAAATCAACATTGCCCCTTGTTTACAGTTACTTGCAATCACTAAGGTGTTCCAAGCATTTAAATTGAATATCTTATATTTGAGATTACTAATACACATATGCAAATGCTAATACAACGGAGACCTTGGAGAAGTTGTTTGTTTAACTTCTTTGCAAGAGGGGATTTGGAACCCAAATCCTAAAGGAGAGTGTACTTTCACAACTGGGTGAAAATACCACTCAACAGATTGGCGCTAGAAGGAGGGCCTGAACCGGTTTATTTCAGTGTGATTTAAATGCTATAGGGATTTAAATTTTGAATATTTCATGCCCTATTGATTACTATCTTTAGCCCTCTTTTAACAATACAACCTTGTAGTGTTAAAAGGAGGACATGAATTGCTATGCATTGTTCTAACGCTTTTGATTGTTCATACAGGAATAAGATGTTTTGAATAAGGTGTTTTGATTGTGCATTGTTTCAGAATATTGCTTTATCATGGTTCTTTCTTTCATTCACGACTAACAAATTGGTTTTGAAGTTATTCATTGAATTTCATTAATTGCAGGATTTTCTGTGTGTCGCAGGTTTTCTGTGAGGTACTGAGAGTTTTGTCAGGTTCTTGTAGGGTTATCATCATCGATTTTGAATCAAATGGCCCAACCTCCACCAGCTCCTTGGTACGGAGCCCATAACATTCCTTTGAATATTTTAGGGGATATTCACGAGATCCCTAGGAATATAGAGATATTTTTGCCCAAATACAAATCGGATGGCCCAAGGACCGCAGAAGAACATATTCAGGCCTATAGGGATGTTTTGATAAGATTGCACGTTCAACATGAAGATGTGGCTTGTAGACTCTTCCCCATGAGCCTAGACCAAGTGGCTTACGAATGGTATATTTTCTTACCTACTGGTTCCATTACGTCATGGACGCAAATGGAGAATGCTTTTGTCAACCAATTCAGGTCACCATTAGATCCCACAATCATCTATAATCAGTTCATCACATGCAAAAGAGGCCAGGGTGAGCCAATCCAAACTTTTAATCAGAGATTTTAGAAGTGCTATAATAGAGCAATTCGGCATTTTGCCATTGATCCCGCAGTAGCTTTGCAAATATATTTTGGGGCATTGGATCCTATGACGGCAATGTTTGCAAGGTGAAATCCTCAAGTTACCACGCTTGCTCTAGCCTACAATGAAGCTATGACCATTGAACAACAAATGACACCACAGGGTTATGGGTTTTCCCAGATGCCTATGGTAGGACAATATGGTCCATATGGTCAAGCTCCTATGATGAATCAGATCATGGCACCACAAATATCAGGCATAAATGCTTTGCCTTATCAACAACCATATTCATCAACACCCGCTTACGCACCCATTCCAATTCAACCAATCACATCCATTCCCCCCATTCCTTCATTTTTGCAAAATAGTCAACAGACTATGCAAGGAGCTAGTCCGGTTAATTCTCAGGCTATAGTTCCTTTTCCCAATCCAATTTCGATTCAAAGTGTGAATCCCTATGCAAATCAAGTGGTTCAAAATCCAACTCAAATGTTAAGTCAAGATCTCACCAATTACGCAAATCCTATTGGAACTAGCAATAACATAGCTCAACCAAAAGAGATTTATTCAGAGGTTGAAGAGCTCAAAAATATGGTTCACAAATTGAGTAATGATTTGGTTCAAAAACAAAAGTATGAATCCCATGCCCCTCACCCAAATCAAAATTTCAACAATAGAGGGAGACAGTGGAATACGAAGCCAAACAATGGGGGTGTGCCTTCCCCTATTGCTAATCAGATAGATACTTCTGCAGGACCAAGTCACTCTAGTTCCATTCTTAATATTTCTGATTTTGCATGGGAAAACGGGTGTAGATTGCATGATACAAAGGAGCATAATGAAAGGAATTGTCCCGAAATTGCTATGTATACCCATTGTCTCCAGGCTCAAGTGGATGATTTGGAACTTGTGCCAAATGAGGGTCCACCCCAACATCAACAAGGAGCGGACAACATTTTGGTGGTGGAAACTCTATATCATCAAGAGAGTGAGAATGAGGAAGAAGAGGATGAAATCTTGGAACAGGAAGTGGTTGAAAGTGAAATTGTAAGAAAATCAATAAATGAATTTGAAGATATGATAGAATTTCACCACTTGTTCTCGGAAGACACTCTCGATGAGAAGTTTGGAATTAATGATCAAAAAATTCTTCACCCTCCAAATTGTGATAAAATCGAATCATGGGTTACTAATTTGGATTATGATAGCTTTACCAATTTGAATTCAAGAAATAACCCACTTTTGGAAATAACTGGACCATCTATGGAAGGTGAAGATGAATTGGATGAGAAGCATGTTGATGAATCAAAATATGAAGAAGAAGTGCTTGAGCATCACGACTTGAACTTGGAAGATGATTACTATGATTCGTGGAAGAAATGGGAAGAATTTTATCAATCTAAATCTTCTAACAAACTTGTTGCATCAATTAATATGCAGGATAACTCAATGGCTTCCTCACATGAGGATACTATAAATCCTGTACAATTTGAGAAAGTTTTGGAAGAGGAATTCGAATCTCATCAAATGTTGGAACATGATAAGGATTCTATAACCGTGAATCAAGAAAGAGAGTCATTTGCTTTAGATTCCTTTGAAGGTAAAGAAATTTAAAATCAAGATCCACTTACTTGTGCTACAATGATTATGCCATTTCAAGATGAGAAAATTACAAAACCTGAATCATTTGGGTTTGATATCATTGATGATCCAATTGAAAATCTCACGTTACCCAAAACAACCCAAGTGATTGATCACGGAAATGTGTTAGTTAACCCACCCCTAGATAGACAAGACTTATGGTTTGAAAGGGATGGACATATTTTCAATTGGGTACCTAAGTTTGGTGCCTTTGATAAACAAGTCATGGAGAAGGAACAAGTGCTGCTACATGATGATGAATGTCATGAGAGAAAAGAGGAGTTTTCAAATCCTCTTCAAGTAAGGTCAAATGAAAACATGCCAAAGGTAAAATCTCACCGTTTTGGTTTCACCATGCAAAATTCGAATGAGGGTTTGCCTAATGAATGGTTTGATTCAAATATTATTAATGTTATGGCTTTATTGAATGAAAATGAAAGCTTATTTCTACATCGTGAATCAAAGTGCGGAATGAACACCTTAAAGAATAGACATAAAGGAATTGAATATCAATCATTGTCTAATCAATTTGAAAACTTGAAACTCCACTATAGGATTATTAATGAAATTAAATCAAATTGGTATGGTGAGAGGGGCAAGTGGAAATTTGTTTCTTTGTTTGGTTTGATCTTGTTTTTGTTGGATTCCTGCAAAACTTGGTATGCGTATCACGTCATATGTCTTTTAAAGAATTCTAATCAGGTTTGGGATCCGGGAAAATGATAATTCAAACTTTCTGTACATTTGTATATACTTTTGGTTTTCGTGTTTCGGTTTTGGATTGAATCTTATTTTGGTTTTAAGTTTTGTGTGTGGTCCTTACGAATGTTGACTAAGACTAGGAGAATATGAAACATCGAAATTGTATTGCAAAAAGCTCCACGAATATCGCAAACACATTAAGGAATATCGTTTGGAACTTGTGATGCATGAAATTGTCAGTTTTATAAATTATGGCAAAGTAGGTGGTTTAATCCATCCGCATTTCAAAAGAAGCAGTGCATTCATATCTCATGTTACATTCCGCATTGCATATACATTTCATCTCAGTTGCATCTTCATTTCATGTACAATCATTGAAAAGGTGTCGAATCCTCTTAGGGTTATTACATAACATATTTTAAAAGGATCCTAAGGTTGGGAACTGATGCCCGAACTATCTTGAACCAAGCACGTTCTACGCATATTAAAGAGAATCTTGAGTAAAATGGTCAAAACCATACTTGGAAGAAAAGGTGAGGCGAAAGGAATATTTCGTGTCTGTCCTATCATGCAACATAATCCTTAAAACAGTGGTTTTTACCACTCCCATAATGCTTAAAGCCTAAAATCAGAGTAGTAAGGATAGGGTTAAATCCTCATCGAACTTAGGTTGAGGATCCAATTCCCCAAAGCTCTGATTTGACCTTCATGGAGTAGTAAGGATAGGGTCTAATTCTCATCTCGCTTAGGTTGAGAATCCGATTCCCCAAAGCTTCTATTTTGCCCACTCAAGAACTTGAAATTCAAAAGAAAATATTTTTCATTTCTTTATTAATATTGGATTGGAAGGATCGTACTACATGTCCCTTGCAAGGATGGGTAGTCATCCCCAAGGTCCAAGAAATCAAAAGTAAAGTCAAATCCTGGATTATGGGGTTAATCTCCACCGGGGCTATAGACGCCCATCGGCAGTGGAGTATGCTCATGCGTGGCAACATGTCTTGTCTAAAAGCAAGACCACCGACTGCTCAAACGGACAGGCTAGCCTGACAGTTTCATCCATAACAGGTTAAATCATTTTGTTCAAGATGAGGTAATGAACTCCGGATCGAGTAGTAAGGATAGGGTTAAATTCCCATCTCGCTTAGGTTGGGAATCCTATTCCCCAAAGCTTCGATTTCACTTACACTTGCACATGGGTTCAAGATGGTAGTGACGCATAACCAACTTTGGGATCTAGTAAATTAATTCAGTATACATATATTTGGTCCTAAGAGGGTTTGACAGTTTTAATATGTTTGTTCATGATACTAGAAGGTCTGAGCCTTTGCAAAGCAGGTTGTTATATCTCTAGCATCTTCATCATACATCAAATCCTGCACAAATCATTCATAGCCTTGCATACGAATCATAAGTGAAACTGACAATGGAATGTTGATCAATTTCAAACGATAGGGAATGAAGCACATTGCACACACCGAGCTGATGCTTAATAATTCTAATGTTTCATGTATTTCTCGTCTAGTTTCATTCTTGGGATATTTTCTAATGCTTGTATTTGAGTCTATGTGTTTTCAGGTTGAGTTCTCACCGAAATGCTCAGGAGCATTTCCCAGCAGAGTCGCCATTTGTTGTGGCTGCTCCACAACGTACCCCAAAAAATTGGGGACCCACCTTTTTTTGCATGTGTTCTAAGAAGACCGAAGTGGCCCATAGGCTAAAGTTCAAAGAAAGAAAAAGCGTCGCGATATCGCGACATGTTGCACCATCGCGGCCAAAAGAAAAAAGTGTCACGATATCGCGACATGTTGCACCATCGCGGCCCAAAAAGAAAAAGTGTCGCGATATCGCGACATGTTGCACCATCACGGCCCAGAAAGAAAAAGTGTCACGATATCGTGACATGTTGCACCATCGCAGCCCAAAAGAAAAAGTGTCACGATATCGCGACATGTTGCACCATCGCGGCCCAAAAAGAAAAAGTGTCGCGATATCGCGACATGTTGCACCATCGCGGCCCAAAAGAAAAAGTGTCGCGATATCGTGACATGTTGCACCATCGTGGCCCAAAAGAAAAAGTGTCGCGATATCGCGACATGTTGCACTGTCACGGCCAAAAGACAAAAAGTGTCACGATATCGCGACATGTTGCATTTTTACGACCAAACGAGGAAAGAAAGAAGAAAAAGAAAAGTGTCACGATATCGCGACATGTTGCATTTTCGTGACCAAATGAGGAAAGAAAGAAGAAGAAAGAAAAGTGTCGCGATATCGCGACATGTTGCATTTTCGTGACCAAATGAGGAAAGAAAGAACAAGAAAGAAAAGTGTCGCGATATCGTGACATGTTGTGTTCGTGGCCAAAGGAAAGAAAGAAAAGTGTCGCGATATCGCGACATGTTGCATTTTCATGACCAAACGAGGAAAGAAAGAAGAAGAAAGAAAAGTGTCGCGATATCGCGACATGTTGCATTTTCGCGACCAAATGAGGAAAGAAAGAAGAAGAAAGAAAAGTGTCGCGATATCGCGACATGTTGCATTTCGCGGCCAAAGACAAAAAAGTGTCGCGATATCGCGACATGTTGCATTTTCGTGACCAAACAAGGAAAGAAAGAACAAGAAATAAAAGTGTCGCGATATCGCGACATGTTGCATTTTCGCGACCAAAGATAAAAGTGTCGCGATATCGTGACATGTTACATTTTCGCGGCTAAAAGCAACAAAAGAGAGCAAGGAGGCAAAAGTGTCGCGATATCGCGACATGTTACATTTTCATGGCTAAAAGCAACAAAAGACGAAAGGGGCCAAAAGTGTCGTGATATCGCGACATGTTACATTTTGTGATTCAAAAGGGGCAGGCAAACAGAGAAACAAGAAGCATCGCGATATCGCGACATGTTCCATTTTCGCCAAGGTAACGGACCTGCATAGTGACGTGGACATAAGGACAAAATCCAGTGAATAAGACAAGCGTTACATAAGGAATCTTTAATGATTTGAAATCATTTAAGATGGTCGTTACACATGGAGGGAAACGGATGCAAGCCCATGTGGAGAAAATGCAGCGAAGGGCCACAAAATGGAAAGCAAAGCACACGCATACAAGGGAAGGTGAAATGAACAGTCAGGGAAGGTGAAACGAACAGCCATCGGCAAATGAAACGAACCGTCAGGGAAGGAGAAACAATGTTTTCACAAGTTTAAATACGCCATTCAAAGAGGCCAAAAGGGGGAGGAACTTTTCAGAGAAGATTGCAGTAATGAAGGCGAGGCCTTAGCACTGGGTTTCTCTGGATATTTTCTTCTACATTGGACTGGTTTTTCTTCTTCCACAGAAAGGGTTGGAAACCGCTGCAAGCAGAGTTGCAGAGCTGAAGGCGAGAAGGCCATTCTGGGCCTGTTTGAGTTGTTTCTCTTCCACAGACGGGTTTGGGAAAACCAAAAATTCTGCTATTGTAAAATGACACATTTTTAATGCAGAAGTTTTCAGAAATTTGCATCTTGTGGGCAAGAAAGAAGGAGATTTTCTTTGCATGCTATGGATTTAATGTTTATTCTTTCATATTTTTCAGATTTTGAATTTATAGATAATGTTGATGCCATTTCTTTGGGTTACATTAGGCGAATATTTGAAATCTGAATTTTATTTCGTACCCTAGGAACCAGAAACTTAGCCTATCGGGATTGTGCTTGTTTGCAGGTCCAATAGGTTAGGTTGCATGCACGGAGACCTCACATCTTCGGTTTTGTCGAAATAGGATAGCATCATATTGAATGCATTTTATTTTTAGTTTTCTGCATTTCATTTTCATTTTTTCTGCATTTTTATTTTTTTTTTTTTCCAAAAATTTTAACTTTTCAAGGCATTAAAATAAACATTTAAAAAAAATCAAAATCAAAAAAAACAATGAACAATCACTAAAGTTTCATGGTGAAATAAACCAACATTGCCCCTTGTTTACAGTTACTTGCAATCACTAAGGTGTTCCAAGCATTCAAATTGAATATCTTATATTTGAGATTACTAATACACACATGTAAATGCTAATACAGTGGAGACCTTGGAGAAGTTGTTTGTTTAACTTCTTTGCAAGAGGGGATTTGGAACCCAAATCCTAAAGGAGAGTGTACTTTCACAACTGGGTGAAAATACCACTCAACAGGGAGATAAATGCTTGTTGTATGTGTTAATGAAATTAGGGATTCATAAGGTTGAAAAGTGTTGAACTTGTTATATGTCCTAGTGCATAATTTAATTATGAAATTAAACTAGGAACTTGAGACCTAGTTAATTTCTACCTTGAGTTAGAAGACATGCACATGAGTTAGGTTTTGAAGTTGAAGACAAATTGCTTTATTATGTGCCTTGGCTATTGAGAGGAAGTGGATGGATTAGAAAATCAATTTTATGGATAAAATTGATACTTGAGTTCCATGATTTCTTTAGTGGAGTTCATTGAGAGTATTGTCATTATTGAGGAGGGTTTTGCTATTGCTTTGAGGAGATAATTGTTTGTTACTTGTTGAGTACATTGCCACTATTTGAGACCATTGAGGAGATCATTTGCTAGTCACTTGTGGATACATTTACCTTTAATTTGAGGAGATCATTGTTGGCTATTTGAAAGCTCTTTGCTTGAGGGAGTTGTGCTTATTTCTTGAGAGTGTATTGACATTGCATGAGGAAGATATTATTGAGAACCTATTGCTATCACTTGTGGAGATTGTCCTTGGTTGGTTGAAGTCCTCATTATTATTGCTTGGAGAGAATTTCATTAGAGAGCTCATTTGCCATACATTTGAGAGTACATTATTGAGCATTGTTGTTATCCAATTGAGAGTACGTTGTTGAGCATTGTTGTCATCCATTTGAGATATCATTTGTCATACATTTTTGAGATAATTGTGGATCATTGTTGTCATTCATTGATAAGTGCATTTGCCATTCATTTTTTAGCACATTGTTGAGTATTGTCATCATTCATTTGTTATCCATTGTTGAGTTCATCATTGAGCCTTGCCTTCATTGATTTGTGGTTGAGATTTGAGTGATACTTGAGAGTCATTGGTTGAGCCTTTGGGAAGGCTTTTGGGACAGAATTTCTTGATAGATTTGAGACAGCTTTTGTGCATGATTGGTTGAGCCTTTGGGAAGGCTTTTGGAACAAAATTTTTGGACAGATTTGAGACAGCTTTTGTGCATGATTGGTTGAGCCTTTAGGAAGGCTTTTGGGATAGAATTTCTGGATAAATTTGAGATAGATTTTGTACATGGGAAGGCTTTTGGGATAGAATTTCTAGATAGATTTGGGATAGCATTTGAGCAGGATTGTTTGAGCCTTTTGTGAATGCTTTGAGGATAGATTTGGGATAGAATTTGAGCAGGATTTTTTGAGCCTTTTGTGAAGGCTTTGAGGACAGATTTGGGACAGCATTTGAGTAGGATTATTTGAGTCTTATGAGAATGCTTCGAGGTAGATTTGAGAGTTATGACAGAAATAGAAAATACATCAACACTAGTTGCCTAGCTGAGTAGATCAGTGGATAGGATAGCTGAGCAGATTAGTGGATAGCCTAGATAAGCAGATCAGTGGATAGCCTAGCTGATCAAATTAGTGGAGAGCCTAGCTGAGTAGATCAGTGGATAGCCTAGTTGAGCAGATCAGTGGATAGCCTAGCTGAGCAGATCAGTGGATACCCATACTGAGCAGATCAGTGGATAGCCTAGCTGAGCATATCAGTGGAGCCCACCTGAGCATATCAAGACAACCTAGATTTGAGCAAATAAAAGTAATCATTTGTATTGGGATAAGGATCCCTATTTCTTTGTGAAATATTATAAGGATAATATGTTGTGGACTACCCCACATTGGGGGAACCACGTTAAATATTGTGTCTCAATTGTGTGTGATGATTTGTGCACTTGCTTACTATTGTTATCTATGTTATTAATGCACACTGCTATATTTGGTTATTGCAATTGAGGACACTAATTGATATTGGTTTGGAAAGAAAGTAAAAAATGGGTGTTATACCAGTTCACCCCCCTCTCAGTATAAGATTATGTTCTTCAATGGGTATCAAAGCAGGTTCCTTCAGAAAGGCTAACAGCTTGAGGGCAGATTCTACAAGAACACAGATGCTTTCAGAGAATGGATAATATACAAGTAAGGCTATATTGTTTGACGGTAATAATTATGCTTTTTGGAGCATGATAATGAAGAACTACTTGATATCACAAGGATATGAGGTATGGCAGATGGTTGAAAAATAGTATAAGGTTGAAGGTGATCCCGAGATAGATAAGACTATTAGGAAATTGGTTGAGATCAATGCAAAGGTAATGAATTGTATTTTGAGTGGGCTTTGTGAGATAGATTTTGCAAAGGTCATGGTATGTAATTCAGCTAATGAAATGTGGACCAAGTTGCGAAATACCTATGAAGGAGATTCCAAGGTAAAGTTGGCAAAACTACAAACTCATAGAAAAATATTCAAAGAATTGAAAATGGAATATTTTGAAGATATTACAAAGTTCTTGCTTCGAGTTGATGAGATTGCTAACACCATGAGAGGTCTAGTATTTGAGATGAAAGAATCAGATGTTACTCAAAATGTTTTGAGATCACTTCCCATGAAGTATGATGCAAAGGTTTTAGCGATAGAAGAAATAATGAATATCGACAAGCTAACAATGGAAGAACTACAAGGAACTCTCACAGCTTCTGATATGAGGATAGATAATCATCAGGCTCCAAAGAAATAAAATGCATTCAAATATTTAGATAAAAATAAAGGGAAATATCCAGAGACATTGAGATTCATATAATTATGAGGAAGCTAACTTCATCAAAAGGAAAAAGGACTGAAGGAATTACAAGGATATGAAGAAATTCAAATGCTACAAGTGTGGTGATTATGGTCACTATGCAAACAAGTGTCCACATGAAGAAAATAGTGATGATGAAAAATAGGGTCATGGAAGAAAAGAATAAGGAAAGCATAAGCATGACAAAGATGATAGGTATAAGCAAAGCGAGCATGAGAAGAAGAAAAGTTTTCGTAAGATAAATAAAACTTTCTACATTGAAGAAGCAAATGATAGCTCAGATCACAGTGATAGAGACAAGTTAGATAATGAAAAGGAAGAACATTTATTCTTAGGAATCTAAGGTGAAAGAGAACAATGATTTGTGTGTGGTCAAAGAGATCGCATATCAGGATATTGCAATGGCTTCAGTGATAGTGAATATGAAATGACACATCAAGGAAATAGGCATGGTCAAAGAATTCATGAGAGTTTGTTTGCTATAGAAGATGATAATGATCTCAGTGATAGTATATATGAAGAAGTCTCACTTTTGGTAATAGAAAAATAAGAGAATGATCTAAGAAAATAAAAATCAAAAGTCAAAAGGCTAAAAGAAGAAATCAAGAATCTTGAAAACAAAATTCTAATAGATGTCAAAATCATATAAGAACTACTTCAGACAATCAATGATCTAAGATATAAGCTTCAAGGTGCAAAAAGGATAGAGGAAAGTGTGAATGAAGAACTGAGGGTAATGATGGCAAGACATGACACATTAGATGAAAAGGTTAAAAAATGAGTGGAAACATATTTTAAGGTTGTATCTCATTTCCAAGAAAAATCACACTCAAAAGGAAAGGAAGTTCTAAAAGATGAAAGCAAGGAAGCACCTAAGATTCATGAAGAAAATTCCAAAGCTCCTATGGCTCCAAATATCTAGTTTGGATCTTGTTTTGAGATAGGTAAATCAAGTTCAAGAGGCAAAGAAATTCTTGAAGAAGAAAGCAAGGAAGAAGTTAATGAAGAAGATTTGGATACCACAAAGAAGGATCAAGGATACAATGCACAATTCAAATATGATCACAAGGATAAAGGTCAAGAAAGGGTCTATGGATCAAATAAAAAGTTTAATTTCACTAGAAGGATCTTCAAAGGAAGAAGATATGGTTTTCAAGGACATTGCTTCTTATGCAACATGATTGGTCATAGAGCTTCTCAGTGCAAAGAAAATGAACATGGTTTTGGTTTTAGAGCTACACAATTCAAAGGTCATGGTCATAATGATTATGGAAACAAAGCTTCACAATACAGGATTCAAGAAAGGAATGGATATGGAAATGATTTCAAGAAAGAAATACAGGATATGGGCACAATTCAAAGGCTACAATATAAAGTGTTTTAATTGCAATAACTTTGGACATGTTGCAATATGGTGTAGGAATCAATTTCAAATAGGTTCAAGGCAAGAAGGTCAAGCAGTTTCAAGGCAAGAAGGTCAAATAGGTTCAAGACAAGAATATCAAGTAACTCATCAAGAAAATGATATCAGAAATATGTGGAAGGAAGTTGAAAAAGGAAAGGAAAAATTAAGCTTAAACCAACGAAAAGGGTTTTCATTAAAATCATTTGAAAGGGTTTTTCATTAAAACCACTATGCTAAGACTTCTCCAAATTATGATGGATGAAAAGGTTTTCCAATAAAACCTAGGTGCAAAACGTTTCATGGCGAAATTCAAAATAATGAAGGAGATATCCCAATTCAAAGTTAAGAGGTGAATTATTAAATTTTTATTTAATAATTCTAAGGTCTAAAGTTGAATTACATTATCCGTCGATGTGCAAAGGTTAGGGTGAAAAATAAAATTTTGTCGACGTCATTCGAAGGCATGGAAAGGCATATAAATTAAAGAAAACTTTGGTTATTTCGTGGGTGTGGCTAAGGTGAAGATATAGCGCATGTCCAATGTTAAGTGGTCCCCACCTCCTATGGGTTGGTTTAAGCTTAATTTTTATGGAGCAGCTAAGGACAATCCTGGCAGAGCAGGCGCTAGCGGCATTGTGTGAGATCATAATGGGAATATGATGCTTACATTTTTTGAATATTTGGGAATAAGGATGAACAACGAAGCTGAAGCTAGAGCTATGTGGAGAGCCCTTCAAATGACTAAATATTTAGAAGGCAATTTGATCATATAAGGAGACTCTATGCATGTTATAAATCTCCTCAATAATTGGAAAACACCTCCTTGGAGGATTAAAACAATTTTTGAAGAGGCTAGGATCATTTTCCAGGGAAGATAGGACATAAAATCCCAACATGTCTTTTGGGAAGCTAACAAAATTGTTGATAAGCTGGCCAATTTGGGTGTCGATGGTGACAGACTTTTCAAATGGGAACACGACATCTCGAGCGAAGTAGATGAGCTTATTCAACAAGAATTCCAAGAATGATAGTCAAATTTACCAACAGGGAAGGCACTATAAGTTCAAAGGCTAGGAGTATTCCTACCTCTTTTTTGAAATGGACTCACAATAAAAATTATTTGAGCTATCAGTCTTCATGGATGTTGCTTGGAAATACCACAAAGACTAATGGGGACAGTCATATGTTAGATAACATGGCTCTTAGTCATCTTAGTAATTTGAGGTTGGTTGATAATCACAGGGCAAGAAAGAAATAGCAATATAAGACTTCGAACCAGAGCCACATGGACTACCAGATAGCCACCACCATAAATCTAGCCAACAGGTTCACTTATCCAAGGCTGATTGGCCAAGATGGGATGTGGTCCCAAAGCATGTCATATATGGAAGAAAGAAATTACCAAAGAATTATTAAGAGTAACTGTCAATACAGAGCTTGTGGGAATTTTTTTAGTACTCTACTATGTGTGTCTGGAGCTTTTTGTTTCTCCACTATTTCAATGAAGGGATTCATGTCTGTTTCTTTTTTTTTTTTAATTATGATGCAGGTGTGTTTTCTCGGGGTATACCCAAAATGTTATATGGGAAGTTTATTTTTGATAACAAGCTATGTACCTTACCTGATGTAATGGCTTTGGCGACATGTAGATTTTACATATACAGGATCCTTAATAAGGACATGTTCATCAACAACCCTGGGCTGATTTTTGTAAAAGGTTTTGGGTCAACCTGTAAAACCTAGTATTAATGCTATAGTATCTTATCTACCAAAAATATATATATAGTGCATGAGAGAGCATCATTGAAAGGGGAGCAGTGAAGAAATAAGGACAAATAACTTTTGATTTGAGAGCAACGTCAAGTGAATAGCGTGGGAAAGTGACATGACACAGGAACCTATAACGCAGTTGGTAGCGCACAAACTTTGCACAAGGCAGGTTCGCTATTCGAATCTCGCCAAAGGCAAAGTGTTTTCCTAAGAAAGTAAAATCGAGTTTTAGATTTGAGCGCAGGTTAAAGTTGGGTGTTTGGGATTAAAATCCCAACATGGGCTAGCACCCACGTGGTAAGCACTTCACAGCACTAAGCGAGAGGAATGGAGTTCAACTCCCACAAAGGTGTGAAGGTGCATTAATTTTGGCAAGGCATTTTGGCAAAGATAATTTTGAAGGTTACAAAGGTAGCGAATTTCATGAAAAGGTATTTATCACTAGCGCATGGTAATATTTGATATCCCAAAGTTTTGGTGCATTAAAATTATTTCTATGATAACTAGGGTGTCATAAGGTGTTTAGGGAGATAAATGCTTAATGTATGTGTTAATGAAATTAGGGAGTCATAAGGTTGAAAAGTGTTGAACTTGTTATATGTCCTAGTGCATGATTTAATTATGAAATTAAACTAAGAACTTGAGACCTAGTTAATTGCTACCTTGAGTTAGAAGACATGCACATGAGTTAGGGTTTAAAGTTGAAGACAATTTGCTTGATTATGTGCCTTGGCTATTGAGAGGAAGTGGATGGATTAGAAAATCAATTTTATGGATAAAATTGATACTTGAGTTCCATGATTGCTTTAGTGGAGTTCATTGAGAGTATTTCCATTATTGAGGAGGTTTTTGCTATTGCTTTGAGGAGATTATTGTTGGTTACTTGTTGAGTACATTGCCACTATTTGAGACCATTGAGGAGATAATTTTATAGTCACTTGTGGATACATTTGCCTTTCATTTGAGGAGATCATTGTTGGCTATTTGAGAGCTCTTTGCTTAAGGGAGTTGTGCTTGTTTCTTGAGAGCTTATTGACATTGCATGAGGAAGATATTATTGAGAACCTATTGCTATCACTTATGGAGATTTTTCTTGGTTGGTTGAAGTCCTCATTGTTATTTTTTGGAGAGGTTTTAATTAGAGAGCTCATTTGCCATACATTTGAGAGTACATTATTGAGCATTGTTGTTATCCATTTGAGAGTACATTGTTGAGCATTGTTGTCATCCATTTGAGATATCATTTGTCATACATTTTTGAGATCATTGTGGATCATTATTGTCATTCATTTATAAATACATTTGGCATTCATTGTTGAGCACATTGTTCAGTATTGTCATCATTCATTTGTTATCCATTGTTGAGTTCATCATTGAGCCTTGCCTTCATTGATTTGTGGTTGATATTTGAGTGCTACTTGACAGTCATTGGTTGAGCCTTTGGGAAGGTGTTTGGGACAGAATATTTTGATAGATTTGAGATAGATTTTGTGCATGATTGGTTGAGCCTTTGGGAAGGCTTTTGAGATAGAATTTCTGGACAGATTTGAGATAGCTTTTGTGCATGATTGGTTGAGTCTTTGGGAAGGCTTTTGGGATAGAATTTCTGGACAGATTTGAGATAGCTTTTGTGCATGATTGGTTGAGCCTTTGGGAAGGATTTTGGGACAAAATTTCTAGATAGATTTGGGACAGCATTTGATCAGGATTGTTTGAGCCTTTTTTGAAGGCTTTGAGGATAGATTTGGGACAGCATTTGAGCATGATTGTTTGAGCCTTTTGTGAAGGCTTTGAGGACATATTTGGGACAGCATTTGAGTAGGATTTTTGAGCCATTTTTGAAGGCTTTGAAGACATATTTGGGATAGTATTTGAGTAGGATTGTTTGAGGCTTATGAGAACACTTTGAGGCAAAGTTGAGAGCTATAATAGAGATAGGACAGAAACATAAAATATATCAACACCATTTGCCTATTTGAGCAGATCAGTGGATAGCCTAGCTGAGTAGATCAATGGATAGCTTAGTTGAGTAGATCAGTGGATAGCCTAGCTGATCAAATTAGTGGAGAGCCTAGCTGAGTAGATCAATGGATAGCCTAGCTGAGAATATCGGTGGATAGCCTAGCTGAGTAGATCAGTGGATAGCCTAGCTAAGAAGATCAATGGAGCCCACCTAAGTAGATCAGGATAGCCTAGATTTGAGTAGATCAAAGTAATCATTTGTATTGGGATAAGTATCCCTATTTATTTATGAAATATTATAAGGATAATATCTTGTGGACTACCCCACATTAGGGGAACCATGTTAAATCTTGTGTCCCAATTGTGTGTGAAGATTTGTGCACTTGCTTACTATTTCTATCTATGTTATTAATACACACTACTATATTTGGTTATTGCAATTGAGGACACTAATTGATATTGGTTTGGAAATAAAGTAAAAATTGGGTGCTATATTGTTCACCCCCCTCTCAGTATAAGCTTGTGTTCTTCACTAGGTAGGAGCTATAAGGTGGTAGGAGCTATAAGGTGTGCAATGTTTGTTTGATTTTTGTATTGTGCATAAGGACTTTATCTTTGAAATATCATAGTGGGAGTTTTATGGTGTAGTAAGACATTTGAAAGTTGTATGTTGTATAGTGCATAAGAGGGTTAATTTTTGCATAATCAAAGTGGGAGTTTTATGGTGTATTATGATTTGAAAATTGTATTGTTGTCTAAGTGTGAGAAGAGTTTACTTTTACAATATTAAAAGAGGGAGTTATAAGGTGTATTAAGAGCTTTTTGTTGATTGTATTTTTGCTTGATATTTTGAAGGATTTGGTTCATTATTAAAAGGCTTTATCTTGTGAAACCAAGAGGAGTTATAGAGCATTATTTTGGGATATTATTGTGCACATATTTTGAAAGGGTTTATGTGGATTATTTGAAAAGGAGTTTTGCTAACTTGTTTTGAAGTGGCCAAAGAAAGGGAGTTATTTTGAGACAGGTTTTTGAGGGCACATCTTCATCAAGGCAAGTTTTAGAGGTATGTTATTTTAACTCCTTCTCAAGGTGGCTTGTTTGAAAGAAAATAGTTTTAAGTCATAAGGTGGAGATATAAGGATTAATTTTGTGTGCATTGTTGGAAATATAAATGCTAGAGTGTGAAAGCAAAGTTGTGCATCATTGTTGAATGAAATTGGAAACACATATGCTAGGGTTTGAGAACAAAGTTGTGCATCATTGTTGAATGAAATTGGAAACACATGTGCTAGGGTTTGAGAACAAAGTTGTGCATCATTGTTGAATGAAATTGAAACATATGTGCTAGGTTTTGAAAATAAAGTTGTGCATCATTGTTGAATGAAATTGGAAACATATGTGCTAGGGTTTGTGAACAAGTTGTGCATTATTGTGATTGATATTGAGAGAAAATTTGCAAGAGTTATAGATCAGTTTTGTGAAGCAAATTTGTGCATCTTCATGATTGACTTTGTGAGTAGATGAAAAGAACAGACTTGTGGATTGTTCATAATTGACATTGTGAGTAGATGAGAAAGACTTGTGCATTGTGATTGGTCTTGAAGTAAAGGTGCAACTCAAAAATAACCAGGTCAGTTATCAAGTGCTAGACTAGAGCTACCTTTAGAATGCAATAAATGTGAGACATGTGAAAGCGACAGACTTAATGAATGTGAAGAACATATTGAGAATTTGTTAGTGCATATCATTCTCTATATGTTCAAGAGGTTAAACAAATTTTAGGTAGAATATGTCTAAACTACTTTAGTCAAAGAAAGCACTTTTGGGAAAGATATATGAAATTGTTTGTATGCAAGAATTGGGAATGTTTGAGCAGTTTCTATGAGCAGGATTGAGGCAGATCTGAGAAGGTTTGTTTGAGGTAGATTTGAGTTGGTTTGAGCAGTGATAGTAAGCTGATTTGAGCAAGCCTTGTAAGAAGGCTTGGAGCAGATTTAAGCAGGTTTTGTGAGCTGGATTGAGCATGCATTATGAACAGGTTTGAGTAGTGATTTGAGCAGGTTTTAAGAGTTGGATTGAGTAGGCCTTATGAGAATATTAGAGCAGGTTTTGGAGTAGAATTGAGTAAGCCTTATGTGTAGGCTTGGAGCAAAATTGAGCAAGTTTTGGTGAGATATGAGCAAGTTTTTGTGAGCATATTTGAGCAAGTCTTGTGTGTAGACTTGGAGCAGATCTGAGCAGAGTTGAGAGCAGGTTTTGTAGTAGAATTGAGCAAGCCTTGTGGAAAGGCTTGAAGTAGTGTAGAATAGGTGATTGAGGTCTCTGGTGGATAGAGGTTCATGAACCAAATCAGAGGGGATTGAGGTCTCCTATGGATAGAGGTCCATAAATTGAACAAAGGGGATTGGTGTCTCCTATGGATAGAGGTCCATGAACTTGAGCATAGGGGATTGGTGTCTCCTTTGGGTTGGTGCCCATAAACATTGTAATAGGGAATTGGTTCCCAAGAGATTGGTTGAGAAAATTTATAAGAAATATTTTCTCCATGGACGTAGCCCACATTGGGTGAACCATGTTAAATCTGTGTCTCTCATGTGTGTGATGATTTGTGCATTGTTTCATTTATTGTATTGATATTATTATTGTTATCATTTGGAAAGAAAAGTAAAAGTTTTGATCTTATATTATTCACCCCCCTCTCAATATAAGCTTGTGTTCTTCAATTGGTATCAGAGTAGGTTCCTTCAGGGAAGCCTAATAGCTTGAAGGAAGATCTTACAGGAACACAGATGGCTAATCAGGAAGGATTTTCAACACATAGAGCTCCATTGTTTTATGGGACTAATTATGCTTTCTGGAGTGTGAGGATGAAGATATTTTTAATGGCACAGGGATTTGATACATGGAATTCAGTTGAGAATGGGTACACACCACCTGCAACTCCTCCCATAGATATAAGTGGTAAGAAACTATATGAAAATAATGCCAAGGCAATGAATGCAATTTTAAGTGGATTACAGGAATCTGAGTTTGTAAAAGTCATGCACAACAAATCAGCAAAAGAAATGTGGGATAAGCTACATAATACATATGAAGGAGATGACAAGGTTAAGATGGCAAAACTTCAAACTCATAGAAGGAAGTTTGAAGACTTGAAGATGAAAGATGAGGAAAATATTGCTAGATACTTACTTTGTGTTGATGAGGTTGTTAATACCATTCATGGACTTGGAGAAAATATTGAGGATTCTACTATTGTTCAGAAAATTTTAAGATCACTTCCCATGAGGTATGATGCAAAGGTTTCTGCAATAGAAGAAATGAAGGATCTCACAACTTTAAGGATAGATGAACTACATGGGATTCTCACAACTTATGAGATGAGAACAGAAAAGGATCAAACATCCAAAAGGGAGGCAACATTCAAAGCTTCAAAGAAGGCAAAGGATAAAGAATCAGAATCAAGTGATGAATCAAGTAGTGAAGAAGAGGCCAATTTTGTAAGAAGAAATAAGAAGGGTCCAAGGAAACACAAGAATATGCAGACTATGAAATGTTTTAGTTATGGCAACATTGGTCACTATGCAACTTATTGTCCACAAAATGGATATAGTAGTAGTGAAGATGAAAAAGAATACAAGAAAAAGAAAGAAATAAAATTTGGTTATGAAAAGAAAAATAGGCATGGTCAAGGCAAGCATGAAAAGAAGATCTTTCAAAGACACAAGAAAAGTTTTTATGTTGAAGAAGCAAGCAGTGCTTCAAGTGACAGTGATGAAAGTCTCTCAGATAGTGAAGAAGAAGAGATTCTATTTTTGGAAATAGAAGAGGAAGAGGATACTCCCATTAAATACCAAGTAGAAGAGAAAGAGAATACTCCTATTGAAAACCAAGTAGAAGAGAAAGAAGATGCTCCTATAGTTGAAGACCTAGAAAAAGAGAAAGATTTAGAAAAGGAAGAAGAAGCCATAGTTGATATGGAAAAGGAACTTATTGTTGAACTTGATGAGTTGAAAAGGGAGAACTTAAGATTAAAAGCTCAAGTACAAGAGGATGAGAAAACAAAGGCAAAGCTTCTACAAGATCTCACTGATTTAAGAGTTAAGGTTGAAGAGGCAAGAAGAGTTGAAGAAGGTATGGTTGAACAGTTAAAAGCAAAAGAACTAGAATGTGAAAGACTAGAACATGAAGCTGACATTCTAAGGAAGGGACTTGAGAAATTCAACAATAAGATATATCAATTTAGGAAAAGCTCTAAATATTTGGATGATATTATCAAAACACAGAGATCTCCATTTATGAAGACTAGACTTGGCTTTGAGGAAGATCAAGAAGTACAAAAAGGGGAGTCAAGCTCAAAAGAAAAAGAAGTTTCAAAGGAAGTGATTAAAGAAGAAACTAAGACCTTTGTTGATGAGTTAAGAAGTGGAAGCATCAAAGAGGAAGAAAACAATGCACAATCAAGGAACATGGATCATCATAGAAAAGACAAGGAAAGAACCATGAGATCACACTCTCCAAGGCAAGATAAATATTTCTTCCAAGGATATTGCTACTCATGTAATATTTTTGGTCATAGAGCTATACATTGCAGGGTTCATGGTAAGAATGATTTTGGCTTCATCAAGAAGAAATTCAATTCATTTGCACCTTTCAAGAATTACAATATCAAATGTTACAATTGCAATAATTATGGGTATAAAGCAAAGTGGTGTAGAACATAATTTCAGGAACTTCCAAAGACTAGCAAGAAGAAGGATAGCCAAAAGGTTCAAAGAGGTATGACTACAAAGATATGGAAAAATATTGAAAGAGAAGAAGAGCATTGTAAGTTGGGAGTAGGTTTACTCCCATCCCAAAATTGATCACCTCAAGAAAGGAGGTGGTGAGGGGGCTATGCTAAGTGTCTTATCTTTAGCCCCAAGGAGCCCTTTGCCATTGATGTCAAAGGGGGAGAGAATTCAGTAAGGGGGAGCAGCTTCTCAGGGGGAGCAATTTGGGAATCCAGTTGCAGTAAAAGGAATATTTTTTTATAAGGGTTGCCATCAATGACAAAGGGGGATATTGTTGGAAATATTGAGTACATTGAGTTGTCATTGATGTCAAAGGATTGATGCCAAAAGGTGCATAATATTTAAGGTAGGAATATTCTTCAAGGTTGATGAATTTATGAGGTTGGATAGTTTCTCAAGGCAATATTGTTTAAAGGAAAATATTATAATATTTAAATATCATGTTTAATATTATACAGAAAAGGTTTAAGAGAATTGGGCCAAAAGGTTTAACTACTTGAGACAAAGGATTTAAAAATATGTGGGGGTGGGGGGAGAAGGGGGGAAAAGAAAAGGGTTTAAGGGTGGGACTTAAGGGCTAAAATAAAAGGTTTAAAATATTGAAGACCAAGGTTTACATGGGCCACAAGTTTGCATTATTTTATTCAAAAGGTTTTAAGATAACTATGGGCCTAAAAGTTTATGTTATAATATTTTAATTAAATATTATAACCAAAGTTCAAAAAAAGGGTTTGAGGCGCCAACATATTTTGAATTGCAAGGATGCACCGACGTCTTGGAGCTTCAAATATTTTGGCTTATGCATATAAATACTTGTCATTTCTCCTCCATTTGTTGAATGCAAGCTTTGATATGAAATATACTTGTGTGCTTTATGCGAACGATAGAACATAAGAGATACAACAAAAATTAAAAGTGTGCAAGAGCTAGAAATGATTTATCCGAGTGCATACCTGCTACGTTTCACCCAACTAGGGTAGCCCAGTGGTTGGTTGGCTTACGTGAGCGTTGTTAGAGGAAAGGTTGCAGGGTTGAAACCCTTGGATATCATTTTGTTGTGCAGACAAGGTTTTGATTTACGTGTAGAGAACAGAGTTAAGGTTGGGTGGTGCCCTTTTGGTTTCAGTGGTTGCACTAGTGCAACTGGTCATAGGCACCTTGGAAAGCGTTGCACCAAGGAGGTCATGGTTTCGAGTCACGTCGTGCATGAGGTATTTGAAATTTTAATTTTGCATTGATTTGACTTGAGGTGGTCGTGGTAGTTTACAAGGAGCTTAAATTATTTAATTTTGATTTGAATTGGACTGAGTAGGAGCTATAAGGTGTGCAATGTTTGTTTGATTTTTGTATTGTGCATAAGGACTTTATCTTTGAAATATCATAGTGGGAGTTTTATGGTGTAGTAAGACATTTGAAAGTTGTATGTTGTATAGTGCATAAGAGGGTTAATTTTTGCATAATCAAAGTGGGAGTTTTATGGTGTATTATGATTTGAAAATTGTACTGTTGTCTAAGTGTGAGAAGAGTTTACTTTTGCAATATTAAAAGAGGGAGTTATAAGGTGTATTAAGAGCTTTTTGTTGATTGTATTTTTGCTTGATATTTTGAAGGATTTGGTTCATTATTAAAAGGCTTTATCTTGTGAAACCAAGAGGAGTTATAGAGCATTATTTTGGGACATTATTGTGCACATATTTTGAAAGGGTTTATGTGGATTATTTGAAAAGGAGTTTTTCTAACTTGTTTTGAAGTGGCCAAAGAAAGGGAGTTATTTTGAGATAGGTTTTTGAGGGCACATCTTCATCAAGGTAGTTTTAGAGGTATGTTATTTTAACTCCTTCTCAAGGTGGCTTGTTTGAAATAAAATAGTTTTAAGTCACAAGGTGGAGATATAAGGATTAATTTTGTGTGCATTGTTGGAAATATAAATGCTAGAGTGTGAAAGCAAAGTTGTGCATCATTGATGAATGAAATTGGAAACACATAGGGTTTGAGAACAAAGTTGTGCATCATTGTTGAATTAAATTGGAAACACATGTGCTATGGTTTGAAAACAAATTTAATTTATCCATCATTGATGAATGAAATTGAAAAATATGTGCTAGAGTTTGAGAACAAAGTTGTGCATCATTGTTGAATGATATTGGAAACATATGTGCTAGGGTTTATGAATAAGTTGTGCATTATTGTGATTGATATTGAGAGCAAATTTGCAAGAGTTATAGATCAGTTTTGTGAAGCAAATTTGTGCATCTTCATGATTGACTTTGTGAGTAGATGAAAAGAACAGACTTGTGGATTGTTCATAATTGACATTGTGAGTAGATGAGAAAGACTTGTGCATTGTGATTGGTCTTGAAGTAAAGGTGCAACTCAGCAATAACCAGGTCAGTTATCAAGTGCTAGACTAGAGCTACCTTTAGAATGCAATAAATGTGAGACATGTGAAAGTGATAGACTTAATGAATGTGAAGAACA